>JASVEL010000230.1:0-478915 GCA_032618575.1 Nicotiana noctiflora
CTCGCAGGCTCAAAAGTAGTTTTTGAAAACTCTTTTATCATTTTTCAGTTGGAAAACAGTAATATCAAGTTCCGGAGATTGGAATTTGCATAATAACAAAAATAGCTGCGGACTAGTAGTAAACTAGCATGTCTATATGATAAGACAATGATAACGCTCCTCGCGGGATCCAATAACCTGGCTCACGGCCCACATGTATAATCAACCGCCCGAGAAGGGGTTCCTCGGCTCAAGAGTGGCCATTCTCACAATATATATATATATGCAACCATCCGAGAAGGAGGTTCGACGGCTCTAGAATAGCCAATAATACAAGATCAACAGGTTGGACTAATATGTAGTCTCCAGTTCATGATCGACCCCGCACTCTCAAGAGTGTGCGTGTCTCGCCGCTATACAGCGTCACAAAGTGGTATACCGGGGTTTCGAACCCGCTGGTCATCACCCACATCTATTAGTCACCTCAATACGGCGCGACGACTACTCCGCAATGCCCTTGCCACGAGAATCAAGCTCCGCACGCGTAGAATCCTGATCAAATACAGTAAAAATACAACAATTTAGGCCAATGGGACGACACCCAATCAATACAACTCAATTTACATCAAAATTCCCAAAGTTGTCAAAACCCGAGCCCCGGGCCCACATTCCGAAAATTTACGAAATTCACATTTCTAGAACCCTCGTCTCAATACGAGTCTAAGCATATCAATTTTACCAAAATCGGACTCCATTTGCCCACTCAAATCCTTGTTTTTCTACAATTTAGGCTTAGGGCTCAAACCCACAATTAATCTCCCATTTACAGGGAATTAACCAAGGATTTCATGTTAAAATGATGTAATTACGCCACAAAACTTACCTCCAACGAATCCCCGATGAATTACCAGCAATTCCCGTCAATTTCTCCTCTTGGAACTCAAAAATGGCGTTTTGGGTGTATGAACCCGCGACCCCTCTGTTCTGTGATTTAATTCACTGCCGGAACGATTTCTTCTATGCGATCGCATTCCCCTTGTTGCGATCGCATAGAGCAAGTTTCTCATGCCTCCAATTTGTTCTCTGCGATCGCAGGCCTAGCCATGCGATCGCATAGCTTCGCATCAAATACCCTCCGCGATCGCAATCGAGCCCCCGCGATCGCAATGCACAATTTCCGGACACTATGCGACCGCAATGCCCTCCATGCGATCGCATAGAGTAAACTTCACGCCCCTTCCACTCTTCTATGCGATCGCAATCATCTCTATGCGATCGCATAGAGCAATTGCTGACTGCAATTTTCTGCAGAATTTTTCCAAGTTCTAAATGCCCGGTTGATGGTCCGAATCCATCCCGAGGCCCCCGGGACCCCAACGAAAACCACCAACATACTCCAAAACATGATACGGACTTGTTCCAATCATAAAAACACCACACTAAACATCAAAATCACCAGCTACACACGGATTCAAGCCTAAATTTCTTAAAACTTTCCGAATTACGCATTCAATCAAAAACCCGACCAAACGACGTCCGAATGACCTGAAATTTTGCAGGCACATCCAAAATCACCTAACGAAGCTACTGCCACTGTCGGAATTCCATTCCGACCCCCGGATCAAAATCTCACCTTCCGATCGGATTTCGCCAAAATTCAACCTTAGCCAATTCAAGCCTATTTCTACACCGGGCCTCCAAATTCAATTCCGATCGCTCCCCTAAGTCACAAATCACCTCCCGGAACTATCCGAATCATCAGAATCTGATTCCGAGCCCTCTAACCAAATAGTCAACTCCGGGTTGACTTTCCTTATTCAAGTCTCCTTCAAAAAGGCTATATGCCTCATTTTCAATCCAATTCACTCCTAATTTACCCGATAGACTCTAACACTTATATAAAAGCATGAATTATGTAATTACAACATAACAGAGTGGTAAATTCCCGTAACGACGGGTCGGGTCGTTACATTCTCCCCAACTTAAACAAACGCTCGTCCTCGAGCGTACCAGAGTGGTACTAGAAGCAACTCAATAGCTGAATGACCTTACCAAGCATATATTCGGGCGATCATACGTCACCCTACCTCACGCAAGTCCGAAAACACCATATAGTCAAAATTTCACAGCCCATCTGAACCATAAATCACATTGTACTTTCTGAAATCATATACCAATTGCTAATCCCATTCCTGTACTCAGGATACACTAGAATCCACTGCAATAAGCCATACTCACCACTCCGGGTGAGATCATATGATGTATCACACAACCCAATCACTCGAGACGATAGTCTCTAATCACAACAACTGGCCACAATAACCAAATACTAGCTGAAAACCTCTTTCATTAGATAGAGTCTTATTCCAACACCTCCATATCATGCCCACGGCAACCGAACACGCGATATATCGAACCCATCTCTCAAGTCAACCATTCATGAATCCATTTCACTTTTAACTGATACCACAACAGATTTCGGACCCAAATCTCGGTATTACCTTTCTAACCAACTAAAATCACATATACTCACATTCATTATTGGCTCCAACGACCATTTCGATTATAACACATCGCACTGGTGATAAGACACCTCAACACCGGCCTAAGCCACGACGAGCACAACATAGGCTCCAATAGAAACGTCTGCACACACTCGAATCATGACAGCTCCAATCATGACAACTGTCTCCAGCAAATAGAGCTGCAATTTAATCCCTCTATGCCATCATAATATAGAACTGAGATCGCGTCTCGTATTATAGAAATAAAGTACCTGAATCCCCCTCGAGAGGTCATAACATCACGTGGCCTTACCACGATTCGTGATTATATCCAAACACTATTACTCATGAAACACCTCAATTTACCAAGCTCAAAACGGTCAGCCACGCACAGATCTAGGTCTGAACCCAAGCAATCAACCTCACCCACGGTGAAACAATTAATGTATGCTATCACATCCCTGAAAGGACACAACCGATGTGCCATTCGCCAAACGATACTCAATACGGACTTTTCCTCAGAAGCTAGGAAGTATTGTATACCAGGTAATATATAACTAACTCTATTTTCACATTACACTGTTGCGGCGTGCAACCCGCTCCAATGACATACCCGTGGCGGCGTGCCACCCGATCTAGATACCATACCCTGTGGCGGCGTGCCACCCGATCCAAGTAACCCTCGTCAAATGAATACGCGTCGAGTCAAGTTGCTCATCATAATAAACATATATCGCCTCGAGTTTGGCCACATGAAACGCATCTGACAACGTTTCTCAATACTGGAACTGAATCAATGGTAGATACTTCTACACTAACATCCGCCACTAAGGTCCAACTGACAAAGCAATGCCTACCAGCCGTCCGCTGGTCCTGTGTACAACTACTCTGTTGGAGCATACTCTGATGTTCTCTGCTACGCAATTTGTGCCATTTTCCGACATAGCCCATATCACATTAGTCTAGACGACCTGGCTTATGTCAACCAGTCTGAAATAAGGTATCATAACCCAAATTCATCTTATCAAGCTAAGAGCTAAACGGTGCTGATACCAATAATCACAAAACGGTGTCGATGCACACGATATACAACTACTGCATAGGCGGATTAACGAGAATTTCAAGTCTCCTACACATATATAACATATGAATCACTATGCCCGATTCCGTATTTCACCGTACATATACATAACGCACATCAAGCGTCCATTCATACCACGACAGCCATTCAGAAATTTCATTATGCAATCAACGACTCAATTATTTTAGTCGATCCAACAAGAGAATACCACTCTACCATGGATATTATCAGTTTACATTACCTTGTCCCTTTGCACCATATACCCTGCCAAATTACTAGAATAGCAGTACCATTTTCTTAAATCACCAGCAGTTGTCCGCGCTGCTCAATAATTTTATTGACTTTCCATATATTATGAACTGATCTCAAAACCTTGAATATGCCATTATCAACTTTCCATAACACATCGTGTATACCATATCACACTAAGACAACATGAAAATTCATATCCCTTTCCTCCGCCTCAACATTGGCGCACTCAACTAGTCAAGGACTTTCGTGATCCCATATAGAAGAAAACTCATTACACATTCCAAGCCTTGCATACCAACAGGAAATACACTCATTTCTTCAAACCACATTAAAACACATTATAAACCCTTTCTCCAAATTACATTGCATAAGTTAAACTGCCAGGACTGAGTCCTTATACACATATTATACCCATATCGGGTTACACGACTGCCAACACTCAAAAGCTTTATTGCACAATATCTACAAGACTCATTACTTCAACCACATACCAGGAATTAGTCGTATTCTTTATCATACCGCTTCGGTTTATTAACAAGTCATTCCATTTACCCAGTTTCCTTTCTGATTCATCTTTGATTTAATATTAGTCTTTACTGTAGCACGACAATGCCTCAACCCTTTTTACCACACAAGACTCGTACACAAGACTACACGGTCTAAGACCCATAGGCCGCTGAATACTCTCTCAGTTTTCCCAGAAGTACTACATTCCACCACACTTTACTTTGATGAACTCCCCGCGATTTTTAAATTGTTATCATTACTTCCCAATGCGGATACGTAGAATCCCATCATTCACATGATATAACACAAGCCTTGATCTTTTCTAACGAAACCGCCATCTTTAGCCACATACACAATCTTAAGGCACCTGACTGTTACAAGCAAAATCTTGAACATTGCAAACCATTCTCGGGCATCATTCACCCTTATTCAGCTGTAATTCAACTGTCCTATTAAGTAGAACCACTCGTGTTTTGTTAGAACTTCTGACATCGCAGAACATGACTACTTACAGACACTATTAGCTATCACTTTTTTCTATACACCAAGCATTCCTTACCAACATCAGTTCAAAATACCCTAGTATTTCTTCACATCTACGAAGCACCATAACCTTTATCGGAATTTTCCCAACATACTTAGAGACAGAATCAACATAGCACACAATAGTGCAATCGGTTAATCAATAGCAACCTCCCCAACTTAGCTCGAAGCCATTCATCAAAGCACTTTCAACCACTCATATCAGTATTACTCAAGTGATGCCGAAATGTTAGTATGATATTAAACTCATGTCATTTACAAGCTTCGGCGGAGATTCGAATCATCAGAAATATTAGCTCTTTTGCAATTCTTGCATTCATTCACACACAACAGTTACGCCCCCTCTTTAGGTGACAAAATCTTTTCTAAGTCCCGAATCTTCCAAAAATTTCGGCAGAGTTTCCTTTGTAAATTGGCCTATCCACCTGCCAGAGAATCACCAAACCATCCTAGATATACTTCCACAACTCAACAAGATCTCACAATGTATTTCAACAATATTAAATCTCAATACTACACGAATTATATCATCACAATTTATACTTGAACCTGCGATGTATCTGCTCAAATCATAACATATATCGAATACCATTCAATTACACATGAGAATCAACCCACCTACCTCGCCTCAATTTAGCATTTCAGCACAATACCTTCCACCAGGATACACATAGCATAATCATTTTAGTCTTCCTGAGTTTAAACTTGTTCCACTACAAATAAGGCATTTTACCTTCCAATACGAGATATGATAAATATTCACCACGCCCATAGCTCGGGGCTACACAACAGTTTAGATAAGAGTCGAACAATTAACAACTCATCCATTAGTAAACCTTCCATAATACTCTACAGATCGGCACAAGGCCCCAAACATGGTTACTAGCCCAAGTACATAGATATAAGCCCAGTCTTAGTCACTTTACACAGTAATTTATCAATTGGGAAGGATCAAGTCCAAATCCCCAGTCACAATACCACCACGCTCGTCACATGACGCGTATTCCATCTCGGGGACATCACTTTATAGTGCAAATACGGGGTTTCAAACCCTCAATACATTATCTATTGCCACCACTCACAAAATCAGCACCTCAATGCTCAAGTCATAAACAAGGTCCAGCCTCAAGTCATCCTGACTGGCCCAACATGAACTCACCGAGATTATATCTCGCCCCTCGTTCGAGGAAATCATAAGCCATAAGGCAATTACATTACTGAGCGCTCGATGCGTACACAGACGTATGGAAGAAATTTCAAAAATTATATCTCAAGCTGAATCAAGTGCGCACGATAAGAATTCCAAGAAATGTGAAGTGTTTCCTAAAGGTTCGCAGCCTCCAGAGGATAAGTACAGGCGTCCCCGTACCGATCCACAAGACTCTACTAACCGGCTCAAGACTCATGAGGCCTAGTAAACCTAGGCTCTGATACCAACTTGTCACGACCCCAAATCTGGTCGTGATGGCGCCCAACACATTGCTAAGCCAGCCTGACCAATCAATAACAATAACGGAGCTAGAAGCTCTCTTTTGCCCATTTGAGCATACCAAATCACGAAGCAATAGCGATACATATAACGAAAACAGGGAACCAAGTCCCATAATACATCAACTCCCATAGACCGAAGGGTCAAGAGTCATGAGCCTCTACTGAACATGAGTGTATAAGGGTTTACAAAATACCAAGTGCGGAAAGAAAAGTCAATACAAAATCAAGACAGTAAGAAGGAATATCGGGTCCTGCGGACTCTGCACCTACCTCGAATATCCACAAACGTCGCCTCGCACAGCTACTGGATCACTGCTGAGAGGTACCTGGATCTGCACACAAGGTGCAGGGAGTAAAATGAGTACTGCCGGACTCAGTGGTAATAAACAAGGGTAAGACAATGCAGATAAGAAATCCGCAATAAAGCACTATGTAAAGCTATAATCAGCTACCCTGTCACAGAATCAATATTCACTGTACCTGTTCCAACAATTACCAATAAATAGCATAACAGCTAGCGGATGTAGCTAAATGCAATGCAATGCATGATATGACCGCTACGGCGTGTAGCCCGACTCCAAATTTTGGGTACCCGTGCTCACCGTGGGGTTCGGACTCCGGAGGGGCTCCTACAGCCCAAGCACATCTCATAGAGATATTCCTCTGCGGCGTGCGGTCCGATCCAACATATATCTCGCTGCGGCGTGCAGCCCGATCCACTACTAGTCGGCTAATATGCGGATACAGCCTCGCAGGCTCAAAAGTAGTTTTTGAAAACTCTTTTATCATTTTTCGGTTGGAAAACAGTAATATCAAGTTCCAGAGATTGGAATTTGCATAATAACAAAAATAGCTCTGCGGACTAGTAGTAAACTAGCATGTCTATATGATAAGACAATGATAACGATCCTCGCGGGATCCAATAACCGGCTCACGGCCCACATGTATAATCAACCGCCCGAGAAGGGGGTTCCTCGGCTCAAGAGTGGCCATTCTCACAATATATATATATATGCAACCATCCGAGAAGGAGGTTCGACGGCTCTAGAATAGCCAATAATACAGTATCAACAGGTCGGACTAATATATATAGTCTCCAATTCATGATCGACCCCGCACTCTCAAGAGTGTGCGTGTCTCGCCGCTATACAGCGTCACAAAGTGGTATACCGGGGTTTCGAACCCGCCGGTCATCACCCACATCTATTACTCACCTCAATACGGCGCGACGACTACTCCGCAATGCCCTTGCCACGAGAATCAAGCTCCGCACGCGTAGAATCCTGATCAAATACAGTAAAAATACAACAATTTAGGCCAATGGGACGACACCCAATCAATACAACTCAATTTACATCAAAATTCCCAAAGTTGTCAAAACCCGAGCCCCGGGCCCACATTCCGAAAATTTACGAAATTCACATTTCTAGAACCCTCGTCTCAATACGAGTCTAAGCATATCAATTTTACCAAAATCGGACTCCATTTGCCCACTCAAATCCTTGTTTTTCTACAATTTAGGCTTAGGGCTCAAACCCACAATTAATCTTCCATTTACAGGGAATTAACCAAGGATTTCATGTTAAAATGATGTAATTACGCCACAAAACTTACCTCCAACGAATCCCCGATGAATTACCAGCAATTCCCGTCAATTTCTCCTCTTGGAACTCAAAAATGGCGTTTTGGGTGTATGAACCCGCGACCCCTCTGTTCTGTGATTTAATTCACTGCCGGAACGATTTCTTCTATGCGATCGCATTCCCCTTGTTGCGATCGCATAGAGCAAGTTTCTCATGCCTCCAATTTGTTCTCTGCGATCGCAGGCCTAGCCATGCGATCGCATAGCTTCGCATCAAATACCCTCCGCGATCGCAATCGAGCCCCCGCGATCGCAATGCACAATTTCCGGACACTATGCGACCGCAATGCCCTCCATGCGATCGCATAGAGTAAACTTCACGCCCCATCCACTCTTCTATGCGATCGCAATCATCTCTATGCGATCGCATAGAGCAATTGTTGACTGCAATTTTCTGCAGAATTTTTCCAAGTTCTAAATGCCCGGTTGATGGTCCGAATCCATCCCGAGGCCCCCGGGACCCCAACGAAAACCACCAACATACTCCAAAACATGATACGGACTTGTTCCAATCATAAAAACACCACACTAAACATCAAAATCACCAGTTACACACGGATTCAAGCCTAAATTTCTTAAAACTTTCCGAATTACGTATTCAATCAAAAACCCGACCAAACGACGTCCGAATGACCTGAAATTTTGCAGGCACATCCAAAATCACCTAACGAAGCTACTGCCACTGTCGGAATTCCATTCCAACCCCCGGATCAAAATCTCACCTTCCGATCGGATTTCGCCAAAATTCAACCTTAGCCAATTCAAGCCTATTTCTACACCGGGCCTCCAAATTCAATTCCGATCGCTCCCCTAAGTCACAAATCACCTCCCGGAACTATCCGAATCATCAGAATCCGATTCCGAGCCCTCTAACCAAATAGTCAACTCCGGGTTGACTTTCCTTATTCAAGTCTCCTTCAAAAAGGCTATATGCCTCATTTTCAATCCAATTCACTCCTAATTTACCCGATAGACTCTAACACTTATATAAAAGCATGAATTATGTAATTACAACATAACGGAGTGGTAAATTCCCGTAACGACGGGTCGGGTCGTTACACTTATTGTGGAGGTTTTTTCTTTTATCTTTTGATAATATACTGATTATGCAATGCAATTATAAATTAATTACCTATATAGGTAATTTTCACAAATTATATTTGATAATTGTTTTAAAGATTCTAGAATTAATAGCCTATAATAGTAGAAATTATTAATGATTATTTATAAGAAATGAATTGATAATCCAAAGAAGCATATAGATAATTTGTTTTAGTAAGTAAAAAGAAGAAATTAATTTGGAAAATTAGAAGATATTACACAATGAAAAAATAAAAAATAAGAAAAGTCAATAAATAATTTGGAAAGTAACAATATGATTCATGTATATGGTATCTTTAATATTTGAAAGAATGGAAAAAAACAAGAAACATAAATGAAAAAAATTTAGATCAATAAGTGATAATTAGAAAATACAAATTTTTAGTGAGGATAGTTTTGTCTTGAATCAATTAATTTTCCGCTTTTGCTTCTGCTTTTTGGAAGAAGCTAGAATTTTCTGTTTCTTCCCAAAAGCAGAAAAATTGCTTCTGCTGCTGGCCAAAAGAACTTTTCCGGCTTGGCCAAACAACTTAATTTTTTTTCTAAAGTACCTTTAAGAAACTTGGCCAAACAGGCTCTTATTATTTTGCCTAACTTTTAAAAACTGAATCTAAGTGAGTTTTTCTAAACCAAACTCCCAAAGTAGAAACAACCAAATAAAGAATGAAAAGGGGAAAATAAAAAAGTAGAATGGAAGGCCTTTTGGCGACTCTCTCTCAACACAAAGAAAGAAGATATGAAATGATCTTCAAGTAGCCCTGACTAAGGATTGATGGAGGGGACTGCATACTGCATCTAAGAGTTTAGTTCCATGAGACTGAATAACATGGCCTGAAACGAAGTAAACTCACTTTGCATAGCACATCGAATCCAGAGTGCTGTTGTGAGCATGTAATTTTTGCCTCGCTTAAAAATTATTCCTATAGACTTCTTAGAATTAAGATTTTTGTTTATTAGCTGTTTTTTAGGATTTAATTACATGATTTTGTGTTTGTTTGCATTTGTGTGCATTTTTAATTGATATAATTCATAAAAAATAAAAAATAGCATTTCGCATTTAGGATCCATTCTAGTATTTTTATTAGTCAATTAATATTATAAAAATTGAAGGAAATAACAAAATAGTTCTTTTGCATTTTACTTTTAACTTTTGATTCTTTTCTTAATTTTCTTTTAAATTAGGATTTAGTTAGTTCTTTGAAAATTAGTTAGTAAAATTTTAAAATCAAATCAAGTCTTTTTACTTTTAATCCTGCATTTAATATAATCTAAAAAAAGGAAATGATGAAAAAATGAAAGAAAAAAGAAACGAAAATGAATAGAGATTAAAGGTATTATTAAAACACCCCACGTTTGGGCCTATTATCAAACAATACACCATCCCAAGCCAACCCCCTAATACCCGTCCAGGCCAGCCCAAGCCCAAAACACCCCACTCGGTCCAGCTAATAGCCAAACGACGTCATTCTTGTTTCATCAAATCTGGGCCGTCGAGGATAAATGATCCAACGGCTTAAAAGCTAGGGTACGTTAAACATAAAAGCATCGGATAAGCCCTACCACCTCCCTCAAGCCGTCTCTCTCATTCCCACTCTCATCAGAGATAATATCGCCGGCTCCCCCTAGACCACCACTGGAAATCGCACTACGGTGGGGGCGAATCTCAAACAACAACCAAATTAACACCCCAGAACCACCTTCCTGTCCTCTTTCCGGATCCACAACCCCTTTTCCTCAAAACCTAGCCAATCTTCTTGAATATCAAATTGAAATTCCGTCAAAAATCATAAATCCTCTAAATCACCCCGAATTAGCACCCTTATATGCTCCTAACCTCCCTCTTCCCAAATCCGAAACCAGAACCTTTCAAAACCAAGTGGAACCTCACGGATGTCGGATCTAGGGTTTGAAGAATTTCAACCTCTTTTGGGTTTTCAAGCGTTGGATTGAGTTTCCATTAATGTTATTTGTTTATTGTTGCCAAAATAGATATATAACATTAATGGAAGAACAAATTCAAAATCAGTCAAATCAAAGCTCAAAATCAGTGAGGTTTTCTTAAATTTCTTTTTCTTTTTTTTTATATGTAGATTTTCCCTTTTTATGCATTAGCTTTCTGATTTTGTTTTGTTTTTGTTCGTCTCAGTATTTCTTCTATCTTTAGGATTGATTTAGGGTTTGATTGGTTTTGATTACATTTTTGTCAATCTATTTGATTGTAACTGTATGATTCCTATGTAACTACTCTAATAGTTTGATTTTCTTTTCTTCTATAGTCATATTATTTCTTATGTTAAATTTGCTCACTTTTTAATTTGGCGGATAACTTATACTATTAGCTTTTTATTCTGATTTCCAATAATTGATTCAAGTCCATATTAGAGTTGGTTGGATTTACATTCCAATATTGGGGATTTATTACAATTGAATGTTTGTTTGTTTGTTGTTGAATAATTCAAACCCTTTGAATTTAACTGTAGTCAAATCCGGACCAAGGTAAGAGGTTTGGGGTTTAGTTTGATTTAGGCTATGTAATTTAGGGGTAAGGACAAGGGTAGTATAGGCACTCCTAAATAGAGAATAATGCTGTAGTTGAAACTAAAACTTCCTAGAATCTTCTAGAAGAGGGTTTTAGTTCGAATATCAGTAACTTAGTGCAGTAACTTAGGCAACACGCCAAAACCTTAAGGGATAACTTAGCAAAACTGAAAAATAAAAGAGGGACTTATGGGGTAAAACAGAAATTTGAAGGCTTCCCTTAGTTTTGCCTATAAAAGACCTGCCCTATGCCTTATTTCATAAGTTTCAAGGGCTGAAAATTTTGAAATTCAAATTCAAAAGAAGAATTTGAAATTTTAGAGTAAACATTTCATTCTAGATCTAGATTTCCAAAAAAACCAAAAATATATAGCACAAAAAATTCCAAAAATACTATTCCATTACAGTTTTCTTACAATAATTTCAATTTCAGCTCTTAATTTGAATTTTTAGCTTAGATTAGGTTGACAAAATGGCTTGAATAGTAATTTTTAAGTAATCGTGGTCTTCAAAAGTTCTTGAGATCATTTCTGGGTTTATTTGAGCTCATTCGAATTAGTTTTAGGTGTTCACTGGTTTTGCTCATTTGATTGTTCGGTTGAGATATCATTCCTAGGTCAAAAATCAGATCAAAGTTGCTGCTGATTGTTGATTATTGCTGTTGGTGACTACTTACTGCTGATGATTTCTCCTTCTTCTTATTTTGGTTCAAATTCGATGTACAAGTTCTGAATCCCTGATAATGTACGCTTGAGTTGAGAAATAAAATGGAAATGGCTCAATTAGCTTGGTTCCCTGCTTGTTGCTCATGTTCTTTGTTGTCTTCTCTTTTGCATCAGTTCATAGTTTAGTTCAATTAAATTTTGAGTAGTTGAATGTTGTAATTAACTCGTACAAATTAGACTTATTTGTAACTGGACTGTTTCGAATTGTTGTTTGGCACATTAGGAAATCTTGTAGTAATTAGTTTCAGTATAATTTAATATCATTTTAAATCTGATATCATGTTCATATAGACATTTTAATTGGATTTCGGTTTAGATTCATGCTCAACAAACGTTGTAAAGGCAGTGTATAGTTTAGTTGTTTGTTCTGAAATAAACTCTTCAAATGAGCATGCATTTCTCCAGGACATGTACAATTTATGTGCAAGCATGAAATTTAGATTTAAAATTGGCTTGCAAACCGATGCATTTTACATGTTTACTTTGAAATGTGTACGATCTAGAAATATGTTTAACTTTGGTTTAGTTGCTTTGAAACATGTTAATTACACAAGACTCGGATAATGTATAGTTTAGTTGTGTAGTTGTTAACAGGTCCAGTTAGTTTAAATCGTTTAATTACTATGATTGTTTAATCATTATAATTAGGTTAATTTATTAGTTAATTCAAAAATGAGGATCACATAAAATCATGAGTTAGGCTTGGGCTCATTCAGG
The DNA here is from genome assembly GCA_032618575.1 of Nicotiana noctiflora. NCBI lineage: Eukaryota > Viridiplantae > Streptophyta > Magnoliopsida > Solanales > Solanaceae > Nicotiana > Nicotiana noctiflora. Next base: position 13,081 of record JASVEL010000230.1, read on the forward strand.
AGCCCACTAGATAAATTTTCGTTTTAGTGAGGATCATGCCCAATTATATATTAACTGACCCAACTACCACTAATGTGAGCCAACCCATCTGGCTGGGTTATAGACTATTAGAGACAGCCCCAGATTAGGTTTATGCCATAGCCCATTACTGGACGGCTTCCAACCAAAACTGGCCGAAGTTTCCTCTTATTGGACAAACTTTGAAGCCTATAAATGCCGAAGGGTTTTATACTATGGATTTAAATACGTAGTGCAATTTTGGGCTTCCCAAGTTAAGTAGCAAATTTGAATTAAGAGGTCTTCTTCTTGTTTAAGTGTGGACTTGAGCTTAAGACCCAAATTTCTTGATATCTTTTTAATAGTAGTAATTAATAATGCTAATTAATTAAGGCCCTTTTAGAGATTATACTTGATAAAAAATCATAGTTCTTTTAGGATGGCCTTTAAAATAAACGAGGTGTGCCGCGCCAAATAAAATCCCAAACCGCGTTGCCCTCTTTAATACTCAGAGAATTTTAGAACTCGGGACGTACCATTTAGCGAATTATTATGACCTCCCGCAAAGTTAATAACACGTTAGTCACTTTAGGCGCGTTCTTTAATAATTTTACCTTCCTAAATTAGGGTGTGCATTTCATGCGACCCAAATCCAAATTCCAAAATGTTGAATAAAATATGTCGAGGATCTGTGTGCATTTCATATGACGTGATTCAAAAATATGTTTTAAACGATGTTCAATTTCCTAAAAAAAATTATTCTTAATAAAAAGCGGTAAAAATTTTAAAATTGCACTATAGGATGACATGTGCAAAAATCAGATTTTTAGCCAATTATAATAGTTTAAGAGACCGTGCTAGAACCACGGTATCCTTGGGTGCCTAACACCTTCCCTCGGGTCAACATAATTCCTTATTCAAAATTTCTGGTTAGCAGCCTTCAACTGGAAAGTCGAAAAATTTCCTCAATTTGGGGTTCAAGAAACACCGGTGACTTGGAACACCAAAAGTAAAACATATCCAAATGGCGACTCTAAATAAATAAATAATTTCATTTCGAATATTGTCACTTTAAATAGAAAAACTCCCTTACACATTATCCATCAGGGTAGGTGTGTAAAAAATGAGGTGTGGCAGCTCTGGAGACTGTGTTGGGGACACGAACCCAGAATTTCAATTCAGGGTTCAAGAATTCGAGCTTAGTATAATTATTATATTTGTCTTTATTTGATTTTTCGTACATGTACCATGCTATACGTGCTAAATATTTTATTGCTTTGATATTTGTTGAATTGTATATATAAACTGTTACGAATCCCTTCTTCTCTCCGAGTCTTCTACTTCTTGGAGAAGGGTGCATTTTGTGTAACTTCTTTTCTGTTTAGAGTCTTATCCCATTTGGAACGAGGTTCAGATAAGTTGCAAAGCTGGTGGAGCTTTTGTGTCCCCAGTAAGATGCCCCCCTCGGCTCAAGTTGTCTGGTCGGGTAAGCCAGGTCTAGACCAATAAACCTAGGTTTTAAACCTAGAAGAACAAAACCTCATGTCGGCTCCCTAGTAGGAACGTTTGTTTGCATCATGTGCATTTGACTTAGGGGACTCAACAAAGGGGTTGGGTCCGTCTAGAACAGGTGACCTGAAATGAAAAGACCATCCCGATGCATCTTATGTGCTACATGTACATCTATTTGATCGACTGTGCAAGTTGACCGACCTGTATATAATGAGTGAAAATGGAGAAAAATAGTAGTGTTAGGACTATGTGAGGATAACCGCTTGTTTTGACAAACCAATGCCCAAATAGTACCGAGATGTTGCCGGATATTTGAAAAAAAAAGAAAAAAAAAGAGATATTGTAACAAATATTTAGTTTTGACAAAATATTTTACACGATCTATGCTAGTTTGATTCTTACATGATGTGTGATACGCAGGAAACCCTCATCGGGTACAACCTCCCTTTTGCACAAATGGCCAAAAATGCCAAAATTTTAATTTTTGTCATAAATAAGTCGGGTGATGTCATTCTTGTTAAAATAAGCCGAATGTCCCCAAAAGGGCACCGGAAGGCTGTTTTGCAATAACATCTACCCTGAGTCATTTTAAATGGTTTACGGACACAACCTTCAAATCTTTCTCCCAGAAGTGCTGAAAAGCCGTATATGCAAAACCAAGTCTTTGTTTTTCCAAAATGAAGCTTTTGCAAAAATAGCCATTTTTCTCTTTTAGTTCAAAATAAGTCATTAAATCCTATTTAAATAAATGTGCAGGATGAATACCACTTACATCGAACCCTTCTCAGTCCTGAGTGAGATCCCTTTGAAGCTCTACATATGGTGGAATAACTTGGGAAAAGGTAGCAGAGAAACAATGGTCAAGGTTTTGGGTGGCCTCGTCGGACTGTTGAATATTAAACCAAGAGCGGACATTGAAGAACTGATACCATTCTGAGACCCAAATCATAACGTATTTTGGTTCTCGAAGTTTGAGCTTACACTCACACTAGAGGAGATTGCGAGATATGCGGGTCTCAATGGGAATCTCAAAAGTAGATATCCATTGGCACCGAGACTGGTAACCGTCCACAGATTCTTGGATTTGTTGAGCATTAGACGGGACATTAAAGATAAGTATCTACCAGAAGGGTGTTGCACACTTAATTTCTTATACCACCGATATGGCAACCCGAAAGGTTTTGAGGAGCCCAACACCGGTTTGACACATGACGAAAACGAAGATAAATCGGAGGCCCAGTGGGGATTGGCTTTCATGGTAGCTTTTATGGGGGTTGTGATCTGTCCACGAAAAGATGGTCACATAGATATTGGCCTTATAGGAATGTTAGATGTTGCCATAAAGAAGTCTAACAGCACGGTGGTTCCTCTGATTGTGATAGAAATGTATTGAGCTTTGACCATATGCCGAGAGGGTGTAAAATTCTTTCAGGGTTGTTATGGATACAAGAGCACCTTTGTCATCGCACAGGGTACATGAACTATGGTTTAACCGGGCTAAGTTGTATGGAGGAGTTTCAAACCCAGGTAATAGGTATTGAGTTACCCGAGGGCACTGAGGCTTGGTTGTCATGCTTGAGATCTTTGACTGCGGGTAAAGTTGAATGGGCTTTCGGATGGCTTCCCGCTACTGAGGTTGTGTGCACATCGGCAAAAGTACCTTATATTCTTTTGATGGGAATTCTAAATGTCCAACCCTATGCTCCCTATCGAGTCTTGCGGAAGCTAGGAAGATTCCAAACCATCCACTTTGAAGAAGACCTGAGTGGACAAATCATTAAGTTAGGCCCAAAAGCCGCATTTCTGGAAAGAAACATCTAACAAATATAGAATGAATGTAGGTATCTTGAGCCTAAAACCATAGTACATGATTAGGCTAGAGGCAAAATGGACCCCAAATACTTGACCTGGTTTGGCAAAAGATTTCAAATTCCTGAGGGACCCGCCAGAAGGTCCATGTAAAATAATTCACTAATGGGCCCCAGTGGCAATGGGATTGGCTAGCCAAGGAAAAGGAATACCGGGCTAGAATAGGGGAAATGGAGAAACAGGTCCGAGATCTTCAATTTGAAAAGAGTGTGCAGGTTGTGGCTTGTGAAAGTGATAAAAAGAAACAGACCCAAGAGAATGAAGCTCTCATGGATCAAATCTAACAAATAAAAATAGCTGTCAAAAAATCAAGAAAGAAGTCGGTCCGGTGAGAGGTTGATAAAAGGGCTGAAGAAGCACGTCATAGAGTGCCAGGAAGTGTTGGATAAATCTGAAAGGAATATGACAAACATCCGGGAACATTAGGCAAAGAAGACGTAGGAAAGAGCCCAATTTATACAAAAAATTAATAGAAATTATGGGGGACTCATTGCTAATCTGAAAAGAAAAATAAACACCCTTGAAGATAAGGCAACCCGGCAGGACAAAGAATTTCAGGCTGAGAGAGAACAATGCTATAGGCTAATCGCTAAGATGGAGAAATAAATAAAGTTGTTGCAAGACCATCACTTCCAAGACACCAAAGATTAGAGGCCCACAACCAGTAGATAAGCCGACTACTTCAGGAAACGGGCCATATTAGAGAAAACATTCGAGCCAATGCAGATAACATTATCATAAAATGTCGAGTAGGTGAAAGAATGAGTCGCACTACCTTCGTTCCTTCAATAATGATCTTTGTTCGACAAGTTATGAATGATTTGGAGCACTTATGAAGGGGTCTTTCATATCGGCCCACGGTGATACCGAATGACGCCCGCGGGCCCCAGGATTTGAAGCTTTAATGTACTCTTGATCTAGTTTTAAATCATTGAGTGTGTATTTTATTTTGAGTCTATTTTGTAATTTTTGTTTTTAAGAAAAAAAAAACAAATAGTCTAGAATATTTGTAATCAAAGTTTTATTAATGAAAAATTGAAAGCTCCCAAAAAATATTTCCTTTGTTGCATTTATTTGCAAGAACTACGCTTGGTCTAATTCATGTGGGGTCATGATACGTAGGCAATCTTCATAAGATTCGACTGTAACCCTAAGAAAAAGAAAATACGAGGGAAGGAAATAAGAGAAAATAAGAGTGTAAAAGAAACACAAAAGAGAGGCCAAAAAGAAAAAAGAAAAATGGAGAGGAAAGAAAAATCAAAATGAGAAAAAACCAGAAAGCAAAAGCAAGGAAAGATAAATCAATAGAAAAGAAATGGGAAGAAAAACCGGTATGACGCATGCAACCGTGGAAAATATGTAGACACTCATTTAACTGTATAGGTTCATCACACTCAAATCTGCTGTTACCTATCTGTTACTTATCTCAAACTAACCGTGGTCTCTGTCAAATTTCTCCAGCTTAGGTTTTTAAAAATGGTGGTTGGTTTTTGGTAAACTGGAATCTCATCGATATTTTACCAAATCAAAAGGAAGTACAGAAATGTCGTCTGAAATGACTTTTCCACCAGTTCTCATCACCGAAGACAACCCTATCTCAGGGATCCCGGCCTACGAGTCTGGCACAACTGAAGAAAATCGGATATTATGCATCTAAATGATGGAGATGTGGGACGCATAGACTAATGGCAGGGAGCCTCCAAGTGCTATCCCTTACTTTTCTGAATTGTTCCCGAGAATCAGTGGTACTTCTAACATCCCATCAGTCACCTAAATACCCCGTCTGCTCACTTTATAGGAACACCTTCTGGGGTACGCCCCTAGGTGTTCACATCATAAGCAACTCTCAATATTTTTACTGCTCCACCATGCTCCTCTACCACATAACCTTCACTACCTAGGCCCACTTTTGATCCCTCGGCCTTTACCTTCCTAAATCCCATATTTCAAGTAGAGCCTCCTCAATATCCCTCATACACTTACCCTCAACCACCGCCATTTGAGCTTACACCAAGTCAAGATAAAAATCCCAATGTTCCCCAACAAGATGAGACAACGAAATGAATAAGGAGGCTTGAGTAGAGCTTAAATAAGATGCAAGGCTTAAGCGGGCAAAAAAGTGTTTCTTATACTAATATGTTCATTTTCCCTCGCGTTCCCTTGCCCATGGGATTTAAAATGCCGAAGTTTGAAAAGTATAATGGGTATGGCGATCCCATTGCTCACCTGAAAAAGTATTGTAATCAGTTGTGCGGGGCCGACGCAAAAGAAAAGTTGTTGATGGCTTACTTTGGAGAAAGCTTAGTAGGAATTTCCTCGGAGTGGTATATGGACCAAGACGTCTCATGATGGCACATTTGGGATGATCTCGCTAGAGATTTTGTAAGGTAGTTTCATTATAACATCGACATAGCGCCAGACAGGAAATCTTTGGCAAATTTATAGAAGAAGCAATCGCAAAGTTTCAAATAATATGCTATTAAGTGGCGCAAACAGGCATCAAGGGTGAAACCTCGCATGTATGAAGTAGAAATGGTCACTGTCTTCCTTCAGGCTCAGGAAGCAGATTACTTCCAGAACATGTTGTCGGCCATGGGAAAACTTTTTGCTGAGGCGATTAAGATTAGTGAAATGGTAGAGAACGGTTTGAAAACATGTAGGATTTTGAGTCAGTCGGCTATCAGGGAAACCTCCCACGCCATCAAAAGCGGGTCTAAAAGAATGGCCAAAGGGAAAAAGAAAGAGGAAACTGTTAGGGAAGCATCGGGGGCAAGAAGATACCGGGCACCTAGACCCGTGTTTTCCAAAAGAACCTCTCAACATTACTACCCTCAACGTGATATGGCTTATGCTCCTCCACCTTATGCGCTCATGAATGCTCAACCCATCACTTGGCTGCAGCCACACGCCAATAGAAATAAACCTCCATTCACAAGAAATCGGCCTCCCCACCAGAACTACTATAATCCTCGACCTCCGTAGAATAACTTCCATCCCCGGGAACCACCTAGGCGACAAAAATTTACAGCAATCGGTGAACCGTACTCAAGCCTATTCCCGAAGCTTGTTCGAATGAATTTGATGTAGCCCATACCTCCAAACAGGAAAAATCCAGAATTACCATCCTAACAAAGGGGTGTCCGATGTGTTTATCACTCATGAGCTGAGGGGCATGATACGGAAAACTATTGGACATTGAAGAGAGTCATGGAATACTTCATAGAGCAAGGGAAGATAGTGCTGAGGGACGGAAAGTTCCCAAATGTGACCAATAATTCTTTTCTAGTCCACAATAATGGACAAGTAATTGGAATGATCTATGAGTATAAAGAGTTAGATCCGACATTAAAGGCCATCATAGCTATTGCTGACGTATAAAGAAAGCCAAAAGTTGTCCCATAATAAGATAAAGGCGATAAGAAAAAACAAATCCCCCAAGGCGGAGCCAGAAAAGAAAGTTAAAGCCAAATAGAAGCGATACCTCCCAAGGATGGAATTCTCTATATCCCGCAAGGCCATCAAGAAAAGAAGCTGATTGTGAACCCTCAAAAGAAATTAGAAGTGAAAAAAGGAACGCAAGTTTATGTACCCAAGCAAGCCTATATGGTGCGGGGAACAATCAAACCACCTCGGTTGAGTGATCCAGTGGTTATTGAATGCGTACCACAGAAGCATGTGCCCAACCCTACTGCAGTCCCATGGAACGACTATCAGACAGTGGTTACATATCAAGGGAAAGAGATCCCGGAAGAGCTTCCCGAAAATGTTCTTGCCGAAAAGTACTCAAACATAGAAGAGGTAAACAATGCTACCCAAAGGCTTTTCCCGCCTAAGAAACCTATGAGTTCTCGGGAAGTGGAAGTCTTCTTTCAAAAGATGAAAATGGCTGACTACGAGGTGGTCGATCAGTTGGGGAAATGTCCTGAACAAGTGTCTTTACTGTCATTACGGTTGAAATCTCCTGAGCATCAGAAAGTGTTAATGAAAACTCTGAATGAAGCCTATGTGCCAGTAGAAACTTTGATAGAACAACTTAAAAGAAGGGCAGAAAGATTCTTTGCTATCTATCAAATCCTTTTCAGAAAAAATGACTTGCCTCCAGAGGGAGATTCTCACAACAAGGCCTTGCACTTGACTATCAAGAGTGAGGGATATTATGTTAAGCGAGTCATGTTAGACGGAGTCTCAAGTGTTGACATTTGCCCACTTTCCACACTTCAAAGAATGGAAATCTAGACCGGAAGAATTCATCCCATTAACATCTATGTGAGAGCCTTTGATGGCATCAAAAGAGATACCATCGGGGAAATCGACCTAATCTTGACCATCAGACCGGTGGATTTCGAGGTGACATTCCAAGTGCTCGATATGGATACGTCTTATTATTTTCTTCTGGGAAGGCCTTGAATACATGCCACTAGAGCTGTGCCTTATACCCTCCACCAAATGGTAAAATTCGAATATGAGGATCGGCAAATCGTGGTCCGTGGAGAAGATGAATAGTCGATCTATCGGGACCCATCTGTCCCATGCTTAAAAGCCAGGGAAGGTAGTGAGCACATAGTATACCATGCATTTGATGTTGTGGTATCGAATCAGCATGAAGAAGGAAACCCTTGCCCTTAGCCTTACTTGTCCAATGCCTCGATTATGGTGGCAAAGGAGATGATCAGATATGGTGTTGAGCCAGGGAAAGGACTTGGAAAGTCTTTGCAAGGCATATCTAAGCTGGTGACTTTTCATATCTCCGAAAAGTTCTTCGGAATAGGTTTGCATCCTACCCAGATGATGTATGTAGCCCCGTAAAATTTTGTGCTTAAAACCTAGTAACTCATAGTGTCAAGGTCCGAATATTGTGCTAGGAATGTGTAGAATTCTTCGTGGTGAGCTTGAGAGTCGCGTTCGGAAGCTCGGTGGTGATCTAAGCTTTAAAAATCAAAATAATAATTTTCCAAAAATTTTCATTTCTGCGGTTTGGTATGCGGTCCCAGATCAGCTATGCAGACCGCATTCGTGCCGCAGAGTGTAACAGAAGGGTTTCTAAAATTGAAGTTGAGAATACGGTCAACTATGCAGATTGCATAATCAAAATGTGGACCGCATAATCATCACATAAATTCCTGAGGAATTTTTGGGGGCCAATTCAGCGGCGTATTATGCGACCGTAGAACAAAAATGCGGACAGCATTCTTATCGCAGACCGTGTCAGAACATTCAATTTTTGCGGATCAATTTTGCGGTCCATTATGTGGACCGCATGTTAACTCTGCGATTACAGATGCAACCGCAGACCCGACTCGGCCCAGATTTTCTAATTTTTTTTAACCCGATCTCTTCTTAAATAAAACACCCAACACTTTATTTTTACATATTTTCTGAACAAAATAATAGAGAGGGAGGAGAGATTCTTGAGGGAAAAGTTCATCCTTTTCAAAAATTATTTCTCAAGTTGCTTGGTCTGGAAAGTTCTCAAGCTAGTGTCTTCATCTCCATTTCTGCAGGTGAAATCCCTAACCCTTTTTTCCTTGATTTTTAGAGTTTATTAGAAATGGTATTTTTATTCGTTAAATCTAAAATGGAAGTTAAACACTCATGCATGATCTTTATGTCTAAACTTTAGTAAAAAGGAAGTTGGGTAGAAGTAAGGGTTTGCAAAAGAGCGGTTGGAAACATAGATAAATTGGGTGAATTGAAAGTAGAAGATAAAATAAAAAGGGAATTCGACTCCAGGTATGTATGGCTAACTTTGATCTTTGTGAAATCATCCTGCTTTGGTGTACGAATAAATGGTATATGATAGCTATGTGGATGTTTTGTGAAACTCTTGTGATTGGTTTGTTGGGTGTTGATTGGTTTGATTAAATGTTATATGGTAAAGGTTGGGAAACAATTGAAAAAAGGAAATCAAAAGTGATACAATTGGAACAACGGTGGTAATAACATATTTGGCTTCTTGTGGGTAATTATTGAAATGGCTTGAATAACTTATGAACTATTGAATATAGTGGAATTGGTACTATTGTCTATGGAAACACTTGTGAATTATGGAATTCGAAGGGAATAGTATTGATGGTTATGGGAACACTTGTGAATCATTGTTGTGACCCATTAATGAAATGTTGTTATGATCTTTGTGAATTGTTTATTGTCATTATTGTGGTTTTTGTGAATTATTCTTTATTGCTGTTGTGATTGTTGTGAATTGAAACTGTACGGTGGGATCGAGTTACATGTTGCAACACAAATTGATATATTATGCGTTGGGGTGATAAGGGTGGCCGAGGTAATAAGGTTGGACGAGATAATAAGGGTGGAAAGTGATCGAAATCGCCATTGAAATCAATATGTGTACCAAATGTGAAATCATTGATGAGGAATTGTGAAAGGAGACATCATGAGAGTTTATGACCTGTGGGGTACTGATTATCCCTTTGTTTGGCTTGACTGTGCCTTCCATGTCTGTTTGTTTGTTGCTTATTTGTTGTTTTCTACCTGTATATGGGTTGAGGACTACTTTAAACAAAGTTAAGTATTGAAAACTTGTTTGGCTTGTCTTGTTATCTTTTTACGTATTTGTTGGTCGTTTCTATTACCGTGACTTACTTGTCTATGGCTTGAGTTTACTTGGGATAAAGCTTGTTCATACATACCGTAGAATTCCAGTGTACTGACATCCCTTTTGCCGGGGGCGCTACATTCATGTTATCATTGTAGGTGGATCCGTAGCAGGTACTTCAGTTCATCGGCAGTAGCACTCCTTCATCTTCCACTGGCCATTTTGGTGAGCCCATTTTCCTCTCGGGGCCTTGCGTGGCTCATGCCACTTCTATTTCAGAGTCTTATTTTGGTTTTGTTTAAGGTATAGCAGGAGCTTTGTTGCCGGCAAGTACTGTATTATCCTGTCATATCTTAGAGGCTCCGTAGACAGTAAATGTAGGATTATGGACTTATGTAAATATATGTCGGGCATTGTAAGTTGTAAACTTGTTAAGTAATTAAGCGTGTTGTGTATGTTTTGAAAAAAAGTGTTTTCAATTATAAAATGGTTAATCCTTTGGTTGATAAGTAATTAAAAATACAAGGGAAACACATGGGTTAGGAAAGGCACCCATGTCCGCTTGACTGGGGCTACCCGGTCGAGCGCCGGTCATGTCCCTCGATTTGGGGCGTAAATAACTTTGTATCAGAGCCTAAGGTTTTAAAGTGTCCTAGGATGTCTCGGATCCATGTCTATTAGCGCACATCCTATCAGTGTGTTGTCAACCACATCTATAAGTAGGGGTTTGCGTGGACATTTAGGAATTTACCCACTTCTTTGTTAATCAATATCATACGGTGAAGTGAAAAGTGGAAGTGTTTATGTCTAATTCATGCATTGTTACAAAATTTTAAGAATATGGTGCCTAAGAAGAAAGCCAGTCTCGGCCTTGGGGCCGATGCCACCCCAAGTCTGGTTGTGAATCATGTACCTGATGCCATGGGTGAGAGTGAATCACCGGTCTTGAATCTGCCCGGCCCATCTATTCTAGAACCAAGCGTTCCTGTTCCGGCTGTGGTAGAGGGTGCCACCATCCCTCTTGCCAATATTCCTAATTCTGATACACTTCCAATTTCCGGTCCCGGGGTTTCTGGTGGGGACCTTAGAGGAGCCATCTGTATGTTGACCCAGTTAGTGGCCGCCAAGGCCCATAGATCTCACGATGCCTATGCGTCCTCCGATGGACAGGGAGATTCCTCCAGTTCCAGAGTCCACCAGTTTCGGCAATTGGCCCTCCAAAATTCTCAGGCACAGACTTAGAGGCCGATCCGCAGGATTTCCTTTATGAGATATAAAAGACCCTTTGAGTGATGAAGGCTACAGTGATAGAGGGGGTAGAGTTAGCTTCATACAGGTTGAGGGGAGCAACACGTTCGTGGTTTGAAATGTGGGAGGATTCCCATAAGGAAGGGAGACCTCTAGCTAGATGGGATGAGTTTGTATATGCCTTCGTGGACCACTTCTTGCGTGTCGAGACAATGACAACCCGTGCCACTGAGTTCGAGGTTCTCAAACAGGGCAGTATAAGTGTTTGGGAGTACCACATGGAGTTTGTGATATTGTCCAAGTATGTACCTTAGTTAGTGTCGACCATGGATGCTCGAGTTCGGCGATTTGCTCTGGGCCTTAGTCCTTTAGTGGTGAATGAGGCTGCTACAGTGGCTTTGCACTCAGATATGAATTATGGGAAGATTGTGGGGTTCGCTCAGGCCACAATGGCTAGGAAGTTGAAGATTTAGGCTGAAAGGGAGAGTAGCAGCAGGGCCCGGTCAATAGGTCACTAAGGGAGACCAGTTCCAACGAGAGGGTCATCAGGGCTATCCCAGTCATATGCTCAGTCCTTAGCGAGTAAACCGCCATTTGTGCACAATTATCAGTAGAGTAGTCATTGCAGACCAGGTTCAGATAGTAGGAGGTCTCGTCAGTCCAGTTGTCCAAGAGTGAGGTCCCAGCAACGGGGGAGGACTACATGCCCCAAATGTGGTAGATTTCATACAAAGACTTGCTATTTAGATATCCCGGTATGTTATAGGTGCAAGGTGAGATGTCATATCCAGTGGGACTACCATATGCCCAGTCAGGGTATGGGTAGGGGATCTGCCCAGTCATCCGGTTCTTCAGTTGCTACATCATCAGTACATCCTCCAGCTCGAGCAGGGCATGGTGCAGCTAGGGGTGGAGCTCGTGGTAGGGGTATACCTAGCATGTTCTATGCTTTGAGTGGATGCTAGGGTGCTGAGGCGTCTTCAGATGTTTTATATGTATCTTGTCTATTCAAGCTGTTGATTGTTATGTTCTTATTGATCTGGGTCATCTTTGTCTTATGTCACCCCATTCATTGCTTCAAGTTTTGGGACAGAACCCGAATAGCTTCATGAGCCATTCTCTGTATCGACTCTTGTTAGTGATTCTATTACAGCCTCATGCGTTTATAGGAATTATGTTGTTACGGTGAGTGGTCGTGTTACCACGGCCGAGCTTATTGAGCTTGGCATGGTAGATTTTGATGTAATAATGGGGATGGACTGGCTTTATTCATGCTTCACCAAGCTTGACTATCGGACGAGAGTCATGAGACTCGAGTTCCCTAACGAGCCGGTTATTGAGTGGAAAGGTAATGGTGTGGTGGAAAAGTGTAGGTTTATTTCCTACTTTAAGGCTTCGAAGATAATTAAGAAGAGATGTATCTATCATTTGGTCCGGGTGACGGACACCACCTCAGATATGTCTTCCATCGAGTCTCTGCCAGTTGTGAATGAGTTTCCTGAAGTATTTCCGGATGAGCTTCGAGGGATTCCGATAGATTGGGAGATAGATTTCGAGATTTATGTATTTCCAGATACTAAGCCAATATCCATTCCACCATACAGAATGGCGCCAGTAGAATTAAGAGAGTTAAACGAGCAGCTGAAAGATTTATTAGAGAAGGGGTTCATACGACCGAGTGTGTCACCGTGGGGTGCCCCTGTTCTTTTTGTCAGAAAGAAGGATGGACCACTTCGAATGTGCACTGATTATGACAGCTTAACAAATTCACCATCAAGACTAAATATCCTTTGTATCGGGTAGATTGTTTGTTCGACCAATTGCAATGAGCAAAGTTCTTCTCCAAAATTGATCTACGGTCCGGGTATCACCAATTGAAGATAAGAGAATAGGATATTCCAAAGACCGCCTTCAGAAATCAATATGGTCACTTTGAATTCTTGGTCATGTATTTTGGGCTAACCAACGCCCCGACAGCTTTCATGGACCTTATGAGTCGGGTTTTCAAGCCATTTATAGATTCCTTTGTGATTGTTTTCATTGATGACATCCTTATTTAATCGCGGAGCTGGGAGGATCACACCATTCACCTCAGAGCAGTATTGCAAACTCTTCATCATCACCTATTATATGCTAAGTTTTCAAAATGTGAATTTTGGTTGGAGTCCATAGCTTTTTTGGGTCATGTAGTCTCCAGTGAAGGGATTCAGGTGGATCCCCAGAATATTGCTGTAGTGAAGGATTGGCCTAGACCCACGACCCCGCTGGAGATTCGTAGCTTCTTGGGATTAGTAGAATACTATCGGAGGTTTGTGGACGGATTCTTGACCCTCGCCTCCCCATTAACTAAATTGACGTAGAAAGCAGTTAAGTTCTAGAGGTCCGACGCTTGTGAGAAAACATTTCAAGAATTAAAGTCAAGGTTGACCTCGGCACCAGTATTGGCCTTGCTAGAGGAATAGAGGGGTTTGTAGTTTATTGTGATGCTTTCAGGGTTGGTTTGGGGTGTGTATTGATGCAGCACGGAAAGGTCATAGCTTATGCTTCCAAAAAACTCAAGAATCACGAAAAGAATTATCTGATGCATGATTTGGAGCTTGCAGTAGTTGTGATTGCTTTGAAAACATGGCAGTGTTATCTAAGTGGGGTTCATGTAGATGTTTTTTTAGACCACAAGATTCTCTAGTATCTATTAAAGCAAAAGGAACTAAATTTAAAGCAGCGACAGTCGTTAGAATTGCTCAAGGACTATGATATGAACATTTTGTACCACCTAGGGAAGTCAAACGTGGTGGCCGACGCTCTTAGTCGAAAATCCATGGGTAGCTTAGCTCATTTGAGGGCGGATCAGAGACCCCTGGCTTGTGAGGTTTGTCAATTGGCCAATTTTGGGGGTTGGCATTTCGGCATCAGATGGGGGGAATGTTGTGGTGCATAATGGAGCAGAATCATCATTGGTGGCAGAAATAAAAAAAAGAAGTTTATGGATCCAACATTGGCTCAGATAAAGGAAGCAGTTGTGAATAACAAGACTTCGGCATTTTCGCTCAGCGGCGAGGATGGTGTACTGTGATGTCAAGGTAGCTTATGTGTCCCAGATATGGATGAGCTTCAGGAGAGGGCGATGGCGGAGGCTCATATTTCCAGCTATTCCGTGCACCCAGGTTCTACAAAAATGTATCATGACCTCAAGGAGATTTATTGGTGGAATGGTATGAAAAGGGGTGTGGCGAAATTTATATCTAAGTGTCCGAATTGAAAGTAAGTGAAGGCCGAGCATCAGCGGCCTAGTGGATTAACTCAGGTTGTAGAAATACCAATGTGGAAATAGGAGATGATCAATATGCATTTCGTGGTAGGGTTACCTCGCACTCAGCGTAAGTTTGACTCAATTTGGGTAATAGTGCATCGACTCACCAAATCAGCTCACTTCTTGCCAGTCAAGTCCACTGATACTATAGAACAATATGCTAAATTGTATATCAATAAGATATTAATGCTTCATGGCACTCCACTTTCTATCATCTCTGATCGAGGAGCCTAATTCACAGCTAAGTTTTTGAAGAAATTTCAGCAAGGTTTGGGTACTAAGGTGAATCTCATAATAGCTTTCCATCCGCAGACCGACGGTCAGGCCGAGCGGACTATTCAAACGCTTAAGGATATGCTTTGGGCTTGTGTCTTGGATTTAAAAGGTAGTTGGGATGACCACTTAACACCTATAGAATTTGCTTACAATAACAGCTTTCATGTTAGCATTCAGATGGACCCGTTTGAGGCATTGTACGGGAGAAGGTGTAGGTCTCCAATTGGGTAGTTTGAAGTGGGTGAAGCAGAATTGCTAGGGCCAGATCTTGTATACCAGGCTATGGAGTAAGTTAAGTTCATTCAGGAGAGGATGAAGACTGCTCATAGTCACCAGAAATCTAATGCAGACGTTCGCCAAAAAGATTTGGAATTTCAAGTCGATGATTGGGTGTTCTTGAGTGTATCTCCCATGAAAGCAGTCATGCGATTCAGGAAGAAAGGGAAGTTGAGTCCTGGGTATGTTAGGGTGTATCGAATCATTCAAAGGACTGGGCAAGTTGCTTATAGACTGTAGTTGCCTTTTGAAATGTCATTAGTTCACCCGGTGTTCCATGTGTCCATGTTAAATAAAGTGATTGGAGATCCATCCACCATAGTGGCAATCGAGACTATCGCAGTTAATAAAGACTTGTTGTATGAAGAAGTTCCAATTTCCATCCTTGATAGGCAAGTTCGTAAGTTGA
The DNA here is from genome assembly GCA_032618575.1 of Nicotiana noctiflora. Classification (NCBI taxonomy): domain Eukaryota; kingdom Viridiplantae; phylum Streptophyta; class Magnoliopsida; order Solanales; family Solanaceae; genus Nicotiana; species Nicotiana noctiflora. The sequence goes on from JASVEL010000230.1 coordinate 28,534, forward strand.
GAATTAAGTAAGTTGCCTTTGTTAAAGTGTTGTGGCGAAGTCAACAAGTTGAGGAAGCCACGTGGGAAGCAAAAAAAGAAATGAAAGAAAAATATCCCCATTTGTTTGATCAAACTTAGAAGAAATTAGGTGACCTTTCTATCTGTGAAATAACTATCATTATGTCTGAATTGCCTTTTTCCTAATGCTAGTGAAGTTTCTCTAATTGTGCAAGAGTTGTATTTATTGTGATTACTTTAGGTCACTTGAACCTTCCTTGATAAATGAAAGATTTATAAAGACTCATGTGTTAAGTAAACAACTAATGGTAAGTGTAGATTAATAATTGTTTGTTTATATACATATGAAATGTTGAAGTGGTTAAATAATGTGGGACTCATTGAAGTGACTAATTTATGTGCAATTGTTGAGGTAGTGAATTGTGAACAAGCTGTAGAAAATGTTCTAAATGTGTATTGGTTCTTGGGAAAATGTTGTAAATGGCTTGAATTGCTTATGAACTGTTGAATATAGTGGAATTGGTACTATTGGCTATGGAAACACTTGTGAATTGTGGAATTCGTCGGGAATAGTATTGATGGTTATGGTAACCCTTGTGAATCGTTGTTGTAACCCCTTAAAAAATGTTGTTGTGATCTTTATGAATTGTTTATTGTCATTGTTGTGCTCTTTGTGAATTATTCTTTGTTGTTATTGTGATTGTTGTGAATTGTAACTGTATGGTGGGATCGGGTTGCATGCCACAATGCAAATTGATATATTATGGGTTGGGGTGATAAGGGTGGCCGAGGTAATAAGGGTGGAAACTGATCGAAATCGCCATTGAAGTGTACCAATTTTGAAATTACTGATAAGGAATTGTGAAAGGAGACATCAGGAGAGTTTGTAACCTGTGGGGCACTGATTGTCCCTTTGTTTGTCTTGACTGTGCCTTCCATGTGTGTTCGGTTGTTGCTTTTTTGTTGTTTTCTACTTGTATACGGGTTGAGGACAACTTGAAACAAAGATAATTGTTGAAAACTTGTTTGGCTTGTCTTGTTAGCTCGTTATGTATTTGTTGGTTGTTTCTATTACCGTGACTTACTTCTCTATGACTTAAGTTTACTTGGGACAAATATTGTTCATACATACCAGAACAATTCCAGTGTGCTGACGTCCCTTTTCCCGGGGGGCGCTACATTCATGTTATGATTGTAGGTGGATCCGTAGTAGGTACTTCAGCTCATCGGCAGTAGCACTCCTTCATCTTCCACTAGCCGTTTTGGTGAGCCCCTTTTCCTCTCGGGGCCCTGCGCGGCTCATGCCACTTCTATTTTGGAGTCTTATTTTAGTTTTGTGTAAGGTATAGCCGAAACCTTGTTGTTGGCAAGTACTGTATTATCCTGTACTATCTTAGAGGCTCCTACACAGTAAATGTGGGATTATGGACTTATGTAAATATATGTCGGTCATTGTAAGTTTTAAACTTGTTAAGTAATTAAGTATGTTGGTATGTTTTGAAAAAGAGTGTTTTCAATTATAAAATGGTTAATCCTTTAGTTGATAAGTATTGAAAAATACAGGGGAAACACGTGGGTTTGGAAAGGCACCGAGGTCTGCTTGACTGGGGCTACCCGATCGGGCGCCGGTCATCTCTCGCGATTTGGGGCGTGACAATGTAAAATGGGCTGATGAGAGAAAGAAGGAAGGATGGGTCTTGCCACAGCCATTTCCACATCTATAAGAAACCTTTGTCAAACCTAAATACAATGAAGAGGAAGACGATAAGGTTTTCGCGATAGAAGAAATTGAAGAAATATGTGAGGCAATAAGAAAAGTACTCCACGAAACCCATATAGTTCATCCGAGAGATGGCACTAGCACCGTTGAGGTGTTATACATCTGACCACGTGCCAAGCATTAAAATAGGATGGCTACGCCATTTCCGATCAGGCGGGAGTCCCGGTAGACCTGTCCTCCTATATTTTCTGCATCCTGAGTTATTCCAAGGTGTAACTCGGATGTTTCTTTTAGTTTATTGTCTTTAAATTTCCAATGTAAACCATGTTACCTTCCCAAATTCCAAGAAATGAAATCAATATTTCATCGTTCATTTTTCCCTTTATTTTTTCTAATTTTATTTATTTTCCTCTTTTATTTCTTTTTTTTCAATTATAATAATTCAACTTTAAATAACATGACATGCTTGCAGACATCATGCCCAAATCCAAATATGCTGTCTAATTGTGAAATAATAAACCAAGAACCAAAAATATGTTAAAAAGAGGCATTGAGGGAAATAAATTGAGAACTGGAACAATCTGAGAACAAACCTAAGCTAAATTTGAACGACACTGAGCCGGTTAACGTTGGAAGTTCTGAGGAAATACGGGAAACGAAAATAAGCATTCACATAGATAATAAAACCCGAGATGCAATAATCCAACTCCTTTTTGAGTTTAAAGATGTGTTTGCTTGGTCGTATGACGACATGCCAGGGCTGAGTGTTGATCAAGTGGTGCATAAGTTGCCAACATACCCTGATTTCCCTTTTGTCCAACAAAAACAAAGAAAGTTCAAAACCGATATTAGTGATAAGATCGAAGAAGAAATCATGAAACAGTTGAAATCAGGGGTAATCCGAGTAGTTCTATACACTACATGTTTGGCTAATGTAGTCCCAGTTCCAAAGAATGATGGGAAGACCCAAGTGTGTGTGGACCGCAGAGATTTGAATAGGGCAAGTCACGAAGACAATTTCCTTTTGCCCAACATCCATATATTTGTTGATAACTGTGCCAAGCATGAGATACAATCCTTTGTGGATTGCTACGCAGGATATCATTAGGTGTTGATTGATGAGGAAGAAGCAGAGATAACAACCTTCACCATACCCTGGGTACATATTGCTATCGGGTTATGCCATTTGGGCTGAAGAACGCTGGAGAGACCTATATGAGGGCTATGACCGCCATCTTCCAGGATATGATGCATCAAGAGACAGAGGTGTATGTGGATGATTTAATCATCATGTCCCGAACTCTGGATGACCATGTTTGAGATTTGAGAAAGTTCTTCGAGCGATTGTGCATGTATGATCTGAAGCTGAACCCAGCTAAATGTGCATTTTGAGTTCCATCAGGCTAACTTTTAGGATTCATAGTCAGTAGGAGAGGTATAGAGTTAGACCCAACAAAGATAAAGTCTATCCGCGATTTGCCCCCCTCCAAGAACTAAGAAGGACGTGATGAGCTTGTTGGGCAGATTAAACTCTATCAATCGGTTCATCGCTCAACTAAATTCCACATGTGAGCCCATATTTAAGTTGTTGAAGAAAGATGCAGCAGTCAAACGGAAGGATGAATGTCAAGAAGCTTTCGACAAGATCAAAGAATATCTGTCAAATCCTCCAATCTTAGTCCTACCAGAGCCAGGGAGACCTCTTTTCTTGTATCTGACGGTATTGGAAAATTCTTTTTGCTGTGTCCTCGGGCTGCATGATGTATCAGGGAAGAAAGAATAGGCAATCTACTACATGAGTAAGAAGTTCACAAGTTATGAAATAAAATATACTCTATTGGAAAGAACCTGTTGTGCCTTAACTTGGGTCACCCAAAAGTTGAGACATTATCTTCAAGCTCACACTACCTACCTCATAACCAGGTTGGATCCTATGAAGTACATATTCCAGAAACGGATGCCCACTAAGAGACTAGCAAAATGGCAAATCTTGCTCACTGAATTTGACATAGTTTATGTTGTGAGCACGTGATTTTTGCCCTAATCAATAAAATTCAAATATTAAATAAATAATATTTTTGTGTACAATTACATGTTTGTTTGAAATAAAATGCATTTGTGTGAGTGAACAATTAAATATGAAAATTAGAAAATTAAAAAAAAATAGGTTAAGTATAATTGTTACAAATAAAATATTTTTAAAAGAAAATTAACAAAATACATATATATGTCGGAAAATAAGAAAAAATAGAAAAATGTTAAAAAATATCAAAACAATTGGAGAAAATAGGAAATTAAAAGAATTTAAGTAATTGAAAAAGAATATAAAACTAGAGGATAAAATACAACAATAAAATTCATAAAAAAAATAAAAATACATGAAAAAACACAAAAATACACTTCTGGGCCATTTGACCAAGCCCAGATGCATTGGCCCTATCAATTTAAAGAGACGGGTCCATCTGATTAAGTGACAAACAATCTCAGCCGTTCATTTATCTAATCCAATGGCTGAGGATTAATCCGAAAATTTAATTAAATTAATATAATTTTGGTATTGAATCTGAGCCGTCCATTTATTATGATCTAGCAGAGAAAAGTTAGTCTCCATTTTTAAATTGAACGGCGTCATTTTTGAACATTTAATCATGGCCGTTGATCATCAACGATCCAATGGCCAAGAATTGATCAAGCGTTACAGGTATAAAAGGCCAGGTGTCTCTCAGAGACCGGCCATTTCTCTTATTTTCCTAACCCTAGCCGCCCTAATGCTTCTTCTTCTTCTCCTTCATTCTCGCCGGTCATGTAGACTGACCGCCGTTCATGGCAGTCTACGGCCACCCCCTTACCCCAAAACCTCCCCCATCACACTCCCCTGCCCAAAATCACTATAGAAAACCAAGAAAACTCCAGAACCCCCAAATCTTGAAAATCCGGTCACCGGAGTTCTTCTCCGGTGACCACCATCCTTTGATACTACTCTCCAGATTAACACCCCAAAACCCCCTTCTCTTGATCTACAACTCCATGTAAACCACTTCCTTCGAATCTTTCTCAAATCGTTCGAATATTCCAAAAAGAGTCGCCGGAACCCTAACTCCGGTCGACTCAAACCAAACCCCAAACCAAAGATTCTTTCTTTTACATCTCCGAACCTACTCCTTCTGTTAAAATCATAAAAGACTTCAAGCTTGAAGTCTGAAAACTGAAAAATAAAAGGAAACAGAAAAAGAAAAAGAAAAAGAAAAAGAAAAGAAAATGCTGTGTGACGACCCGGCCCGTCGTCATGGGAATTACCACCCCGTTATGTTGTAATTACATGTTTTATGCTTTTATATCAGTGTTAGAGTCTATCGGGGGAGTTAGGAGTGAATTGGATTGAAAATGAGGCATATAGCCTTTTTGAAGGAAATTTGAATAAGGAAAGTCAACCCGGAGTTGACTATTTAGTTAGAGATCTCATAATCGAATTATGATGATTCGGTCAGCTCCGGGAGGTCATTTGTGAGCTACGAGAGCAATCGGAAGTGAATTTGGCGGTCCAGTGTAGTTTTAGGCTTGAATTGGCTAAAGTTGAATTTTGGCGATATCCGATCGATAGGTGAGATTTTCATCTCGGAGTCGGAATGGAATTCCGATAGTAGAAAAAGCTCCGTTAGGTGATTTTGGATGTGCCTACAAAATTTGAGGTCATTCGGAGGTCGTTTGGTCGGGTTTTTGGTCGAATGTCGGTTTTGGAAGTTTGAATGAAAACTTAGGCTTGAATTTGCTTGGATTCAGTGTTTTCTGTGTTTGAGGGTGTGTTTTTAGGATTTGGAACAAGTTTGTATCGTGTTATAGAGTATGTTTGTGGCTTTCGTTGGGGTCCCGGGGTAAATTCGGGAGGTTAAACGGGAGGAAAACATGGAAATTGCAGGTTGAGGCTTTGCTGGTTCTGTTGTTTTCGCTCCTACGGATTGGGGACCGCAGCAGCGGGACCGCAGAAGCAGAATTTGGACTGCAGATGCGAAAGGGGCTTGGCCAGGAGGTTCCGCAGCAGCGGATGACAAGTCGCAGCAGCGGAATCGCTTCTGTGAGTCCTTGTTCGCAGAAGCGGAAAGGCGGGCGACTGGGGAGAACCGCAGGGGCGGAGGGGATTCCGCAGGAGCGGACCCGCAGGAGCGGTCAATGGGATCGCAGGTGCAAAAATGGCCAAGTAGGCCTGGCTTCGCGAAGCGACCATTTGGTCGCAGAAGCGGTTTCGCAGGGGCGAAAATGGTCCGCAGAAGCGAAAATCGCAGCCGGTGTTAAAAATAACAGAAGGGTTAAAATTTCATAAGTTGCAAAACATTTGGGGCTCGGTTCTTGGAGGCAAATTGGGCGATTTGGGTGAGATATTGCTGGGAGATCATCGGGTTATCATCGGAGGTGAGTTTTATGGTTCCTTTACGCGTTTTTATCTTGAAATCCTCCTTTATTTCACGGAAATTGGATCAAATTATGAGGAAATTTAGCCTAAGCCAGGGTTTTGGTAAATTGGCAATTTGAGTGGGCAAATGGAGTCCGAATTTGGTAAATTTTATATACCTAGACTCGTATTGAGACGAGGGTTCCCAATATATAACTTTTACAATTTTTCGAGAAGTGCACCAAAAGTCGGGTTTTGACAAATTTGTGGGTTTTGATACAATTTGGGTTATTTCGAATGAATTACGTGAAATTAGCATATATTGATGCATTCTCTATGATTTTGAGCAGATTTGGCATCCGAGGAGAACGATTTGCGAGGCAAGCACAAGGCGGATTGAAGCTTCTACCGGTTCGAGGTGAGTGGTAGTAGTAAATAATGTACTGAGGGTTTGAAACCCCGTACTAGCACTTCACAGTGCTATGTTGAGATGAGATACGCGTCTTGTGATGGGCGTGGTGACATTGAGATTGGGGACTTGGACTTGGTCCTTCCCGGCTAATATTATACTGTGTAGTATGACTGATAATAATATTATAACTGTGCAATTGGGCTGGTAGCCATGTTTGGGGCCTTGTGCCGATCTGTAGAGCATTAGGGAACCTATAGAGCTAGGTGACCCTTATATCATGTTGGAAACATACACTCAGCCGTAATTTACACTGTATAGCATATTACGAGCCAGTTCTAGATGTGTACTTGAGAGATACTACCTAGGGTGGAATTCCCTATTCTAGCTGAGTGGGCCTGAGAGGCCAAATGTATACTGACTGGGATAGGGTCGAGGACCCATTATGAGGTATTATATATATATATATATATATATATATATATATATATATATATATATATATATATATATATATATATATATATATATATATATATATATATATATATATATATATATATTAGGTCGGGCTGCACGCCGCAACAGTATGTATATTGGATCGGACTGCACGCCGCAGTAATATACAACAACAACAACAATAACAACAACCCAGTATAATCCCACTTAGTGGGGTCTGGGGAGGGTAGTGTGTACGCAGACCTTACCCCTACCCTAGGGTAGAGAGGCTGTTTCCATATAGACCCCCGGCATCCTTCCCTCCAAGAACTTCCTACCTTGCTCTTGGGGAGACTCGAACTCACAACCTCTCGGTTGGAAGTGGGGGTTGCTTACCATCAGAGCAACGCCGCAGTAATATACATGTAATATATATGTGGGACGGACTGCAAGCCGCAGTATTGTTGCGCTTGGGCTGTAGGAGCCCCTTCGGGGTCTGAGTCTGCACACATTCTCAGTGAGCGCTGGTGTATATTATGGGATCGGGCTGCGCGCCGCAGCAGTATACATATATATATATATATTGGATCGGACTGCACGCCGCAGTAATACATATGTGAATCGGACTGCACACCGCAGCATTATAGCGCTTGGGCCTTAGGGAGCCCCTCTGAAGTCTGTATACACCCCCAGTGAGCACCGTCGACGTTAAATGGAGCGGGCTGCGCCCTACAGCGGTATATGTATTGGAGCGGGCTGCACGCCGCAACATTATACTTATCCATATCCTATTACCTACTTAAATAATTATACATTATAGACATATGTATGTGTCTTCATATATTGAGATGGTCGTACACCGTAGGGGTACGAGTGAGGGTTTGATCAGTGTGGGATCTTGTAGAGGTAGATGTGGACCAGCGATCAGAGTACTTACTACAGTGATGACGTACCTGTGAGGGTTGCCTTAGAACTGTTAAATGATAGCACTAGAGTTCTTATTTTCAGTTATTGTTTATTATTGTTACTCACTGAGATGAAATATACTCACCCCACTCCCCTGCACTTTTTGTGCGGATCCACAGGTGCCCGAGATCAGCTGAGACATTGTAGTTGTTGATCCTTGTCTACTTTTGCGGAGATTACGAGGTAGCTGCCAGCGTCCGCAGAGCCTGTTTTCTCCTTCTTTATCATCTTGTTGATTTCTTTTTGCCTAGACTTGTTTGTATTAGGATGTTATTCTATAGAGGCTCAGTCTCGTGACACCATGATATGGTTGGGACCGTATTTTGTTTGCTTTTACTATCTCACTTATCACCTGATATGATCATTTGCTGTTTAAGTTTAATTTGATTAATTGGAATTAATAACTGGCTGGTTTAAGGGATAATATGGTCGGGCTTGCCTAGCATTGTGTTGGGCGCCACCACGACCAGGGCTTGGGTCGTCACAAGTTGGTATCAGAGCCTAGGTTAACAGGTCTCGCGAGTCATGAGCCGCTTTAGTAGAGTCTCGTGGATCGGTACGGGGACGCCTGTACTTATCCTCAGGATGTTGCAAACCTTTTAGGAAAAGTCTCAATTCTTGGAATTCTTGTCGTGCAATTACTTTTGACTTGAACTGAACTTTGACACTCTATTCTCTCGTAGATGGTGAGAACTCGAGCTTCCTGACGGGGAGGATGACCACCACTACCACCTGCTAGAGGCCGGGGATGCGGCCGTGGTCGTGACAGAGGTCGGACAGCTGATGCAGTACCAGCTGACCCACAGCCCCCAGTTGCAGAGGTGCCAGCAGCACCAGTTCAGGCACCAGCGGTGCCCATTATTATTCCGGGTCTACAGGAGACCCTGGCTCAGATACTAGTAGTCTGCACTGGCCTAGCACAGGCGGTTTCAGTTACTACTGCCGCAGTTGCATCAGGGACAGGGGGTGGTCATCAGATCCCCACAACACGCACTCCTGAGCCAGCAGTGTAAGGCTTGCAGACACCAGAGGCTCCTCCAATTCAGCCTGTAGCCCCGGTTCAGCCAGCAGATCAGATTCAGGGGGACAGGGTCCCAGCTATGACAGATGATAAGCAGCGTCATCTCGAGAGCTTCACCAGGTTATCTCCTCCAGTGTTCACAGGAGCTCCGGGAGAGGACGCCCAAGGTTTTCTGGACAAGTGCCATCGGATGCTTCGTACGACAGGGATATTGGAGTCCAGTGGGGTATCTTTCACTACCTTTCAGTTTCAGGGGCCAGCCTTCACTTGGTGGGAGGCTTATGAGCGCCGCAGGGCAGCATCACTATCATGGCCAGAGTTCTCCACCATGTTCTTGGAGAAGTGGGTGCCTCGATCTTAGAGGGAGGAGATGCGCAGGCAGTTTGAGGGTCTCCGTCAAGGGGATATGTCAGTGTCAGACTATGAGATCAGGTTTACAGAGTTGTCTAGGTATGCACCATGGTTGGTTCATTCTAACAGAAAGAGGATTGGACGCTTTGTGGATGGCCTCATTTATCCCATTCGTATTCTGATGACTCGGGAGAGGGTTTTGAGTCGTACATTTGAGGATGCTGTGGATATTGCTTGCGACATAGAGATAGATCGTCGCAGAGAGCGGGATGAGAGGGAGGCCAAGAGGCCTCGAGGTGTAGGTAGTTCCAGTGGTACTCAGACCAGATGGCAGAGTCAGCAGAGCTGAGGTTGCTCTTTCAGATCTTCGCAGATGGTCTTCTAGACATGGTTATCAGGGTTCGCACAAGAGCCAGCCATCTCTCAGTGCCATGCCAGCTCAGAGTTCTTCATAGGCCCCATCTGCTCAGGGTTCATCTCGGCCTAGTTCATCAGCTGGCCACTCCAGCGCCAGAGGTCCTTATCAGTCTCAGTCCCCAGCACCGGGGAGTTGCTACGAGTGTGGAGAGTTTGGGCACCACCGTAGGGAGTGTCCCCATCTTGTTTCCAGATCTTATCAGCAGAGGGGGCAGCCCTCGTCATTTGGTCCTTCTACTTCAGCACCTGCCCCCCCAGCTAGGGGTGACGATCAGTTAGCTAGGGATCGCCCTCTAGGGGGGAGACCGATCAGGTAGATAGGCTAGATGCTATGCTCTCCGGGGCCAATCTGAGGCAGTTGCTTCTGATGTAGTTATCACAGCTATTATTTCAGTCTGCCACAGAGATGCCTCAGTGTTGTTCGATCCTGGTTCTACTTATTCTTATGTGTCTACATATTTTGCTTCCCATTTGGGAACGACCCGAGGGTGTCTTGAGCTGCTAGTGCATGTATCTACCCCAGTAGGGGATACTATTGTTGTGGACCACGTATACCGGCCCTGTTTGGTCACTATTGGGGGTCTGGAGACCCGAGTGGACCTATTGCTTCTCAGCATGATTAATTTTGATGTTACATTGGGCATGGACTGGCTATCTCCATGTCATGCTATTCTGGACTGTCATGCTAAGACAGTCACCTTGGCTATGCCGGGCATTCAAAGGATCGAGTGGTGAGGCACGACTGAGAATGTACCTAGCAGGGTAATATCTTTCCTCAATGCCCAACGAATGTTTGGGATGGGATGTTTCTCTTATTTAGCATTTGCGCGGGAGGTCGAGGCCCAGACTCCCAGTATTGATTTTGTTCCCATTGTATGAGACTTTCCTGATGTGTTTCCCTCAGACCTGTCGGGCATGCCGCCGGACATGTATATTGATTTTGGGATCGATTTGGTGCCAGGCACTCAGCCTATTTCTATTCCTCCATATAGGATGGCACCAACCGAGCTGAAGGAATTGAAGGAGCAACTGCTGCGCCGCAGCAGTATAAATATATATATACATATATATATTGGATCGGACTGCACGCCGCAGTAATACATGTGTGGATCGGGCCGCACGCCGCAGCATCATAGCGCTTGGGCCTAGGGAGCCCCTCCGAAGTCTGTATACACCCCCAGTGAGCGCCGTCGACGTTAAATGGAGCGTGCTGCGCGTCGCAGCAGTATATGTATTGGAGCGGGCTGCACGCCGCAACTTTATACTTATCCATATCCTATTACCTACTTAAATACTTATACATTATAGACATATGTATGTGTCTTCATATATTGAGATGGCCGTACACCGTAGGGGTACGAGTGAGGGTTTGATCAGTGTGGGATCTTGTAGAGGTAGATGTGGACCAGCAATCAGAGTACTTACTACAGTGATGACGTACCTGTGAGGGTTGCCTTAGAACTGTTAAGTGATAGCACTGGAGTTCTTATTTTCAGTTATTGTTTATTATTGTTACTCACTGAGTTGAAATATACTCACCCCACTCTCATGCACTTTTTGTGCAGATCCACAGGTGCCCGAGAGCAGCTGAGACATTGTTGTTGCTGATCCTTGTGTACTTTTGCGGAGATTACGAGGTAGCTGCCAGCGTCCGCAGAGCCTGTTTTCTCCTTCTTTATCATCTTGTTGATTTATTTTTGCCTAGACTTGTTTGTATTAGGATGTTATTCTGTAGAGGCTCAGTCTCGTGACACCACGATATGGTTGGGACCGTATTTTGTATGCTTTTACTATCTCGCTTATCACCTAATATGATCATTTGTTGTTTAAGTTTAATTTGATTAATTGGAATTAATAACTGGCTGGTTTAAGGGATAATATGGTCGGGCTTGCCTAGCATTGTGTTGGGCGCCATCACGACCAGGGTTTGGGTCGTGACGTGCTGTCGATTAACGTGGATGAATAAAGTTGAATTCTCAAGAATTTATTTCTGAATTTGTTTGTGCATTTAGATGATAATTAGTTGAAATTATAATTCATTAGGAATTGTTGTATGATGGATTCGTGTGAGACATGACTGAAAGTTGGTACAATGTAATAGTGTATTAAGTAGATTAGTGTAGTGTTAATAATCGTAATCACCTAGTTAATCAAATAGGTTAATAGACAATCTGATACATTTAGTCTAAAACAAGTGCATACAGGTAGATTAATAACGACATTAACATTTAGCAATTAATTTAATTCGATAATCGTTAGTTTAATCTGAACAGTGTTAGTGGTAATTGAAATACTGCGGCTAAAACTGACGTTTGAATATGAAGTCATATGTCACATAGTTAGTTAAATAATACATAAAATAGTTTAATGTTTAACATACTCAGTTAATTCCCTGAAAGCTACAAGTAATTAAGATTAGTATATTGTCAAGTAGTAACTCTGATAGTATTAGCTATTAAGTAATTTTATTCAATAGTTTAAAATAATTGTTGAAATATATAGATAAAAGCAGTCTGTTAATTAGAATTCGCTCACATTAGATGATTAATATTTAAAATTGACACTGTGAATCTGTATTTTTATTTCTCTTCATTGAATAAAATAGTTTGAGTTTTATTATCTTCTAAATCCGATCATCTGTGTAAACAATGAATTATGATTTATATTTCTCTTATCTAATTCTGTGTGATCTGGGCCTAATAAGTTGCGAAGGCCCCGAATTATGTAAATGCGTTACTGAGCTTCTGCTAAACACTTTTAGCTTGTTCCTGGGTTCTAAGACCAAGATATATGAATTGATACACTAAAAGGAGTGCAACAGCCTAGGCCCATGTAATATAAAATAAGGCATGGACTTAAATTTTGGAAAAACAATAAACTAGGGAAAAACCAAAAAATAGAAAACTTAATATGTATATAGGAATGAACTATAAAATCAAGCAGGACGAGACTCGCATCGAAAACATAACAGCGGCCCCCCATATAAATGAATAGTTATATAATAGATTCGGAAGGTTGATAGCTAATTTTACAACCTTTCAAAAGATTAAGAAGCCGATAGACGATTTAGGCATGACTTTTAAAATATACTTTCCCTAATACGAGTACACATTTGATGTGACTCAAATCGTAAATCTCGGCGAAGCCGAAACGTGTTAAAGGTCACAAAGCGTACTGGTTGTGGTGTGACTCTAAATACGTTTTTGCAACATCGCAATTCATAAATATTCAAGCGGAAATACATACATATTGTTAAAAGGCATGTAATAAATCATCTAAAACCAAGAATGAAAGTTGAGCGACCCTGCTAAAACCACGGAATCTGGGAGTGCCTAACACCTTCCCCCGGGTTAACATAATTCCTTATCTTGATTTCTCGTTGCGCGAACTGTTAAAAACGGAGTCAACTTCCTCGGATTCGGGATTAATCGGTGACTTGGGATACTATTATTTTCCCAAGTGGCGACTCTGAAACTGTAAATAAAATCCCGAACCGATTGTCCTTTATTTGGAAAAACTCCTTACTCGTTGTTATTATATCCTTTCCCGGGGTATTCATAATATCGAGGTATACCTTATTCTCTTAATCGGGGAAATCAAAAAGGTAGTAAAAAGGGAGGTGTGACAGCTCTGGCGACTCTGCTGGGGAAAAGTAACCCAGAACTTCGGTTCAGGGTTCAAGAATTCTAGCTCGTTAGAATTGCCGTTCTTGATATTATTTGACTGTTACATGCTTTGACCAACATGCTACGTGTTTTATAGCTTTAATATTATGTGGATTGTATATATAGAATTGTGCCGAAAACACTTCTCTTCTTTACCTCTGGGGATGTGCTTACTGGTTGAGACTCCCCTTTATGTTAAGTTATACCCAAAATAAGAAATAGAGGCCAGATAAGTTACAAAGCCGAATGACCCCGCGGGTCATCGGTACGTAGCCCCCTTCTTGATCCGAGTTGTCCACTCGGGTACACGGTCTAGCACCATATGAAACCATAAGATATTGAACATAGGTCTAGGATGATTATTTGCATCATAATTAACTTAGGGGACTCAACAAAGGGGTTGTGGGCGTCTAGGACAGGTGACCCGGTAATTAAAGACCGAGCGTATTATATATTGCATTTTAATTGTCTTTGATCATTATGCGGACCGGCAAAATTCCCGAGAAAACAAAGGAAAGAGAAAATTATGAAAAAATAGCATTGAGATATTAGCGAAGAGTTGTTGGAAAATCCAAAAAAAATAGGAAAGAACGTTGTTGTTAAAATAATTGGTCAAATAATCTAACCGAACTACGTAGGTTTGATTCTCGCCATTAGGTGATATACGTAGGCAACCCTTGACGGGTCCAACCATCATTTTAGAAATTGACCAAAAAATATTTTAGTTTCAAATAATCGAGGTGATTGCTATTTTTGGAAATAGCCGAATGTTCCGAAAGGACGCCGGAAGGTTGTTTTGACAAAAATGGCCACTTCGAAATCATGTCTTTTTCTTTTTCGAAATAAAAACCTGAAAAGGTTAATTCTTTCAAGAAAATGAAAATTGTCTTTGAAAAATATTTTTCCTTTTTCTGAATAAAATCTCCTTTAATAAATGTGCAGGATTAGCACAGTACAGAATGAACCCTTCACTTTAATGAATAAAATCCCTTTGGAGTTGAGACACTGGTGGAACGATTGGGTCAAATGCTATTTGAAGGACCATACGGGATTAATGGTCATAATTCCCCGTGGAGATATAATTCGGGCACTTGTCACATGCTGGGATCCCGCGCATAATGTTCTACACTTCTCGGACTTCGAGCTTACTCGTACTCTGGAGGAAATTGCTTACAATATCGGGAAAAATGAGGTTCCCCTAAAAGAGAAATACCCAGTGGATTTGAGGGCAATAACAGTGCACAGATTCCTCGATTCTCTGAAGATTGCTAGGAACGTCCACAACGAAGACTTGGCTAATGGGTTTTGCTTTTTAAATTTCATCTACAGCAGATATGGACATATCAGGGGGTTCAATGACCCTACGAACAAGCTCTGTAGTTAATTTAACTGAGTCAAGTGGGAAGAGAATTGGCGATTTGACTTTATAGTGGCGTTCCTTGGACTAATCATATTCCCAAGAAAAGATGGAAACATTGATACAAGGGTCGCCGGGGTGGCCAGCACTCTTCTCGTGCAGGATAATAGCGCACTGGTTCCAATGATTATAGCTGATATCTTCCATGCCCTAACATCCTGCAAAGCGGGGCATGACTTCTTTGAGGGTTGCAATCTGATTCTACAGATTTGGTTGATAGAACATTTATGTCTTCATCCTCCGTTCTCAAGTTATGGGTCATCTGATAAGATGTGCCTTGAAGAATTTTATATGAGAACAAAAGAAGTTAAGCTGCTGGAGGGAGCAAAAGGTTGGATTTCATACTTGTGATCGTTGACCGCTAGCCAAATTGATTGGGCATATGGATGGTTGCCCCTCGATGAGGTGATATACATGCCAACAGAAGGGTCGCATTTCTTGATCATGGGCCTTAAAAGCATTCATCTTTATGCACCGTACAGGGTACTACGACAGCTTGGGAGATATCAAGTTATACCAAAAGACGGGGACCTCAGCTTACAAGCAGTAGAGATTAGTCTGGACGGACAGTTCCCGAAAACAAAGATCCGACAGATTTGGAATGAATGTCAAAGCTTGAAGGTGGACACTTGTGTGGGTAACCGATCTAAGGGAGAAATATCGCCAGGGTACGCCGCATGGTATCACCGGGATGTCGAGCATCATAGACCACTGAAAAGGCCTCACATTCAAGGTTTGGCCAAGCAGTCTAAGGAACACAGAAATTGGGTGGCCAGAGAAAATGAGTATAGAGCCAAGATCAACTTGCTAGATAAACAATTTCGAGATCTCCAATTCGAGAGAGATTTACAAGCAGCATCTGACGAAGGAGAAAAGAATTAGATGAGAAAAGGGAATGAAATCTTAAAGGCTCAAATTGCAAAAATGAAATTGCATCCGAGACGCCAATTCGCCTAGCCCGAGATGAGAAATTGATTGAAAATCTTTGGTGCAAAGTGAATGACTACAACTTCGATCTTGATAAAGCAGAAAAGGAATAAGTCAGGGTTCGGAGACAACTGGCCAAAGATGCCGAGGAAAGAGCTAGAATGGTTCAGCAATTACAAGATAAACACGAGGTTGAGGTAGCTCGGTTGAGAAAGAAAGTCATTTCAGCCGCAGTCAAAAGTAGCAAGATAATCAAAAAGTTTGCAGAAGAGAGAGAGCATTGTTACACAGCTACGGCTCGGTTAGAATTTGAGTTACAACAACTACAGAAAGAGAACCAACCTACTTTAGACGGTCGCTGCTTCAAGAAAAAGGGGTCATTCGAGAAAGAATCTTCAATATTGCTCAGTACATCACCAGAAAATGCCAATTGTGTGAAGATATGTCCCAGGCAACATTCACATCAGCAGTAAAGTTCTTTGTAAAGCAAGTCATGTCTGACCTAGATAAACTCCAAAGTGAATTAGCATATAAGCCCGCGGCAAGGCCGAACGACGTCTCGCGGGCACTAGGAGCATTAATGTACTCATAGTGCATGCATTTTGTATATGTATTCCTTTTGCATTAGTAGCACAACATCATTTTGTAATCAATGTTTTTGAGTATCAATGAAAAATTCAAAAGAAGTTGTTATCATTCTTTTTCCGATTTATACCAATTGTCTGGGCGATAGGCAAATATGTAGGAAGGGAAAGAGAAGAATAAGTGGTGAATAGAAAAGAAAGAAAAAAAAAAGAAATTAAAAAAAAAAGACGAATAGAAAAGAAAAAAAAAGAAAAAGATGAATGGTGGTTCAAAGAGGAATAAATGCCGGAATGATGCATAATGATTCAGGGAAAAAATTATGATTTTTAATCATTACATTTTTACCCCTTATGAACTAACAATTAACGAGTTTTTGATGAGAATCAGATTTTAGCTGGCAACTGGCATTCTGGCACATCATCATTACAACACACGATCAAAAGCTATGTTTAAGGCTGTAACTCAGGAGATTGAACCTACCATCATGGACCCAGTACAGGAAGAAGAGGTTGTATATGTTGCGGGTATGAGAGAGGAAATGTATAAGCTAAAGCAGCAAATGTCGGAAATGTACGAAGCCTGGTCCAGAGGTCAACCTTTGCCCACAAATCTAGCCAATCCAGCATATGTTCCTCCCACAAATCCTAATCCTGAACCACCTACCATGATCTCATCCTCCACGTACCCAAATTACCAACACTACTATGCCACAACTTCATAGGCACCACCACAACTAACCAAACAGATTCCACCTCAAGTCGCCCCGGTATAAGTGGCACCACCACCTGTTGATCTACATAAATCGTCAAGTGAACCGATGTTCCAAGTGAAAGACATGCATTACTATCCACTGAAGCCAACATTCTGGCAGCACGACTCCTATACCCCACTTATGGATATGACGGAAGAAATGCCCGTCAGGAACTTGGAGCAAGAAGAGATGGAACGAATATGAGAAGTTTAGAACAATCTTTCCGTAACATACAAGGACTAGGAGGCCAAGTGAGCATCGCATATAAAGATTTATGTTTGTTTCCAGAAGTGCAGCTCCCGGCTGGATTCAAGCTACCTAAATTCGATATGTACGATGGACATGGGGATCCAGTAGCCCATCTAAGGGGTTATTGTAGCAGGATGCATGGTGTAGGGGGAAGAGATGAACTATTGATGGCTTATTTAAGCCAAAGTCTTAGCGGTTCTGCATTGGAGTGGTATACTCATCAGGATCACACCAGATGGTTCATTTGGGATGATCTAGCTCAGTCATTTGCTAACCACTTCCACTACAATTTGGAGATAATTCCAGACAGGCTGTCGCTCACAAAAATGGAGAAGAAGAACGGGGAAAGTTTCCGGGAGTATAATTTTAGATGGAGGGAACACGCGGCACAAGTAGACCCTCCTATGAAGTAAACAGAAATGGTGGACTGCTTTCTACAGGCCTTAGAACCTACTTACTATGGTCATCTGGTATCATCTATTGGTAAAACTTTTAATAAAGTGGTGAAAATGGGGAGTTTTGTATAAGAGGGATTGAAAACCAATAAAATCATAAGCTTTTCCGCTATTAAGGCCACGAATTAGGCCATACAAATCGGAAATGGGGGATCTATCGGTAAGAAGAAGGAGGAGGTCGCAGTTGTTGAAAGTAGACCGTGGTCTTGGGTCCAAAATAATACATACCATCACCCACCTCGCCCATATCAGCCATACCCACCAGCACCTTACAACCCACCGCCACCATATTATCCACCCACTACTCCACATTATTCCGTCCCACATGCTCACCATTATCCACCCCCTCCACATGTATGGCGAGCCCAAACCCTACAAAACGTCTACCACACACAAAACACCTACCCACTTTCCAGAACATATAAACATCCAAATAGACCCAGCTTCCGTCCTGATCCGAAAGTGAGAAACAGAGCCCAAACAAAGAAAACATTCATTCCACTAGGGAAGTCTTACACCGGTCTTTATCATCGCCTGAAGGAGTTGGGGATGCTAAGCCCAATTGGGCCAAAACTTCCAAACCCACCACCTAGAAACATTGACCAATCAGTCAGATGTGAATATTGTTCCGGGGCACCGGGACACGATACTGAAAAGTGTTGGCACTTGAAATCCGCCATACAAGAGCTCATTGATACTAGGAGGAGCGAGGTACAGGCTCCAGAAACTCTTAATATTACACATAACCCATTACTAGCCCATCATGAGATGCACATGAAAGAGTTGGAACAAGGAAAAAGCAGTAAGAAACCGTCCCAATCAGTGATGATGATAACAACCAATAGCAAAGTGGAAAGAGAGGTTGAGAAAGAGAAAGCGACAGCCGAGTTGCCAGTGAAAAATCCTCCAGTGGTTGAAACTATGAAAATTGTAGTGCCAGGAGCTAAGCCGTTGTTGATAGTAAATAGAGCATATGTGGAACCCGTAGTCATTAAACTGGTGGTGCAAATGCCAATTGTAGACACTAAAGCCATACCGTGGAACTATAACAAAGTCACAGTGACGTACAGAGGAAAGAAGGTTATAGGAGAGGTCAATGAAACACATGGCCTAACACGTTCCGGGCGATGCTTTTCCCCGGAAGAGTTGAGGAAAACAAAAGTGGTGAAGGAGAATCCTAATCATGTGAAGGAAGCAGTCTCTGAAGAAGAAACAGAAGAGTTTTTGAAAAAGATTAAAGCTCAAGACTATTTGATAGTAGAGCAGTTGAGAAAGACGCCTCCGCAAATTTCATTGCTTTCATTGTTAATCCATTCAGAAGAGCACGAGAAGGCGTTAATGAAAATTCTGAACGAAGCACATATCCCCGAAAAAATCTCAGACTGCCATCTTGAAAAGATCACGAACAAAATCTTTGAGACGAACAAGATAACATTCTCGGATAATGAATTGCCACTTGAAGGGACTGAACACAACAAAGCACTTTATCTTACTATCAAGAGCGAAGAGTTTGTGATTACTCGGGTCCTAGTAGACAACGGGTCAAGTGCAAACATTTGTCCACTCTCAACTCTGGGAAGCTGAAAATTAATCCTGATAGAATCCGTCGAAATAGTATGTGTGTACGAGGCTTTGACGGAGGAAGCAAGAATACTTTGGGAGACATTTTGTTGGAAGTTACCATTGGACCGGTGGACTTCACCATGGAGTTCCAAGTGTTAGATGTCACTGTTTTTTATAATCTGTTATTGTGACGTTCGTGGATCCACACGGCCAATGCTGTACCGTCTTCACTGCACCAGATGGTAAAATTTGAATGGGAACAGCAGGAAATCATAGTGCATGAAGATGATGATGTCTGTAACACCATAATGCCTTCTGAAGAAACTAAAGGGGACAAGGGCCCATGGGTATAACAGGTGATGGATGCTGTGGTAGTTAACTAGATATCCAAAGGGGAGAGCATGCCAATTCCTACAGTGGCTCCTACAGCAGTAATGGTGGCAAAAGAAATGATCGAAAATGGGTTCGTACCGGGAAAAGGTTTGGGGATAACTTTACAAAGGATAACACAACATGTCCACTTGCCGGGAAATAATGATACCTTTGGCCTGGGTTTTAAGCCTACTTATGCCGACATCCAAAGGGCCAAAAGAATGAAGAAAAAAAGTTGGACCCTTCCGAAACCAATTCCAAAATTATCCGACACCTTTACTAGGCCTGGTACGCGAAGACATTTGACAACTGCTGTGCCAAGTTATGCTGAAATAAGGCCGGATGCGGAGCTTCTCACAATGTTTGAAATGTTGTTCGAGGATGTAAACATGTTGGAGATGGGTGAGGGTACAAGTAGGATGGATGTCCAATTCATGGGACTGCACTTAATAATTGGGAAGCTACTCCTCTTCCAATGAGGAAGGAGTTGTGGTAGTTAGCCTTAAAAATATTTCATCTTTCCCAAAGTTGTTTTATTTTGTAATCCCACACCCCACTGAAATCAAATGTATCCAACCTCTGTTATATTTTTTGAAAAAATATCAATGAAATGCAATTTTTTTCTTTCTTCACTTTTGCCTTATTTTATCTTTTTTTTTTGTATAGTTCAATATTCGCTGATTCTGATGATATGTCATGCATGAAGGATTCCTGGTCCAGTCTTGACAATCGAATAGTTATATAAGAAATTGAAAATGAAAGTGAAATAGAATATGAAGATGAGGAAATACTGGAGGAAATTAGTAAAGATTTGAATCAATATGAGGAAAAACCCAAACCGAACTTAAATGAGACAAAATCTATTAATCTGGGGAGTGAGGATAACGTCTGGAAACAAAAATCAGTGTACATTTAGAGGCTTCCCTCAGAGAAGATATAATAAAGTTATTACATGAATACAATGGCATATTTTCTTGGTCCTATAATGACATGCCCGGACTTAGCACTGACCTGGTGGTACATAAATTGGCCATTTATCCGAAATGCCGGCCGGTAAAATAGAAGCTAAGAAAGTTCAAGACGGACATCAGCATGAAAATAAAAGAAGAGGTTAATAAGAAATTTGAGGCGAAGGTCGTACGAGTTACTAAATACCCCACCTGGTTAGCAAATATTGTGCCAGTTCCAAAGAAAGATGGAAAAACCAGGGTGTGTATTGATTACAGAGACCTTAACAAGGCCAGTCCAAAGGATGATTTTCCATTGCCAAATATCCATACACTGATTGACAATTGTGCCAAACATAAAATTGGCTCTTTTGTAGATTGTTATGCTGGTTATCATAAAATCCTAATGGACGAAGAAGACGCAGAAAAGACAGCTGATAATAGGTGAATTTGACTATAATTATGCCCTAAATAATCACACTTTGTTGTTAAATTGATATTGTTTATGATGCTAAAATGCTTTGATTAGTGTTTGTTGGTGTGTTATAGGTAAACATGAGCCATTGGATGATAAAGGAGCTATTTTGGAGTCACAAGATGATGAAAAGGCCAAGTGAAGAGTTGAAGTGAAGTTAGTTTGAATAATTGAAGAAGAAATCCGGAGTACTGTTCATCCGCGGTTCACTCACGACCGCGGATGAAACGCAGAAAAACATGCTCGCGGATCTTTTTGGAGAATCAGAGAACTGTTTTGTTCGTGGTTCGTCCGCGACCGCGGACGAACCGTGGAAGGCGCCGCAAGTTTATTCCTAGTTTTGTACAAATTCAGTTTTTAAGCCCTAAAACCTCTATATAAACCTCTAGTTCCCCCAAAAGAGGCAAGCATTGTATTTTTGACTACTTTTGCAAGATTATTAGTAAGAGAGAACTCTCTAAACTTATTCCTTTCTTTTATATCAATTAATTATGTATGAATTCAATTATTATTATTGTTTCTTTGATCATGAGTAGCTAATTCCTTTTCTAAGGTTTTGATGGAACCTATTGGGTGATGAACTTCTTGTTTATGTGATTACAAATTGTTAGCTATCTTTCTATTTGTTCAACTTTGTTCTTGTTGTAGTTAATTGGTAGATGTCCCGATTAGCTGTGCCTATTTAGTGTGCATAACTTGGAAAAGAGTGCATATTTAGGTATATTGTTGAACAACACCAAACCTAGGTTATTGGAGGAATCTATAACTTTAGGCGTAAAGACAAGATTAGGAATAACAAAGTATTGGGTGCAATCTAAAGTGAACTATTCAAATTAAAGCTAGCTAGGGTAGCTGGGGAGAGTGCACTAGTAAATTATTGTAATTGCTCGGGAGAGGGTTACGGTACAAATAGTGTTCATGATTGATAGAATATATTGACAATTTGTATGGGCATAAACACAAGGGATTACATCAATAGGGAAAATCAATTCCTTAGTCTTTTTCCATATTATTTACCCAATATTCAGTTCTTTCTTTTCAGTCTTTTAATTCTTGCAAAGTAGTTATTCGAAAAGCTCACAATAATATATTCAAAATTTGGGAACTTGATTCGGAAGTGTTCTTGGGTTGTGAAAGTTGCAATTGGTAGGTTAATTCTATGTGGGATCGATTCTGGACTTATTAGACAAGGTTATATTGACTACGACCGTTGCATTGAGTCTAAGACCACATGCCTCAAAGTATTTGTATTAAAGTATTCTAGCTCCAAAAAAAATATATACATATATATATATATATATATATATATATATATATATATATATATATATATATATATATATATATATATATGTATGTGTGTGTGTGTGTGTGTATATGTGTATGTGTGTGTATATATATTATGGAGCCTTGAATAAAATTAGGAGAGGTATGTAAGGTGGTTCTATATTGGGAACTAGATGGCAATGAGGCTATGTAAGTTGAAGAAAATCAAAATGCAAAAGAATAAAACTTGTGAGTAGTGTTCAAGGAGGGTGAAGTCACATGTACCCAAATGCTTATCCAACCTTCCCTAAACCTACATTGCAAGCTTAAAAAGACCTTGTGGGACCTCCAACTAAACATTATTGAATAAGCGATGAATTAAAATAAGGGCAAGCTTATGGTATGATACGTCGTAACGCTTGAAGTTTCTTTGTGAGATATTGTCCCTTGTGTTGTATCGTAAATATATTGTTCTTTTTTTTTGGGACTTTCTTTCTTGTGAGGGCACATGAATTAGAAAAGACCGGTGAAATTGGGTAAAGTGAGCAATTATGGTGAACTAGTGCTTTTGAGTCACTCATTGAGGCTTATTTTTGTCACTTGATTGTTTTGGAACTCCCTTGAACATTGTTGAAGTTGTTTTTCTTTAGGAGGGAGTTATTTGGAAAAGATACACATACTTGAGCCTAATTGTTAGTACCAACCAAATCCATAAGTATGGTGCTTAAATGGGAGAATGTGATATGTACATAATAGCAATGCCACTTGTATTTTAAATGGAGAATCCTCATTGAAGTTTTGGTTTTGATTTGCTTGAGGACAAGCAATAGCTTTAAGTTGGGGGTGTTGATGAGTGGTGATTTTACCACTCATTTTAGCCTCTTTTCCTTAGCTTTTGTGTCGTCTTATGTATATAATGAAATTGTTTATAGTGGTTATTGTGAGATTTTCAGGTATATAATGCTATGAGGTGTGTTGAATGGAATTTAGGTGTTTTGACTGGAATTTAAGGGAAAAATGATTGCTGGGCGAAGAACTCTACGCGATCATAGACAACATCACGCGATCGCAAAAGACCAGGTAGCAACACTACGCGATCGCAGAAGCTGTCACGCGATCGCAGAAAGAAAACATTTAAAGCTACGCGATCGCATGAGACATGTACGTGAAGCTACGCGATCGCAGGAGTGGTTCACGCGATCGCAGAAGACACCTACGTGAAGCTACACGATCGCAGGAATGGTTCACACGATCGCGGAGGATTAGACTGCTACTCTACGCGATCGCGGGCCAAAACACGCGATCGCGATGCATTGTATCTGGGCCAGTTCTAGGCAATTTCGGCAATGGACCTGCCACATTCCAAAGGTGCATGATACCATTTTCACCGACATGGTGGAAGACGTTATTGAGGTGTTCATGGATGATTTCTCAGTGGTATGGAATTCATTCGATGAATGCCTTGTCAATCAAACAAAAGTGCTGAAATGGTGCATGGAGACAAACTTAGTGCTAAACTGGGAGAAGTGCCATTTTATAGTACAAGAAGGTATAGTATTGGGGCACCGGGTTTCAAGCAAAGGTATTGAGATAGACCGAGCTAAAGCTGATGTCATTGCAAAGTTCCCTCCACCAATATGCGTCAAGGCCATTAGAAGCTTTCTTGGACATGTCGGTTTTTACCGGAGGTTCATCAAATACTTCTCCAAAATATCAAACCCTCTCTGTAAGTTACTTGAAAAAGAATACCCCTTTGTTTTTTCTGATGAATGCAGGATAGCTTTTGAGGAACTGAAGAAGAGGTTGGTCACATCACCCATCATCATTGCCCCCGAGTGGGAGCAACCGTTTGAGCTAATGTGCGATGCAAGTGACTATGCAGTGGGGGCAGTGCTTGGCCAAAGGAAAGACAAGCTGATGCATCCAATCTACTATGGTAGTAAGACCTTGAATGGAGCATAGCTAAACTACACAGTGACGGAAAAGGAGATGCTTGCGGTCATGTTCGCGTTTGACAAATTCCGGTCCTATCTCATAGGATCCAAGGTAATTGTATACACTGACCATGCAGCTTTAAGATACTTAATTGATCAAAAGAACTCTAAGCCACGCCTAATTCATTGGGTGATGCTTCTCTAAGAGTTCGACCTTGAAATACGTGATAGAAAGGGCACCGAAAATCAAGTCGCTGATCATTTGTCACGACTTGAAGGAGCTGAAATTGTCAAAGAGAGTGGGGAAATTCTGGAAACCTTTCCAGATGAGCAGCTGCTCATCACCACTCTCCTTGAAGCGCCATGGTATGCAAATTATGCAAATTACCTGGCCAACGGTATTGTTCCTCACGACCTCTCATCGGTCCAGAGGAAAAGATTTTTTCGTGAAAGCCAGCTTTATTATTGGGATGAACCCTATTTGTTTAGGATATGTCTCGATAACATAATCCGAAGATGCTTCCTCGAGATACAACAATCTTCTATTTTGCAGGCATGTCACACTTCAGCATATGGTGGTCACTTTGGAGGAGTGCGAACAACCGCCAAGATACTTGAGGCTGGTTTCTATTGGCCAACGGTGTTTAAAGATACGCAGTTGTGGGTGAAGGGTTGCAACGAATGTCAACGCACCAGGAACATCTCCCGGCGTCATGAAATGCCAATGAACCCAATCCAGCAAGTAAAAATGTTTGACGTCTGGGGAATAGACTTCATAGGGCCCTTTGTCAGCTCATACGGCAATAAGTACATACTTATTGCGGTAGACTATGTGTCCAAATTGGTGGAAGATGTAGCATTACCAACCAATGATGCTAAGGTGGTGGTGGGATTTCTGAAGAAGAACATTTTCACCCGTTTTGGGACTACAAGGGCTATCATCAGTGATGGGGGCACGCACTTTTGCAACCGGGCGTTTGAAAAACTATTGGCCAGATATGATGTGAAACACCGAGTTGCCACTCCGTATCACCCGCAGACTAGCGGGCAAGTTGAGGTCTCCAACAGGGAGATAAAGAGTGTATTAACAAAATTAGTGAACGCCACGAGGACCGACTGGTCCAGGAAGCTTGATGATGCATTATGGGCTTACAGGACAGCATTCAAGACACTAATCGGCATGTCACCATACAAATTGGTGTTTGGGAAAGCTTTTCATCTACCTGTGGAACTAGAGCGCGAAGCATGGTGGTCACTGAAGCAATTGAATCTCAGCTGGGAGGAAGCGGGGAAATCTAGAATGACCGGGTTGCACGAGTTGGAAGAATTCCGGTATCTGGCCTTTGAGAGTACTAGACTGTATAAATAGCGGATGAAGCGGATTCACGACCAAAACATCATAGAGCATAATTTCAAAACCGGGGACAAGGTACTATTATACAGTTCTAGATTACGGTTGTACGCGGGCAAACTAAAATCAAAGTGGTCAGGCCCTTTCGGGCAATTGAGGCATTAGATTCGGGAATTGTGAAAATTCAAACCATTGATGGTTCACGCACATTCAAGGTAATTGGACAGCGGTTGAAACTTTATGTCGGCATGGATGACATCGAGGACAAAGTGGAACTACGGTTAGAGGAACCTCAAAGGTCTAGCGAGCCTTAAAATGCGCTAAGATGAGTCGTGTCACGACGTTAAATCAGGCACTACGTGTGACGCAACCCACGAACTTGTTGTAAGTACACTCATTATAGTTAGTCTATATAAAATAAAAAAAAAACTTTTTTGCCAGCGAACAGAAAAATTTAGAGAAGGCCTCTGTTCACGGTTCATCCGCGATCGCGGACGAACCGCGGAGAAAGGCCCTCTATGAAGTTGACTGTTCACGGTTCGTCCGCGACCGTGAACGAACCGCGAATGACCGCGGTCAGTTCCGCGGTCGGCCGAAAATATAAAAAAAAATTTAATTCAAATTTTTTCCCTCCCCTCTTTAATAACCCTAAATATAACATACCCCCCCCCCCCCACATTCATCAAAACCAACCTCCACTTCCCCTCCTAACTCCCTCTCTCTCTCTATATTCTCTCCTCTTTCTCTCTACAATCTCTCTTCTATTCTTCTCCAAACAATCCCTCTACTTCAATCCTATTCTTCTACTACACTCCGCAGTAAGTCTTCTCCTTTTGTTTTTCCTACTTTTTTCATTTAGTTCTTTAATTTTTATTATTAGTTTGGAATATTTAATTAGTTAATTGTAGTTTAACTTGTAAAATATGCATTATATATTAGTAGACTCCATATATATTACTTGGTTTGTGTAGTAGAATGTTATATGATTGTTTTTTAACCTTGTTAGTATTGATGGGATTATGGTAGAGATTGTGTTGTTGGGTCTCCAATTTAGTTAATAATATTAATTTTGTTGTTTTGGAGACCCAATGTGTTGGTTAATATAATTGATGTGTGGTTGGCCAAGGTGGGCATTTGTTGTTGTAGTATTTGGTTATTAAACATTTAGGGGAGATATTTCCCAACTAGTGAGTTATTGTTGTTGTATATGATTGGAGATGGCTTAGGTTTAATTGGGTCATGTTAGATTGCCAAAATAAATAAGTGTGGGGTTCTTGAGGAGTTGGTGAAAGTGTTAGATAAGTGGTTAAGTATAGGAGTTATAGGATGATAGCACTAAAGAGACGATTGTGGTAATCCACGGATGGTGAAGTCTGAGTAGCCAACCAATGTTATAACATTATGCAAATTTTTGGTTGTTCTCTTTTGTGCAGGATCATGACCCCTAAAAGATCAAGGCAGGGAGCTAGCTCGTCTAGACAACCAACATATGACGAGTTGAGGTTCGCCAGTGAGGAGGCGGAAGCTGACTTCCACGCCAAGACGGCTAAGGACTGTCTCCAGGAAGCTGAAATTGATAGGTTAGCCCTTCGGTTTGAAAAGCCCAAGATATATGATGAAATTCGCCACCGTGAACTGAAGTTCCTATTTGACGAACCGGCCCTCGTGAACAAAATGCTGGTTAGGGAGTTTTATGCCAATGCTCCCTACGGGATGGCTAGGAGGGTATTCGTCCGAGGTATGTACGTCTATGCCCATGCACATGCTATTAGGTAGGCTCTTAGACTGCCAAATCATACTAGTGACGTGGACTACTACCACGATAGGCCTGGTGTCACCTGGGACATGCTAATTCAGGCCTTTTGTGTTGACGGTATTCCTGTTTGGATAAGAAACAAAACACACCACTCTAACTTCTTTACACACACTGCTAAATGCTTGTTTTCAATAATATGTAATCGGCTCTTGCCCTCCAGCAACACCACTAACGTAAACTTTAATAGGGCACTTCTAACATGGTGTTTTCTCACACAGCGGGACGTGGACATCGCCTGCTTGATTGGTGACGAGATGGTGATGAGGGGATCCCTCAAAGCCAAGGGTCTTTATTACCCATCTCTCATCGCTACTTTCTGTCTCGGCCATCTGACTTTGGTCCTCGCCACGGATGGTGATCTCCCACCAAAACCTCCATTCAGAGCTTCTCAAATCTGGGTGGGCCGAGACAATGACCTTATTGACTTGGATGCTAAGGTTGACCCTATGCCGGTTGCCCGGGCCAGGCATTCCACTGACTTAGCCGGACCTTCCAGGCAAGCTCACCATGGAGCGAGTATGTCTAGGTCCGAATCTACCAGACCTATGATTAGGTCTTTGGAGGAGGAGGAGGTGGAGGATTACACACCTCCATAGATGGCCTACACACGCACTTAGACGCGATGTCACAGAGGCAAGCTCGGTCGGAAAGCCGATTCATAGCTTGGTTCCGAGCACTTGGTCGAGCATGTCACGTCGACCCATCCACCGTTTCCGACTCCGAGTGAGTCACAGGTAAGTTTTTTTGCCCTTCTTATTTTTATTATTATGTCATGAAGTCATGACTTGATTTTAAGTGTGGGGTGGGTGACTTATCTTGTATATGTTGTACATAGTAGTTGTAGTTGTAAATAATAATAGCTGGCTTGGCGCGATAATGGACACTTGGCGACGAGTTTCTTAAGGGTCCAAGTTGGAATAAAACACAAAAAAAAAATCAGAAAATTTGAAAAATCCAAAAATATGAGTAGAGGACCCTTCGTGATGACGGACTATTTAGGACAAGTACTCTTGAGGGAAGTAGTCCATGTAGGAATTCTTCTTTCTTTTGTTTTCTTTTTCTAGCTAGTGTATCATCTCCCCCTTGGTTTTTCTTTTGACCACGATTCTTTTCCAGGGGTTTTTATTGAACCGGGTTAGGTAGATTTTTCTTTTTAGGATTAGAGGGAAAAGGGTAACATGTAACCCCAAGTATGCACATTAGCAAAGATTAATTGAACTTGAGAATGTATTATCTAAGCTTCACTGTAGATTCTAAAATATGCCTTAAATTGCACAATGCAGCTTGCTTGAAAATTGATAGGACTTTGTAGATGAACCGGATTCTAAATGAGTTGCATGCTATATGTGTGTGTGATTTTACTTACATTATATGTTTTACATGATACCTAGAACTTGCCCTGTGTGTTTGCAAAGCGAAATAGAAATTGTTTGGTTGTAGAGAGGATAGAGGCATTTCTTTGTGTAACCCCTTAAATCAATAGACATGAATTCACCCGTACATAATATCCTAGTTAACCCCTTTGAGCTTAAAGCCTATTCTTTGATAACCCTTGAACGTTCATGAGATATCAAAATCTTATATTGTTCTACTTTACCTCCTAGAAGCACTTGTATTGTAATGAATATGCAAAAGTCTAAGTGTGGGGTGAAGGGAAATTGAAAAAGGGAAAATCAAGAATGAATGGTAGAAAATAGTGAACTTGCCAAAATAATGTAAATGTGTTGCAAAGCAATGAAAAAAAAGATATTTTGAGAAAAAGAGCTATATCAATGTAT
This sequence comes from Nicotiana noctiflora, assembly GCA_032618575.1. Classification (NCBI taxonomy): domain Eukaryota; kingdom Viridiplantae; phylum Streptophyta; class Magnoliopsida; order Solanales; family Solanaceae; genus Nicotiana; species Nicotiana noctiflora. The sequence goes on from JASVEL010000230.1 coordinate 57,793, forward strand.
ATATGAAAATTAGAAAGGTCAGTTACACCAACAAAAGAAAAGTGGGGATTCAAAGTAAATAAAGGTGAAGGAATGTTTAGGGGAGACATAAGGAAGAAAACGAAAAGGGAAATTGTGAAAAAGAGAAGAAAAGTGCTTAGGGAGGTTAGCCACTATAACCAAAAGTATCCTACCCGTCCCGTAGCCAACATTACAACCCTTAATGACCTCTTGATCTATGATTGAATAACTCGATTAGTGGAGTATTATACTAGGGGCAAGCCTGTGGTGTGTCTATATACATATTATTAATGTTCTTTGTTGAGAGTGAGTGAATTTTTTTCTATATCTATAAGTTCCATGTTCTAAATTGTTTATGTGTGGGAACTTCTCTCAATAAATTTTGTGAGGGCGTGTAAATCAAGAGGAAAATAGTAAATTTGCAAGTTTTTGATAATAACTAGAGTAAGCAATAATGTGCTGGCATGCGAGTTTACGGTTAGGTAAGGATTGTGCATATCTTAGGTTAATCATGAAAGATAGCTTTTGTGAGATATATTGGGGGAGACATTAATAAAATTGGTCTAAAGTGTGATTAAGGTTGCTCGAGGATGAGCAAAGGTTTAAGTGCGGGGTATTAATAATAGGTGAATTTGACTATAATTATGCCCTAAATAATCACACTTTGTTGTTAAATTGATATTGTTTATGATGCTAAAATGCTTTGATTAGTGTTTTTTGGTGTGTTATAGGTAAACATGAGCCATTGGATGCTAAAGGAGCTATTTTGGAGTCACAAGATGATGAAAAGGCCAAGTGAAGAGTTGAAGTGAAGTTAGCTTGAAAAATTGAAGAAGAAATCCGGAGTGCTATTCATCCGCGGTTCAGTCACGACCGCGGATGAAACGTGGAAAAACATGCTCGCGGAACTTTTGGGAGAATCAGAGAACTGTTTTGTTCGTGGTTCGTCCGCGACCGCGGACGAAACGTGGAAGGCGCCGCAAGTTTATTCCTAGTTTTGTATAAATTCAGTTTTTAAGCCCTAAAACCTCCATATAAACCTCTAGTTCGCCCAAAAGAGGCAAGCATTGTATTTTTGACTACTTTTGCAAGATTATTAGTAAGAGATAACTCTCTAAACTTATTCCTTTCTTTTATATCAATTAGTTATGTATGAATTCAATTATTATTATTGTTTCTTTGATCATGAGTAGCTAATTCCTTTTCTAAGGTTTTGATGGAACCTATTGGGTGATGATCTTCTTGTTTATGTGATTACAAATTGTTAGCTATCTTTCTATTTGTTCAACTTTGTTCTTGTTGTAGTTAATTGGTAGATGTCCCAATTAGCTGTGCCTATTTAGTGTGCATAACTTGGAAAATAGTGCATATTTAGGTATATTATTGAACAACACCAAACCTAGGTTATTGGAGGAATCTATAACTTTAGGCGTAAAGACAAGATTAGGAATAACAAAGTATTGGGTGCAATCTAAAGTGAACTATTCAAATTAAAGCTAGCTAGGGTAGCTGGGGAGAGTGCACTAGTAAATTATTGTAATTGCTCGGGAGAGGGTTACGGTACAAATAGTGTTCATGATTGATAGAATATATTGACAATTTGTATGAGTATAAACATAAGGAATTACATCAATAGGGAAAATCAATTCCTTAGTCTTTCTCCATATTATTTACCCAATATTTAGTTCTTTCTTTTCAGTTTTTTAATTCTTGCAAAGGAGTTATTCGAAAAGCTTACAAAAATATATTCAAAATTTGGGAACTTGATTTGGAAGTGTTCTTGGGTTGTGAAAGTTGCAATTGGTAGGTTAATTCTATGTGGGATCGTGTAAGGCCCCGTAAAAATTTTGTGCATAAAACCTAGTAGCCATAGTGTCATGGTCCGAATAATGTGTTAGGAATGCGTAGAATTCTTCACGGCGAGCTTGCTCGCCGCGGTTCGGACCCTTGGTAGTGATTTAAGTTTCAAAAATGTAGAGAATTAATTTTTCCGAAAAGTGTCAAATATGCGGTCAAGAATGCGACCGCAAACCTGACATGCGGACCGCATTCTTGCCGCAAAACGTTCCAGAGAGTTTCCCAAAAATCGTGTCAAAAGTGCGGTCGATATGCGATCGCATGTCAAATCTGCGGTGCACTTTGGGACCGCAGAATCAACATGCGGTCCGCATAGTGACCGCATTCCTTAACAGAACCTGTGTAAAATTTGGGGCAATTCTGCGGTCACTATGCGGACCGCATGTTGATTCTGCGGTCGCATAGTGCACCGCATAATTGACCCCGGCCCCGATTTTTGTAACATTTTGACCCGATCTCTTCTTTAATATAACACCTTTCTTCTTCATTTTATCATATCATCTCACCAAAATTAGAGAGAGAAGAGAGGGTTTTTAGAGAGAGAAGTTCTTCATCTTCAAAGATTGTTCCAACTACTTAATTCCAAGGGATTCTAGGGCAAGGATTCAACTTCCCCAATATTTTCAAGGTAAAAACCCTAACTATTTTCTTTGATTTTCAGTTTTAATTGGGTAAAGAGAGGTTTGCATATAATAGCTTTTGAAAATAGAATTTTTACACTCATGCATGATTATTGAACTTGATTTCTAGTAAAAAGAAGTGAGTAGAAGTAAGAGTCTTCAAGAACAAGGTTGGCAAGAGTAGGATATCTTGGGTAAGCATAAAGTAGGAAGAAAAATCATCACCAGGTATGTATGGCTAATTTTGATTCTTGTGAAATCGCCTATATGTGTGAAGTTTGTTTGTTTCGTGTTAAATTGACAAATTGTGTGAAATTCTTGATGTTGTTGTTGGATATTCAAAGTTTGTTGTTGAGCTATGAGTGATGTAAAATGAGAGTTTAATTTGGCAAAAGAATTGTGAATAATGACTATGATGGCCTATATGGCACCTTGTGGAAAATAAACGAAACACTTGAGAATTGGTTTATTGTGGAAAGAGATGAAACACTTGAATTGTGGAAATATTGTAACATGGTTGTGATATTGAATTGAGAACATGAACCAATGTGTAAGTTGCTTATTTGAACTTGTTGAAATTGTGTGTAGTATCTTATCTGCTGTTTGAAATTGTTGTGTTTTCAACTGTAAGGCGGGGTCGTGTTGCGCGCCACAACGTGGTGAAATAAGGTGTGGGTTGGGGTGATAAGGGTGTCCGAGGTAATAAGGGTGGTCAGGGGCAATAAGGATGGAAAGCGATCGAAATCGCCATTGAAAATTGAAACAAAAATCAATAATGTGAAATTGTGAAAGGAGACAACAGGAGAGTTTGCAACCTGTGGGGCACTGATTGCCCCTTTGTTTGACTACTTGTGCTTTACGTGATTGATTGGTTATTGTTAAATTGGTTGATCGTAGAAAGTGCTTTGTGTGAGAATTATTTGAAATAAGGAAAATGTGGAAACATGGTTGGCTGGCTTAATTAATTGTTGATGTAATTTAATGGCTTGAGTTTACTTGGGACAAAGTTTGTCCATACATACCAATACAATTCAAGTGTACTGACGTCCCTTTTGCCGGGGACGCTACATTCGTGTCATGATTGTAGGTGGATCAGTAGCAGGCACTTCAGCACATCGGCAGTAGTATCCTTCATCCTCCACCGCCCGTTTTTGGTGAGCCCCTTTCTTCCTCGGGGCCTTGTGTGGTTCATGCCACTCGGTTTAGATTTCATTTTGGTTTTGTAAGGTATAGCCGGAGCCTTGTTACCGGCAAGTATTGTATTTCCCTTTTGTATCCTAGAGGCTCTGTAGACATGTAAACCGTGGGACTCCAGTCTTATGTATATATATTGTGTTATGTCGGGCGTTGTAAAAAAATTGAAATCTTGTTAATGAATCACTAGTATCGTTTTATTTGTTTAATGTGAAATCAATTATGATTAGTAATATATTTGGTTAATGAGAAACAATCATCACAGGGGTAACGCGTGGGAATGAAAGGCACCCAGGTCCGCTTGACTGGGGCAACCCGGTCAGGCGCCGGTCATGTTCCTCGATTTGGGGCGTGACAGATCGATTCTGGACTTATTAGACCATGTTATATTGACTACGACCGTTGCTTGGACGTGAATCAACAACCTTTACCATGCCTTGGGGAACATATTGTTATAGAGTGATGCCGTTTGGGTTGAAGAATGCCGGAGCTACATATATGAGGGAAATGACCACTATGCTTCATGATATGATGCACTGATAGATAGAAGTGTATGTGGACGATTTCATCATTAAGTCCAAAAAGCAATGTGATCATGTCAAAGATTTGAGGAAGTTTTTTCAGAGGCTCTGAAGATATAATCTCAAGCTCAATCTAGCAAAATGTGCTTTCAGGGTGCCTTCAGGAAAGTTATTGGGGTTCATAGTAAGCCGGCGTGGTATTGAATTAGATCCATCGAAGATAAAAGCAATCCAGAATTTGCCTCCGCCGAAGAACAAGAAGGAAGTAATGAGCTTACTAGGCAGGCTGAACTATATTAGCAGGTTCATTGCTCAGCTGACGTCAACATGTGAGCCTATTTTCAAATTGTTGAAGAAATATGCAGAGTAAATTTGATTGATGAATGCCAAGAAGCCTTTGATAAGATTAAGGGATATTTGGCTAATTCTTCCACTGTTAGTTCCTCCGGAACCGGGAAGGCTTTTGATCTTATATTTGACAGTGCAAGACAATTCTTTTGGCTGTGTACTGGGGCAGCAAGATGAGACTTGAAAGAAAGAGCAGACTATATATTACCTCAGTAAAAAGTTCACATCTTATGAGGTAAAATACACTCAGTTTGAAAGAACGTGTTGTGCATTAACCTAGGTTGCTCAGAAATTGAAACACTACTTGTCAGCTTATACCACATATATGATATCACGGTTAGATCCATTGAAGTATATATTTTAGAAGCCCATGCCTACAGGAAGACTTGCTAAATGGTAGATTCTGCTCACAGAATTTGACATCATCTATGTAACACATACGACAATGAAGGCGCAAGCAGTTGCAGATCATCTAGCAGAGAAATCCAGTGGATAATGAATATGAGCCGCTAAAGACATATTTTTCGAATGAGGAAGCAATGAATGTTGAATAAATAGAGCAAAGTGACAAGCCAGGTTGGAGAATGTACTTCGACGGAGCCGTCAACAGTAAAGGAGTTGGAATTGGAGCAGTACTTATTTCAGAAATGGGTAAGCACTATCCCGTTACCGCTCATCTTTGCTTTTTCTGTACCAATAATATGACCGAATATGAAGCGTGTATATTGAGATAGAGGATGGCAATAGATATGGGTGTTCAAGAGATTTTGGTCATGGGTGACTCGGATCTTTTGATACATCAAATTTAGGGAGAATGGGAGACAAGAGATTTGAAATTGATACCTTACCGACATTGTCTACATGAACTATCCTAGAGATTTCAATCTATAGAATTCAAACATATCCCAAGAATGCTCAACGAAGTAGTAGATGCTCTGGCCACATTATCCTCTATGTTGCATCATCCGGATAAAGCATATATAGATCCACTTCAGATACAGGTGTGTGACCAAAATGCTTATTGTTTTGCTGTGGAAGAAGAACTTGATGGATAACCGTGGTATCATGACATCAAGGAATACTTGAAGACAGGAAAGTACCCAGAACAGGCCACTGGAGATCAGAAAAGGGCTATAAGACGATTATCAAATGGAGTTTTCCTCAGTGGAGGGATTGTATATAAAAGAACACCAGATTTGGGATTGCTAAGATGTGTGGATGCGCAACAAGCTGACATGATTATGACTAAGGTACATGCGGGAGCTTGCAGACCTCATATGAGCGGGTATGTTTTAGCAAAAATGATACTGAGAGCAGGATATTATTGGCTCACCACGGAACGGGATTGTATTAGATATGTGAAGAAATACCACCAATGTCAAGTACATGGAGATTTGATTCATTCCCCACCTTATGAATTGCATACGATGTCTGCACCTTGGCCATTTGTTGCCTAGGGCATGGATGTCATCGGACCAATAGAGCCTGCAGCCTCTAATGGACACAGATTTATCTTGGTTGCGATTGACTATTTTACCAAATAGGTGGAGGCAAAGACATTCAAGGCAGTGACGAAGAAGGCCGTGGTAGATTTCGTGCATGAAAATGTCATATGTCGATACGGAATTCCTAAAGTAATTATCACAGACTATAGGGCAAATCTGAACAGTCACCTCATGGCGAAAGCATGTCAGAAATTTAAAATCCTGCATCGTAACTCTACACCTTACAGACCAAAGAAAAATGGTGCAGTAGAAGCTGCAAATAAGAATATACAGAAGATTCTTAGGAAAATGGTGGAAGAGTCTAGACAATGGCGTGAGAAGTTACCTTTCGCTCTTATGGGTTATTGCACAACCGTACGTACTTCGATTGGTGCCACACCCTATTTATTGATGTATGGAACAGAGGCTGTTATACCCGCAGAAATTGAGATACCATCTCTTCGAATCATAGTTAAAGCTGAGATTGATGATGATGAATGGGTAAAAGTCGGGTTGGAACAATTGAATCCGATTGATGAGAAGAGGTTAGAAGCAGTTTTCCATGGGCAATTATATCAACAGAGAATGGCTAGAGCATATAATAACAATGTACGTCCTCGGAATTCGAAGTAGGACAATTGGTATTGAGTCGTATCCTGCCGTATTGGGCTGAAGCGAAAGGCAAATTTGCACCAAAATGGCAAGGACCGTTCATGGTATCACGGGTGTTGTCCAATGGAGCCCTATATCTGACTGATGTTGAAGGAAAATGCGTAGAGACTGCTATCAATTCAGATGCAGTCAAGAGATATTATGTATGATTCCTTATCATTTGTATAATTGTATTTGGTTTGATTTTGGAATTGAAATGATGAAGGCATTTTATTCTCGATCCAAACACTTTATCCATTGACATCCCCGTTGAGCCTTGTTCGATCTGTTCTTTCATACCCCTCTCTCGGAATTGTTTATGATACAAGAGAAAAGTGGAAAAATGAAAAACGGAAAATGATGATAAAAAAAATAAAAAAAAAGAAAAGAAAATGCAAACAAAAGCAAATGCAAACAAAAGCAAAGTGCAAACAAAAGAAAAAGACAAAAAAATCGGGAAAAAGTCAAACGAAACCATGAATTAATGCCGTAGTTTGAACTACGTCTGACTTGATCCCGAATGGGTACATAGGCAGCCTCACTGAGGTTCAATCACAATAAAGGAAAAATCCAAAAATCGCCTACATATTGAAACTTGGGCAGAAGTTATGTTTTATAATTTCGAGAGTTGTAAATATTTTTAAACCCACGTAAATTTTTGAGCCTTTATATCCTTCTTTCTGAACCTATCTAAAAGCCACATTACGGTCCAAAGAAAGACCTTCTAATTAATTCCAAGAAAATAACAATACAATGAGAATAAAGGAGAAAAGGGAATGGACAATATCAGTGGTTTAGAGAACAAAAAGACAAAAGAAAAAATATAAAAATGAGAGAGTCTCATCGGTGAAAACCTTAACCGGCAGAGTGAGGGGATTGTGAGGCTGAAAGAATAAAAATGAGAGAATCTTATCAGTGAAAACCTTAACTGGCACTGTAAGGCGCTGGTGAGTTTTGAGAGAAATAAATGAGAGAGTCTTATTGGTGAAAACCTTTAAAAGGCACCATAAGGCGACTGTAAGGACTATTATGAGAAAAAGAAAAACAACAAAAATAAGATCGGTTTGGGTTGAAAGAAAGTTGGAGTTTAAATAATGGCAATTCGATTGAACAGACTGGGTCGGAGTTTAAATACATGGCATGGTCAAAGGAATCAGCCAACATACCTAGATAAGTTCTGTCACTCCTCCAAATCACCCTTACCCTTTTTTGAAATTCATTTGCTTCTGCATTTCATTGATTAAAAAGCCAATTGTCCATTGAAATCTAACTACCAACTTCTCATGATAAGAGGTGAAATAATGCTGGGTCGGAAAAAAAAGGGAAAGAGGAAATAAAGATGGACGGCGATCAGAGCCAAGGAAAAAAAAAACAAGGAAAATTCTAAAAGAGTTTACAAAGGAAGTCAACTGAAAGGCCGAATAACGGAAGAAAAGCAAAAAAGATAAAGGCAATAAAAGGCAGAAGCAGCAAATGTTAGTTGCCAGCAGTTTACATCTAATAAGATTGTTCTTTGATTTAGACAGGAACAAATTGTCACTAATCACTTTAAAGTGAACGTGACCAATGTGAAAAGAAAGAAACCATAAAAAGAAAGCACATCAATAAAAGGAGGAATCTGTAGAGGAGGACTCACTCAATCAAGAAAGAAAATACCAAAAACAATAAGAAGGTATCATCTTTTTAAATTCACACCCCAGTTATCAAACTGAGGGAATAGTTTTCAACATTCGTATTTCATGCATCAGGTACCCACCTGGATAACAAGGGAATACTTTTCTGCATTCGCATTTCATGCATCAGGCGCCCACCTGGATGACAAGGGAATACTTTTCTGCATTCGCATTTCATGCATGAGGCGCCCACCCGGATAACAAAGGAATATTTTTCTACATTCGCATTTCATGCATCAGGCGCCCACCTAGATACCAAGGGAATACTTTTCTGCATTCGCATTTCATGCATCAGGCGCTCACCTGGATAACAGGGGAATACTTTTCTGCATTCGCATTCTATGCATCAGGCGCCCACCTGGATAACAAGGGAATATTTTTCTACATTCGCATTTCATGCATCAGGCGCCCACCTGGATAACAAGGGAATATTTTTCTGCATTTGCATTTCAAGCATCCGGTGCTCACCTGGATAACAAGGGAATACTTTTTTACATTCGCATTTCATGCATCAGGTGCCCACCTGTATAACAAGGGAATACATTTCTGCAATTTTTAATTTCTGTTCAAGCGGCCACCTGTATAACAAGGGAATACATTTCTGCAATTTTTAATTTATGTTCAGGCGCCCACCTGTATAACAAGGGAATACATTACTGCAATTTTTAATTTCTGTAAATTTTGATTTGTGTTAGCTAACATGAGTAACACCGTAACATGAGAAAAATCCCACACTGGGACAGAGAAAAAAGATTTATTGTTTTGTTTTTGTTTTAAGCAAGTATCAATTTGAAGGCAAGGAGTACCATTGAAAATTACACAAGACGAAAGAAATCAAGAAAATAAAATCATCAAAAAGAAGGATGGTAGCACAAAAAATCAAGGAAAATGTCACGACCCGGATTTCCCACCATCGGGGTCATGATGGCGCCTACTAAATGGAAGCTAGACAAGCCAAATATTAATTACATCTCCATTAATTACCAATTTCTTATTAACAACATAAGAATTACAGCGGAGTAATCAAAATTAGCGGAAGACTTAGTCAAATGTGATAAAGAAAAATCCAAATCCTGATACACTACCCAAGATTGGTGTCACAATACTCACGAACTTCTAAGAATAATACACATAATTGTTTGAAAGAAAATACAAGCTGTTTATCTCGATTACATGAGATAACGGAATGAAAAGCATAGATAGGAGAGACAACGGGTCCTGCGGACGCCTGCAAGGCTACCTCGTAGTCTCAGTAGTCGAAAAATCCACAAGTCGCTACCGCCGCTGCCGCTGTCCGTAACCTGTATCTTCGCAAAAAGAGCGCAGAGTGTAGTATCAGCACAACCGACCCCATGTGCTGGTAAGTGCCTGGCCTATCCCGGCGAACTAGTGACAAGGCTAAGGCCAGTCACCCACCTAAACCTGTACAGTTGCAATATAGACATATATATACAATACATTTATAAAGAAATACTCTGCTCTAAAATAACAGTCAATAACTCAAGTTATCCAGAATAATCTAATCAACAGAATAAATCTTACTTTCTTGTCTCAATTTTCTCTTTCATTTCATGTCTCGTGGTAGGCGTACCACCCGCTCCCAACTATCACAGTAATTATATCTTGTGGTAGGCGTACCACCCGCTCCCAAATATCATAGTAATTATATCTTGTGGTAGGCGTACCACCCACTCCCAAATATCATAGTAATTATATCTTGTGGTAGGCGTACCACCCGCTCCCAAATATCATAGTAATTATATCTTGTGGTAGGCGTACCACCCGCTCCCAAATATCATAGTAATTATATCTTGTGGTAGGCGTACCACCCGCTCCCAAATATCATAGTAATTATATCTTGTGGTAGGCGTACCACCCGCTCCCAAATATATATCAATAGGCTACCGGCAACTATGGCCAATGCCAAGATTTAAGTCACTTTGTGGTCGGCGTACCACACGATCCCAATTTATAAAATATATATATATTACCGGCAATTAGCCAATAATCTCTATATCAACAATATTTTATAATTACCGGTTTTAAACCAATAATTCATAATAATTTCAACAATTTACCTTCATTACCGGTATAACACCAATAATTCTTATTCAACAATTTATTCATATTCCTACTAACTAGGATAGAACAAACACTTACCTCGAAAGTTTACGAATGATTTAATCCATAGCAATGCCCTTTCCTTTCGAATTTGACTCCAATCCAATCGTATCTATACACAATTGATTTAATATCATCAATACTACTCAACAAACTAATTCCCAAGACCAATTACAACTTTTACAACATTCTGCCCGGAATAGTGAATTTCAACCCCGGGCCCACATGGTCGGAATTCGGGGTTAGGACCAAAATCCGGTTACCCATCCCCCACGAGTTCATGTATATGATTTGTTCCAAAATCGGACCTCAATTCGAGGTCCAATTCCCCAATTTATGAAAAACCCTATTTTCTAACAAAAACAAGAATTCCATCATGAAAATCATTGATTTCTTATGAAAAACATGTTTAATGATGTTAGGAATTGAAAGAATTAAGTAAAAAGTCACTTACAATCGTTTTGATGAAGAAGAAATCCTTGAAGAATCGCAAATGGGTGTTTTGGTTTTGTAAAATGTGAAGAAATGACTGAAATTCGTGTTTTTCAGGTCTCCGTGTTCGCATTTGCGAACATGGGTTCGCAATTGCGAACCCCGACCAATTTCTGGAGTTTGAAAATTTAGCCAAGGGTGGGAAGTTCGCATTTGCGAACATTTGTTCGCATTTGCGAACAGTTCGCATTTGCGAACTAATGTTCGCGTTTGCGAACACATGCTGTATAAGGCAGTGTTCGCATTTGCGAACAATGGTTCGCATTTGCGAACCAAGGCAGTCACAGGGATGTTCGCATTTGCGAACAATGGTTCGCATTTGCGAACCAAGGCAGCACTGGGGACCTTCGCAAATGCGAAAATTGTTCGCATTTGCGAACAAGGCTGGGTCAATGGGGCTTCGCATTTGCGATCAATGTTCGCATTTGCGAGCCTTGCCTTACACCGTCCCCTTCGCAATTGCGAGAAATACTTCGCAATTGCGAAGCCAACAGCTGGGTGAAAAACCAGCAGTTCAAAAATTCAGAATTTCCTCCAACGGCCTATCAAATCTTTACCCGAGCCCCCCGGGCTCCAAACCAAACTTGTACACAACCTCAAAAACACATTATGAACTTGTTCGTGCGATCACATCACCAATATCACTTCGTTTTAATCAAATCAAGCCTCAAATGCATGATTTTCATACCTTTAGTTTTTCAAAACTTTCAAACTTGGGACTCAAGGTCCAAAACATCTCAAACGACATCCAAACGTCACCAAACTTTACAGAAATCACATATATAATATTTAAGACTTGTACCGGGCGTCGGAACCAAAATACGAGCCCGATACCAAGGTTAATTAATTTATTTCCTTTAATAATTACATCAAAAACAATTTCACATAAAAATTCATAACTTGGGCTCTAGGCCTCAGAATTCGACTCCGGACGCATGTCCAAGTCCCATATTTTCCTACGGACCTCTCGGGACCATCCAATCTCGGGTCTGGATCCGTTTAATAAAAATGTTGACCGAAGTCAACCATATCAATATTAATATCATTTTTATCAAAATTTCTCATAGAATTCATATTTTCTATCACAAAAATCTTTCCGGCTACATGCTCGGATCGTGCACGTAAATCGAGGCAACATAGAATGAGGTTTTTAAGGCCTCAGAAGCTCGAAATAATTAATTAAATAAGTGATGACCCTTTGGGTCGTCACAATCTCTACCTCTAAAACAACCGTTCGTCCTCGAACGGACAAAAGAAAGAAGTACCTGAGTCAGGAAACAAGTGTGGGTAACGGCTCCGCATATCAGACTCGGACTCCCAGGTCGATGCCTCAGGAGGCTGACCTCTCCACTGAACACGCACAGAAGGATAACTCTTCGACCTCAACTGTCGAACCTGCCGGTCTAGAATAGCCACCGGCTCCTCCTCGTAAGATAGATCATTGTCCAATTGGACAATACTGAAGTCTAACACATGTGTGGGATCGCCGTGGTATCTCCGAAGCATAGATACATGAAAAACCGGATGCACGGCTGATAAGCTAGGCGGCAAAGCTAATCTGTAAGCCACCCCTCCCACTCTGTCTAGAATCTCAAATGGGCCAATATACCTAGGGCTGAGCTTGCCCTTCTTCCCAAACCTCATCACGCCCTTCATAGGAGACACTCGGAGCAATACTCGTTCGCCAACCATGAGATCTACATCTCGAACCTTACGATCCGCATAAGTCTTCTGCCTGGACTGAGCTGAACGCAATCTCTCCTGAATAGTCTTGACCTTATCCAAGGCCTCCTGAACTAAGTCCGTACCTAACAACCGAGCCTCTCCCGGTTCAAACCATCCAACTGGTGATCGACATCGCCTACCATACAACGCCTCATACGGAGCCATCTGGATGCTAGATTGGTAACTGTTATTGTAGGCGAACTCTGCTAATGGCAGAAACTGGTCCCACGAGCCTCCGAAATCAATAACACGGGCTCGAAGCATGTCCTCTAGAATCTGAATAGTCCTCTCGGACTGGCCATCCGTCTGAGGATGAAATGCTGTACTCAACTGAACCTGGGTGCCTAACTCCTGCTGGACCGCTCTCCAGAACCGCGAGGTAAACTGCGTACCCCGATCAGAGATAATAGATACTGGCACCCCATGGAGACGAACAATCTCCCTAATGTAAACCTCCGCTAACCTCTCCGACGAGTAGGAGACAGATACTCGAATAAAGTGTGCTGATTTGGTCAGTCTATCAACAATGACCCAAATAGCATCAAATTTCCTCCGAGTCAAAGGAAGTCCAGTAACGAAATCCATAGTGATCCGCTCCCATTTCCACTCGGGAATTTCAATCCTCTGGAATACACCACCAGGTCTCTGGTGCTCATATTTCACCTGCCGACAATTTAGACACCGAGCAACATACGCAACGATATCTTTCTTCATTCCGCGCCACCAATAGTGCTGACGTAAGTCCTGGTACATCTTCGCGGCGCCCGGGTGAATAGAATACCGCGAACTGTGGGCCTCTGCTAAGATTAACTCTCGAATCCCTTCGACATTGGGCACACAAACTCGACCCCGCAATTTCAATATCCCATCATCATCTAGATTTACCTGTGTGGCACCTCCCCGCTGTACTGTATCTCTCAACTCACGCAAATGAGGATCATCATTGCCTCTCACGGATACGCTCTAATAAAGAAGAACGAGCGACCGTGCAGGCTAACACCCTGCTAGGCTCAGAAATGTCCAATCTCACGAACCGGTTGGCTAATGCCTGGACGTCTAGAGCCAATGGTCTCCTGACTGACCGGAATATATGCAAGACTACCCATGCTGGCAGACTTTCTACTCAATGCATCGGCCACCACACTGGCCTTACCTGGGTGATATAAAATAGTAACATCATAGTCTTTTAGCAACTCTAGCCACCTTCTCTCCCTCATATTCAACTCTTTCTGCTTAAACAAATACTGAAGACTCTTATGATCGGTGTATACTTCACATGCTACACCATACAAATAATGCCTCCAGATCTTCAATGCGTGAATAATCGCCGCCAATTCTAGATCATGCACTGGATAGTTCTTCTCATGAATCTTCAACTGCCTCGAAGCATAGGCAATAACCTTGCCATCCCGCATTAACACTGCACCAAGCCCAATACGGGAAGCATCACAATAAACAGTATAAGGTCCCGTACCTGTGGGTAAAACCAATACCGGTGCTGTGGTCAAGGTTGTCTTGAGCTTTTGAAAGCTCGCCTCACATTCATCGGACCATTCAAATTGAACACCCTTCTGGGTCAATCTGGTCAGTGGGGTTGCAATAGAAGAAAATCCTTCTACGAATCGGCGGTAATAACCCGCTAACCCCAAGAAACTCCGAATATCCGTGGCTGATGTCGGTCTAGGCCAGCTCTTGACTGCCTCAATTTTCTTTGGATCAACCTGAATACCTGCTGCCGTCACAATATGTCCCAGGAATGCAACTGAACTTAGCCAAAATTCACACTTTGAAAATTTTGCATATAGCTGGCTATCTCTCAGAGTCTGTAAGGCCACTCTGAGATGTTGCCCATGCTCCTCCTGACTGCGGGAATATATTAATATGTCATCAATGAAGACTATTACAAACAAGTCTAAATAAGGCCGGAACACCCGATTCATTAATTCCATAAAAGCTGCTGGAGCTTTTGTCAACCCAAAGGACATGACCAGAAATTCATAATGTCCATACCGAGTGCGGAACACGGTTTTAGGGACATCAGATGCCCTAATCTTCAGCTGATGATAGCCAGATCTCAAATCTATCTTTGAAAATACCTTGGCACCCTGAAGCTGGTCAAATAAATCATCAATTCGCGGAAGTGGATATTTATTTTTGATAGTCACCTTGTTTAACCGTCGATAGTCAATGCACATTCTCATCGAACCATCTTTCTTCTTTACAAATAATACAGGTGCACCCCACGGCGAAACACTGGGTCTAATGAAACCCTTTTCAAGTAAATCCTGCAACTGTTCCTTCAATTCTTTTAACTCCGGCGGAGCCATACGATATGGGGGAATGGAAATGGGCTGAGTGCCTGGAGCCAAATCAATGCAAAAATCAATGTCCCTATCGGGCGGCATACCTGGAAAGTCTGAAGGAAATACTTCAGGAAATTCGCGAACCACAGGCACAGAGTCAATAAAAGGAACCTCAGCACTAGAATCACGGACATAGGCCAAATAAGCCAAGCATCCCTTTTCAACCATACGCTGAGCTTTAACATAAGAAATAACATTACGGCTAGTATGACCTGAAATCCCTTTCCACTCTATATGAGGCGAATTCGGCAGAGCTAAAGTCACAGTCTTGGCATGGCAATCTAAAATAGCATGATAAGGAGATAGCCAATCCATGCCTAGTATAATATCGAAGTCCACCATATTTAGGAGTAATAAATCAGCACGGGTCTCGAGACCCTCAATTACTATAATACATGAACGATGAACTCGATCAACCACAATAGAGTCGCCTACTGGTGTAGATACATGAACAGGAACACTCAATGGATCACTGGGCTGAATCAAGTATGGTGCAAAATAGGAAGACACATACGAATATGTAGACCCAGGGTCAAATAATGCTGATGCCTTTCTATCACAAACCAAAATAATACCTGTAATGACGGCATCAGAAGACTCAGCCTCTGGTCTCGCGGGAAGTGCATAACATCGGGGTTGTGCCCCACCACCCTGAGCAGTATCTCTAGGACGATCAGCTGCTGGCTGGTCTCTACCTCTATCGGTCCGAGCTCCACCTCTATGACCTCTACCTCCACCTCTATGTCCTCTACCTCCGCCTCTAGCCGGCTGGGCAGGCTATGAGGGAACTGGGGCCTGAATCATGGCACGAGAACCCTGCTGGTGAGATATGTCAGAAGCTCGAGGGCAATACTTTGCAATGTGCCTAAGATCACCGCACGTAAAACAAGCCCTCGGCTGCTGAAAATAGCGAAGTGGTGGTGCCTTGATAGGCTGCTAATCAGAGTAGCGTGATCGAGAATTACGATCACCTGAAGCATCATGAGAAACCTGAAGAGCTGACTGATAAGGCCTAGGAGGATGGCCTCTATCATAAAAATCTCTATCTCCGGACGAGGTACCACTGAATCTACCCGAATTACGAGATCTCTTATCTGATCCATGTCTCGCTCCCTGTGACAGAGCCATCTCTATCCGGCGGGCTGCATTAGCCGCCTCCCGAAAAGTGATTTCAGTTCCTGCACCCATAGCCATCTGTAGCCGAATTGGCTGATTCAAGCCATCAATAAACCTCCTCACTCTCTCCCGCTCCGTGGGAAGTATGATAACAGCATGACGAGCCAGGTCCACGAACCTAGTCTCGTACTGTGTGACAGACATAGAACCCTGATGAAGACGCTCAAATTGTCTGTGCATAAACTCCCGCTGAGTTGCTGGAAGGAACTTCTCCAAGAATAATTCCTGCAAACTGCTCCCAAGTCAAAGATGACGATCCCGCTGGCCTGGTTAGACAATAATCTCTCCACCAAGTCTTGGCGGAACCGGATAACCGAAAAGTAGCAAAATCCACACCATTTGTCTCCACAATACCCATAGTACGGAGAACTTCGTGGCAGTTGTATAGGAAGTCCTGTGGATCCTCTGAAGGAGTGCCACTGAATGTGGTAGTGAACAGTTTGGTAAACCTGTCCAATCTCCACAACGCATCAGCAGACATGGCCGCACCATCATTAGACGGAGTCGCAATAATAGGCCGAGCTGCCTCAACTGGCTGAATTACAGGAACCTGAGTCTGGGGAATCACTGGCTCCGGAGTGCGCGTAGCAGGAGTCTGATTACCTCCTCCGGCCTGAGAAGTGGCTGGTGCTACCGGTAATAAACCTGCTCTGGTGACATGATCCATAAAACCTGCTATCCGGACCAAAGCATCCTGAAGATCCGGTGAAAATAAAGCTCCTCCTGGGACCTGAGCTGGGCCTACCGGAGCTGCTGGGGCTGGAATTTCCTCCTCTATATGAACCTGAGGTTCTGCCACTCGTGCTGCTGCTCGGGGCTGAGCTCCTGCCCCTACCTTGTCCTCTAGGACGACCTCGACCTCGGCCTCTACCCCTAGCGAGAGCTGCCGCTGCTGGGACCTCGGGCTGCTGGTCAGTAGATGAGGATGCACGTGTCCTTACTATCTGCGGAAGAACAGAGTAGAAGTTCAATTAACATTCAAAAGATCAAGTCGCACGACTGGAAAGAATAAAGAGAATATTTTCCTAACTGTGTAGCCTCTAGAGGATAAATACAGACGTCTCCGTACCGATCCTTCAGACTCTACTAAGGTTGTTCGTGAGTTGTGAGACCTATGCAACCTAGTGCTCTGATACCAACTTGTCACGACCCGGATTTCCCACCATCGGGGTCATGATGGCGCCTACTAAATGGAAGCTAGACAAGCCAAATATTAATTACATCTCCATTAATTACCAATTTCTTATTAACAACATAAGAATTACAGCGGAGTAATCAAAATTAGCGGAAGACTTAGTCAAATGTGATAAAGAAAAATCCAAATCTGATACACTACCCAAGATTGGTGTCACAATACTCACGAACTTCTAAGAATAATACACATAATTGTCTGAAAGAAAATACAAGCTGTTTATCTCGATTATATGAGATAATAGAATGAAAAACATAGATAGAAGAGACAACGGGTCCTGCAGACGCCTGCAAGGCTACCTCGTAGTCTCGGTAGTCGAAAAATCCACAAGTCGCTACTGTCGTTGCTGCTGTCCGTAACCTGTATCTGCGCAAATAGAGCACAGAGTGTAGTATCAGCACAACCGACCCCATGTGCTGGTAAGTGCCTGGCCTATCCCAGCGAACTAGTGACAAGGCTAAGGCCAGTCACCCACCTAAACCTGTATAGTTGCAATATAGATATATATATACAATACATTTAAAAAGAAATACTCTGCTCTAAAATAACAGTCAATAACTCAAGTTATCCAGAATAATCTAATCAACAGAATAAATCTTACTTTCTTGTCTCAATTTCCTCTTTCATTTCATGTCTCATGGTAGGCGTACCACCCGCTCCCAACTATCACAAGTAATTATATCTTGTGGTAGGCGTACCACCCGCTCCCAAATATCATAGTAATTATATCTTGTGGTAGGCGTACCACCCGCTCCCAAATATCATAGTAATTATATCTTGTGGTAGGCGTACCACCCGCTCCCAAATATCATAGTAATTATATCTTGTGGTAGGCGTACCACCCGCTCCCAAATATCATAGTAATTATATCTTGTGGTAGGCGTACCACCCGCTCCCAAATATCATAGTAATTATATCTTGTGGTAGGCGTACCACCCGCTCCCAAATATATATCAATAGGCTACCGGCAACTATGGCCAATGCCAAGATTTAAGTCACTTTGTGGTCGGCGTACCACACGATCCCAATTTATAAAATATATATATATATATATTACCGGCAATTAGCCAATAATCTCTATATCAACAATATTTTATATTTACCGGTTTTAAACCAATAATTCATAATAATTTCAACAATTTACCTTCATTACCGGTATAATACCAATAACTCTTATTCAACAATTTATTCATATTCCTACTAACTAGGATAGAACAAACACTTACCTCGAAAGTTTACGAATGATTTAATCCGTAGCAATGCCCTTTCCTTTCGAATTTGACTCCAATCCAATCGTATCTATACACAATTGATTTAATATCATCAATACTACTCAACAAACTAATTCCCAAGACCAATTACAACTTTTACAACATTCCGCCCGGAATAGTAATTTTCGACCCCGGGCCCACATGGTCGGAATTCGGGGTTAGGACCAAAATCCGGTTACCCATCCCCCCACGAGTTCATGTATATGATTTGTTCCAAAATCGGACCTCAATTCGAGGTCCAATTCCCCAATTTATGAAAAACCCTATTTTCTAACAAAAACAAGAATTCCACCATGAAAATCATTGATTTCTTATGAAAAACATGTTTAATGATGTTAGGAATTGAAAGAATTAAGTAAAAAGTGACTTACAATCGTTTTGATGAAGAAGAAATCCTTGAAGAATCGCAAATGGGTGTTTTGGTTTTGTAAAATGTGAAGAAATGACTGAAATTCGTGTTTTTCAGGTCTCCGTGTTCGCATTTGCGAACATGGGTTCGCAATTGCGAACCGCGACCAATTTTTGGAGTTTGAAAATTTAGCCAAGGGTGGGAAGTTCGCATTTGCGAACATTTGTTCGCATTTGCGAACAGTTCGCATTTGCGAACTAATGTTCGCATTTGCGAACACATGCTGTATAAGGCAGTGTTTGCATTTGCGAACAATGGTTCGCATTTGCGAACCAAGGCAGTCACAGGGATGTTCGCATTTGTGAACAATGGTTCGCATTTGCGAACCAAGGAAGCACGGGGACCTTCGCAAATGCGAACAATTGTTCGCATTTTCGAACAAGGCTGGGCCAAAGGGGGCTTCGTATTTGCGATGAATGTTCACATTTGCGAGCCTGTCCCCTTCGCAATTGCGAGAAATACTTCGCAATTGCGAAGCCAACAGCTGGGTGAAAAACCAGCAGTTCAAAAATTCAGAATTTCCTCCAACGGCCTATCAAATCTTTACCCGAGCCCCCCGGGCTCCAAACCAAACTTGTACACAACCTCAAAAACACATTATGAACTTGTTCGTGCGATCACATCGCCAATATCACTTCGTTTTAATCAAATCAAGCCTCAAATGCATGATTTTCATACCTTTAGTTTTTCAAAACTTTCAAACTTGGGACTCAAGGTCCAAAACATCTCAAACGACATCCAAACGTCACCAAACTTTACAGAAATCACATATATAATATTTAAGACTTGTACCGGGCGTCGGAACCAAAATACGAGCCCGATACCAAGGTCAATTAATTTATTTCCTTTAATAATTACATCAAAAACAATTTCACATAAAAATTCATAACTTGGGCTCTAGGCCTCGAATTCGACTCCGGACGCATGTCCAAGTCCCATATTTTCCTACGGACCTCTCGGGACCATCCAATCTCGGGTCCGGATCCGTCTACCAAAAATGTTGACCGAAGTCAACCATATCAATATTAATATCATTTTTATCAAAATTTCTCATAGAATTCATATTTTCTATCACAAAAATCTTTCCGGCTACATGCTCGGATCATGCACGTAAATCGAGGCAACATAGAATGAGGTTTTTAAGGCCTCAGAAGCTCGAAATGATTAATTAAATAAGTGATGACCCTTTGGGTCGTCACAGAAAAAGAGACAAAGAAGAATAATAAGACAAGAAGTAGATAGGAACCATTGTAATTCGTAGCATTATAGCTTAGAATAGCTTCTTCATTTTACATTTTTCACCCTGGTGTAATAAGGAGTAAGTCAGTAGTCATAGCAATAGCAATGCAACATCAAAGTCTTGGTAGTTTTAAAACTATCAGGCCTCCGCGAACTACACTGACCTGATTCCTATTTAGCCCAGGATATGTAGGCAACCTCTAAGGCAAGGTGCGGTCAAAAAGTTTTCAAAATGCTTCTCACGGAATATGCCAGTGGGCAAAAATCTCTCATTACTGCTCACTTGTCTTTGCACTGAAACTCTTCGTGTTCTGGAGCAAAGAGGGGCAGCTGCGAGCACGTGATTTTTGCCAAAAGCAATAAAATTCCAAAATTAAATAAATAATATTTTTGTGTGCAATTACATGTTTGTTTGAAATAAAATGCATTTGTGTGAGTGAACAATTACATATGAAAATTAGAAAATTAAAAAAAATAGGTTGAGTATAATTGTTACAAATAAAAGATTTTTAAACGAAAATTAAGAAAATACATATATATGCCGGAAAATAAGAAAAAATAGCAAAAAATGTCAAAATATATCAGAAAAATTGGAGAAAATAGAAAATTAAAAGAATTTGAGTAATTGAAAAAGAATATAAAAATAGAGGATAAAATACAACTAGAAAATACATAAAAAATATTAAACATACATGAAAAACACAAAAATACATATCTGGGCCATTTTACCAGGCCCAGATGCATTGGCCCAATCATTTAAAGAGGCAGGTCCATCTGATTAAGTGACAAACAATCTCAGCAGTCCATTTATCTAATCCAACGGATGAGGATTAATCTGGAAATTTAATTAAATTAATATAGTTTTGGTATTGAATCTGAGCCGTCCATTTATTATGATCTAACGGAGAAGAGTCAATCTCCATTTTTAAATTGAACGGCGTCGTTTTTGAACATTTAATCCTAGCCGTTGATCATCAACGATCCAATGGCCAGGAATTGATCAAGCGTTACATCTATAAAAGGCCAGGTCTCTCTCAAAGACTGGCCATTTCTCTTATTTTCCTAACCCTAGCCGCCCTAATGCTTCTTCTTCTTCTCCTTCATTCTCTCCGGTCATGGAGACTGCCCGCTGTTCATGGCAGTCTCTGGCCACCCCCTTACCCCAAACCTCCCTAATCAAACTCCCCTACCCAAAACCACCATAGAAAACCAAGAAAACCCCAGAACCCCCAAATCTTGAAAATCCGGTCACCGGAGTTCTTCTCCGGTGACCACCATCCTTTGACACTGCTCTCCAGATTAACACCCCAAAACCCCCTTCTCTTGATCTACAACCCCATGTAAACCGGTCCCTTCGAATCATTCTTAAATCGTTCGAATATTCCAAAAAGAGTCGCCGGAACCCTAACTCTGGTCGACTCAAACCAAACCCCAAACCAAAGATTCTTTCTTTTACATCTCTAAACCTACTCCTTCTGTTAAAACCATAAAATACTTCAAGCTTGAAGTCTGAAAACTGAAAAAAGAAAGGAAACTAAAAAAGAAAAAGAAATCTTAATTATGAAGTTATTTGATTGAAATTCAAAAATATTCAAATTTCCCTATGAGTTTTGGTTAAATGGCAAATGATTCTGATTTTTGTGGCTATGTGTGCAAATTTGATATGAAAAGGTTATATTTGTAATAGTTTCATGTTATTAGACTGCAATTAAGCTTAATATGCTCTTAGGTGATATTGGTTATAGTTGTTTATTCAGTTAATTGGATAAATTGGATAAAATTTTGAAACATGAAGTTAGCTTAATTAGGTTTAAAGTGAAAATGATATAAAAAGTGGTTAAAACTGAAATAACAATAGAGTGGTCAACGTTAAAACTGGCTAACTCTATAAAACTCTAAATCTGAATCAAAGTGGTTAGTTCTGAAATTAGTTAACTTTTAGTAAAATGGCTAGATTTGTAAGTCTTAAACTAGCCTTAAAAGGGCTATTGAATAACATTGCTTAATTTTGTAAAAGGCAAGTCAAAATACTGGACTGGCTAAAATTGAAAGGCTTAGTCTTTGAATAATAAACAGGCTAGTCTTGCAAATTAACTCTAACACAGAAATAAAAAGAAAACCACTTAAAAGATGTTAAAGTTGAAATGAAATTAAGAATCTAATCTGGCTAAGTCTTTAAGACTAACATAACAAATGGCCAGAAGTTAAATAAGGGCTAAAACAGAATACCCAGACCTGGATAAGGTCGAGTAATTAGCAATAAGCAATAAGGGTATAAAAGGAAATGAAAATGGCATAATTGTGGATTTAATAGAGCCTATAAGGAAATTGAAGACATTTAGGCCTAGTATTTCTGCAATATTGCCCAAAAAAGGGTATAATAGACCCAATAAAAAGGCAAATCAGTTAATAACCTTAGCAAGTGAGGGTATACTTGTAGTACACCTCAAATAGAACCTAATAGAACCTTCCAGCACATGCTGGAAGGAAAATTTGAATCTGAAATGGGTATTAAAGTCTAAAAAATAAAAGAATTAAAGGGAGAGAATTAGAAATAACTTTTTCAAACCCCCCCCCCCCCCAAAAAAATTTCACCAATTCTATCTATAAATAGACCTTAATAGAGCTTGATTAGGGGCTGGATTTTTGAATGAATTCAGAGATACTGAAAAATACAAATACATAGAGTAATTTTCTGGGTTAGTCGAAGCTTGCTTTGAAGCTCTGTAGAAACTCCTCTGTTATTTGCTAGTTATTTGGGTTTTCTGCTGGTCTTTTGCTATTGTGCATCTAGATATTGCTTTGCTGGTTCTGGAATTTACACTCGACTGCTGAATTTGATTGTGTTGCTGTGATTCATTCACCTCCATTGCTGTTGCATTACTACTGTGATCTACCTGCTTATTTCTCTCCTTCATCTCCCTTAGACTCATCAATTTTCATTGCTGAATCAGGTACACAGCTGAACTACAAAAATGTAATTGTTGTCGATTGAAGTGGATGAATAAAGTTGAATTCTCAAGAATTTATTTATGAATTTGTTGTATGATGGATTCGTGTGAGACATGACTAAAAGCTGGAACAATGTAATAGTGTAGTAAGTATATTAGTGTAGTGTTAATAATCGTAATCACCTAGTCAATCAAATTGGTTAATAGATAATCTGATACATTTAGTCTATAAACAAGTGCATACAAGTAGATTAATAACGACATTAACATGTAGCAATTAGCTTAATTCGATAATCGTTAGTTTAGTCTGAATAGTGTTAGTAGTAATTGAAATAGTGCGGCTAAAACTAACGTTCGAATATGAAGTCATATGTCACGTAGTTAGTTAAATAATACATAAAATAGTTTAATGTTTAATATACTCAGTTAATTCTCTGAAAGCTACAAGTAATTGAGATTAGTTTATGGTCAAGTAGTAACTCATAGTATTAGCTATTAAGTTATTTTATTCAATAGTTTAAAATAATTGTTGAAACATATAGATAAAAGCAGTCTGTTAATTAGACTTCGCTCACATTAGATGATTAATATTTGAAATTGACACTGTAATTCTGTATTTTTATTTCTCTTCATTAAATAAAATAGTTTGAGTTTTATTATCTTCTGAATCTGATCATCTGTGTAAACAATGAATTCTAATTTCTATTTCTTATCTAATTCGGTCTGATCTGGGCCTAATAAGTTGAGAAGGCCCAGAATTATGTAAATGCACTACTGAGCTTCTACTAAACACTTTTAGACTGTTCCAGGGTTCTAAGACCCAGATATATGAACTGATACACTAAAAGGAGTGCAACAGCCCAGGCCCATGTAATTTAAAATAAGGCATGGACTTAAATTCTGGAAAAACAATAAACTAGGGAAAACACCAAAAAATAGAAAACATAGTATGTATATAGGAATGAACTATAAAATCTAGCGGGATGAGCCTCGCATAGAAAACAAAACAGCGGGGCCCCCCATATAAATGAATAGTTATATAATAGATTCGAAAGGTTGATAGCTAATTTCACAACCTTTCAAAAGATTAAGAAGCCGATAGACGATTTAGGCACGACTTTTAAAATATACTTTTCCTAATACGAGTGCACATTTGATGTGACTCAAATCGTAGATCTCCGCGAAGCCGAAACGTGTTAAAGGTCACAAGCGTACGGGTTGCGGTGTGACTCTAAATATGTTTTTGCAATGTCGCAATTCGTAAAATATTCAAGCTGAAACACATACATATGTTAAAAGGCATGTAATAAATAATCTAAAACCAAGAATGACAGTTGAGCGACCGTGCTAAAACCACGGAATCCGGGAGTGCCTAACACTTTCTCCCGGGTTAACAGAATTCCTTATCCAGATTTCGCGTTGTGCGGACTGTTAAAAACAAAGTCAACTTCCTCGCATTCGGGATTAATCGGTGATTTTGGACACCATTATTTTCCTAAGTGGCGACTCTGAAACTGTAAATAAAATCCTGAAGCGATTGTCCTTTATTTGGAAAAACTCATTCCTCGTTGTTATTATATCATTTCCCGGGGTATTCATAATATCGAGGTATACCTTATTCTCTTAATCGGGGAAATCAAAAAGGTAGTAAAAAGGGAGGTGTGACATATGTCACTCACACGACGATGAACTCCCATGCATTGGTAAATCATTTGGCTAAAAATCTGGTTGACAAAAAAACCAACAATTGAGCACTTACTTCCTAGATGAAGAGGAAAATTCAATAGAAGTAATCTCTGAAGACACCCATGCTTGGAAAATGTTCTTCGATGGAGCGGTAAACGCCAAAGGTGTAGGAATTGTGGCAATCTTGATCTCAACAATTGGTCAACACTACTCGGCTACAGCCACGTTTCAGTTCTTCTGCATGAACAATACTGCTTAGTATGAAGCCTGAATCATGGGTATAAACTTGGCAATTGACCAAGATGTCGAAGAGTTATTGATCATGGGGGTGTAACAACCCGACCGGTCATTCTTAGAATTTATGGCCCGATCCTCTATTAACTGCTTCCCCTAAGTTCATTTATGCTATTTTTTTTTGTCGGGACGTTCCGTGTTCAGCATCGAAGAGTTTTTGGGCATGTAGTCCCTAAATAAGAGCTTAAGTGTTGAAAAGTGGTTCGTAGTCTGAAAATTGTGAAGACGGCCTCGGAATGGGAATTTGATGGTTTCGTTAGGTGATTTTGGATTTGGGAGCATGTTCGGAATGGATATTGGGAATTTGTAGCTCATTTAGGCTTGAAATGCCGAAGTTTGAATTTTTGAAATTTTCGGTCTGATAGTGAGTTTTTGATCTGAGGGCCAGAATGGAAGTAGGAAGTTGCAGTAGCTCCGTCATGTCATTTGGGATGTGTGTGCTAAAATTTCAGGTCATTCAGACAAGGTTTGGTTAGGTTTTTTATCCAAAGTGTGTTTTGTTGGAATTTGACGTTCTTAGGCTTGAATCTTTGATTAATTCGTGTTCTAGCATTGTTTTAGGGTTTGGAATAAGCTTGAATAATATTATTGGATATGTTGGTGGGTTTGGTTGAGGTCCTAGGGGCCTCGGGTGTGTTTTCGATGGTCAACGGAGCTTTTTTGCCTTGAAAAGTGTTGCAGATTTTTCCTTCAGTTTTGCTGCAGATTTTCCTTCTATACGATCGTATCATCACCTTTGCGATCGCATAATGTTTTTTAGAGGGGGTTCCATTTCCTTGTATGCGATTGCATCATCACCTCCGTGATCGCATAGTGTATTTCAAAGGGGTCCCAATTCCTTATATGCGATCGCATACCCTTATTCGCGATCGTATAGTTATGCTCCCTCCTATTTTGCGATTGCATCACTCCCATTGAGTTTGCATAGGCCATTTTTATGGGCTTTCCAATTTCACTCTATGCGATCACATTCCCACTCCTGCGATCGCATAGAACAAAATACCTAGGCAGACAGATTTAATCCCAAATTCGAGGGTTCACCATTTTTATCACATTTTGACTTCTAGAGCTCGGTTCTGGGCAATTTTTGAAGGGATTTTCACCTGGGCGACTTGGTTAAGTGTTTCTCACTAGACTTATACTAATTTCCATGAATTCCCTCTTAATTTCATCCTTTAATTTCAGATTTTTAATAAAAAAGGGTAGAACTTCATAGACCAAGTTATTGAGTTTTGAGGGGGGGGGGGGGGTATTTGACCTCCGATTTGAGAGATTTTTATATTGTTAGACTCGTGAGAGTACGAGAGTTCTAAAAATGTGAAAATTATCCAATCTGAGTCGTTGGCCTAAAGGGAATTTTGGTCATTTTGCCTAATTTCGCGCTTTAGCTTTGAATTAAATTGTAGAATCAGTTGCTTGAGATGTTATTTACAATATGTGATTTAATTGAATAGATTTGGGCCATTTGGAGTCGAGAACTCGTGGTTTATTCTTTCTGCCTAAATGAATTTTTACCTGTTTAACTGAAGACATTTACTTTTATCCAGCCACATTATCTTCCTAACTACTTGTCTTAACATGGAAATCGTTATTTCTATTTCTCATGTAATTAATTGGCCCTAAATGAAAAGAAGTTATCTTCATACGCTTAGTTGACATTTCCTTGTTGAGATTTATGTGACTTATGTTAACTCCCTCGTTGTTGAATTACGTATTATGAAATTGTTACTTCGTAGTATTTTTCCCCTTGTTGAGTTGTCCTTAATGCGCTTGGTATTTCTCTTTTGCGGTTATTCCTTGTGAGTTAGTTGTACCATCTTTTTGGTAAACATAATTTCTTGAGTTGATTCTCTTGCTTTGTTCCTGTATATATATTGTCATTTATTGTGTTGTACTTGAGCTATTGTGATGCATGAGGTTTCTGCCATGCAGTTGTTGATATTGTGATGCATGAGGTTTCTGTCGTGCAGTTTTTGATATTTTGATGCATGAGGTTTCTACCGTGTAGTTGTTGATATTGCGATGCACGAGGTTTCTGTCGTGCGGTTGTTGATATTGTGATGCACGAGGTTATTGTCGTGCGATTATTGTTAAAAGGTTTGCACGAGGTCTTTGTTGTGCTATAATTGTTATTGATATTTTGCACATGCGGTGTAATAAGGAGGGATATGATATATGCTTATATATGGGTTGCGCATTTGGCGGAATAAGGTGGGAACATCGTTATGCACGTTTGGCAGAATAAGGCGGTGCTCATTATATTATGATTGCCCACATGGAGAAATAAGGTGGGCTACGTCAGAGACTGATTGTATAGAGTGTGACAGCCGGTGGAGGCATTCCTATTTGTTTTATCTTGTGATTTTGGGTTGTTTATATGTGTGGGTTTTACCACTTGGGAGTTGTGAGGAATCATCGTAAGTGTAGTTCGTTCTCCTTTTTATGTGTACTAGTTTGTACAATATTCTTGTTAAATACACTTGCACAAGCATACACGTAGTTAGACACTCCCATTAGAGGTGAATTCCTCCTGATTTTTGCTAAGGGTGGAGGTATGCCCTCGTTATTCCCATATAGTTGAGAGAGTGGCCTTGTGAGCCAGTTGGTTGTCAGCATGATCACGAAATTGATGGGGCACAGGATGCAAATTGTTAGATTTCAGATCCTGGATATTATACGAGTTGTGGTTTGTCTGGGACTTGGTGAAATTGTGGAAAGAGATGAATAAGACCTTTTGTGAACATCATTGTAGGATATGAGCTATTGACTTGTTTTCCCCTTGCTGCGTTGTGACCTTAGGATTTGGGCTGTGATTCTGCCATCATTCCGTATCATTGTTTATTATATTCTCATTGTTAATTATTTTATATATCTTTCTATGAGTTTTAGCATTCTTGGTCATTCATGTAGTCTGTACATATTTACAGGTTAAATATTTATAGGTCATTATCATTATTCATATGGTTATACTATTTATTCACTGGCAGGTGTCTTGACTGTTCCTCGTCACTACTCCATCGAGGTTGTCACACCTCCTTTTTTATTATACCAAAAATATCCCAACTATCTACTATTACACCCCCGGAAAGAGATATAACAATATTAGCGGGAAAGGAGTTTTTCCAATTAAAGGACATTCGGAACGGGATTTTATTTATTAATTTTCAGAGTCGCCACTTGGGAAGAAAATGTTATCCCAAGTCACCTGTTTAATCCCAAACCGAGGAAATTATGACTCTGTTTAACAATCCGCGAAACTAGAAATCTGGATATGGAATTCTGTTAAACCGGGAAGGTGTTAGGCACTCACAGATTCCGTGGTTCTAGCACGGTCGCTCTACTGCCATATTTATTTTTATGTGATTACCTTAGATACTTTGGTTTCAAATGGTATTGATATTCCGCTTTTATTAATTATAGGATTTTGCAACGTTGCGAGAACGCACTTCAAGTCACATCGCAACCAGTACGCCTGTGACTTTAATGCATTTCAGCTTTGCCGGGATTTGGATTTGGGTCCCATAAATGTGCACCCGTATTAGGAATTTACATTTGTTATAAATCATGCCCTAAGGTGTCTATGTCTTGTTAATTTGGGTGAGACCGTGAAATTCGCTAAACGGTCTTTCCGATTTCTAACATTTTTTATAGGTAATCATGGATGGCCCCGCAACTATACTTTTATGATTTGGCGAGGCTCATCTCCGTTTTTATTAAGGTTCTTCCTGAAGCATACTATGTTCTCTATTTCTGTATTTTCATCCTAATATAATTGTTTTCATATTAATTCTATATTATTATGTATTAGCGTCCAGGCCATATTTTATTATTGGGCCTGGACCACGAACCAGTTCAGCATTCTGCAGAGAGATACCGGGCTTCTACAGCCTAGTACTTATTTCCTTTTTCGTTTACGAGCATAAGTGCCATCTTATTTTGATCAAGGCCTGATTTCATATTCAGGCCCAAATAGTTCATATTTGAGGTATGGTAATGGTTAATTAACAATTTCATAATATGCACTAATGAACAAGTGACAACCAGTATTATTGACTAATTATTTTTTTGCAATCATCATTTTTATATAATCACTTCTAGTTGACTAATAACTCTAACACAATAATTTATACCATTGCTATTATTGAACTAATCAAATTTTTTTAACAAATCTTTACTAGAACGCTAATTGCAAATTCGTTTTATTATTTTTTCATTTAACTGGAGAAAACAGTATTCTAGTTTTAATTAAACATGTTCGAATTACTATTATCAAGTTGCAAAATCTCAAAAACGAATTCACAGCTAAATCAAGTTAAGTATTTACAAACAGTAACATAGTTTGAGGTATGAAACTACTTATACTTTTACAATTAACAAAACCAGATTGGAAGTTGAATTAATAGATCGTCCAAATATTAGTACTTCATGTCTAGTTTATACTAGTTTCAAATCAAGATGATTAACTACACTTATACCAATTTTAGTCTTAGATTTAAGTGATTCATATCTTCCTAGCTTATTTATCCTGTTGTTACCGAATTAAAAGCATATATCTAGTCTACTAATTATTACAATCAAGTCCTAAATGAATTACAAGGATCTAAGTACTTTTAAACTACATAATGAAATAATAAATACACGAAGATTTAGCTAAACATGATTATCCTTTTATTTCTCCAATCAGCTGCTCATTTACAACTTCAAGTCATAGTAGTGTACCTGATTCAAGTAACAAATTGACGAGTCTAGAGTTGGAGAAGAAGAAGAATCAGCAACAGCAACAACGATATAGCAACAACAGTAAACAAATCAACACAACAACAGCTACTAAAACTCCAAAATATAGAATCCAGCAAATCAACCCAAGCAAAATTAGAACCCAGCAAAGTCGAGATGAATAAGTGAAAACCCACAGAGATTCCCAGAATAGCACTCATGTTAATCAGCTTTTCTAAATCTGCAGAACCCTTAATTGCCAATCAATGTCTAACTATAAATTTCAGAACCCCTTTTTCAGGCTTATTAGAAGCCTATTTATAGAGGTATTTTGGGCGGAATTTCAAATAAGTTAATTGTATTTCCCTCCCCTTATTTCAAATAATTACAGAATGGTTTGTTAAAAATGTATCGAACTGCCCTAAGACCCCTGCTAGAAGGTTCTGGGCAGTTCCATTAGGTTCTATTAGGCATGTTTTACCTAATTGCCCTCACTTGGTAAGGTTTATTTTATTAATTCCTTTTAGCTCTACCCAGTCTACCCTTTATTATCTAAGTAATTTCAGAAATACCAAGCTTTAAAGTCACTTTTATCCCTATGTGCTCTATTTAATTTACAGAAATGCCATTTATTCTTCCCCTTTTACCCTTTTTATTTATGTATATTTACCCGACCTGACTTAGGTCTGGCAGGACTAGGCCAGTACTCATTTAACAAGTAACCACTAAGCCTTGCCTTTAACACTTAGTCAACTTCAGACTACAACCTTTTCATTATTGGCCACTTTTACAAATAGCCACTAATCAGAACATAGCCACTAATCAGAACATAGCCACTAATTAAAACATAGCCACTAATTAAAACCCAAACCTAACTCACAAACATAGCCACAAGACCTTTATACTCATGACCCAAGTATACATAAGCACTCAAAGGTTCAGAATGAACTCACATACAAATCAAGTTACAAATATAGCCAGATTCATGTTGTTTTGCTCATATAACCTTAGTAATGAATTAATTTCCAATTAATCAGAACTTAGAGGAAAAATTTGATAATGGTTGAATTCCAACTAACTAAAACTCAATCGAGACAGAATATAATGAATAATCACATAAAACTGGCTAATTAGCACATGATTCATGAGTAGTTAATACCAAAACCCTAAGAACACTTAGATAATTCTAGGCATGTATGAGATTCAGGACTTGCATGAACAAGTATGAATTAAAAGCAGAGATAGATTCATTTTTTAGTCATGCATAGGAATAGATTCACACAAGCATAGTAGGCATCTAAAGAAGTAGTTTTTCAGAACACATAACATAACTGAATGAAAGCAAAGGCGGAGGATACTTAGCTTTTTTCAGGCCGTTTCTTTTTTTTTCATTTTTCCTTTTCATTATTTCGTTTCTTCTTTCTTTCTTCTTTGTTCTTTTCACTTTTCTTGATTAGCAGAGCTTCGAAGACTATTAGTCTTCTCAGTGCTGGATCCTCCAAACAGGCTTTGGGGTTCGATTTTGTCACGCCTCAATTCGAGGGACATGACCGGCGCCTGACTGGGTAGTCCCCGTCAAGCGGACCTGGGTGCCTTTCTATTCCACGCGTTACCCTTGGGTTGTTTATTACTCATAAACCAAAGATCTTACCAATTATAACTGATTTCCCATTTTTCAAACATAACCACACTATTAACATTACTAACAAGTTACAATTTACAATGCCTGACATATACATATACATACATAGGCCATAGTCCCACAGTTTACTGTCTACGGAGCCTCTAGGATACAAAAGGGAATACAATACTTGCTGGTAACAAGACTCCGACTATACCTTACAAAATCAAAATGAAGTCTAAACAAAAGTGGCATGAGCCACGCAGGGCCCCGAGAAAGACAGGGGCTCACCAAAACGGGCAGTGGGATGAAGAATGCTACTGCCGATGAGCTGAAGTACCTTATACTGATACGCCTACAATTATAACACGAATGTAGCGTCCCCGGCAAAAGGGACGTTAGTACACTGGAATTGTACTGGTATGTATGGACAAACTTTGTCCCAAGTAAACTCAAGCGAATAAACAAGTAAATTCACGGTGATAAGACAACCAATGAATTACACCAAGAATTTGTAAAGCCAGTCAATCATGTTTCCACATTTACCTCGTTTCAAGTAGTTCTCGGCCCAAAGCACAATCAAATATAAACATATAAGGAAACAACCAAACAATCACGGAAAACACAATCAAGTCAAACAAAGGGGCAATCAGTGCCCCACAGGTTGCAAACTCTCCTGCTGTCTCCTTTCACCATTTTACATAAATGATTTATATCAATTTCAATTGCGATTTCGATAGCTTTCCATCCTTATTACCTCGACCACCCTTATTACCTCGGCCACCCTTATCACCCAACCCACACCTTATTGCTTCGTGTTGCGGCGTGCAACCCGATCCCACCGTACATTTTAATTCACAACAATCGCAAACAACAAAGAAGGCCATACATAAGACCACAAGAAGTGCAAATAAGCAATTTACAAATTGGTTCATGTTCTCAATTACATTTCAAACCTATATCACAACCAAGTTACAATGTTTCCATATTCGAGAGTACTCATAGAGTTATGTTCAACAACTTATCACTATTCAAGTGTTTCATTTCTTTCCCACAAGAAGCCATATATGCCATCACAACAATTATTCTCAATTCTTTACCAATTTCAATTCCCTTTTTATCTTTCGATTCATATTCCGTACCACACCACACATATTTCAACATAAATTAGATACCCAATAACAAAGAAACAACGAATTACACACAATCTCTAAAATTAACACATGCCAAATGAATTGCACACATGAGGGCGATTTCACAAGAATCAAAGTTAGCCATACATACCTGGAGTCAAATTTTTACTTCTTTCAATCTCTTACTTAAGCTCACCTAAGTTACCCCAAGTTGCCAACTTCCGTTTTTGCAAACTCTTACTTCTACCCACTTATTGTTACTAAAATTCAAGTTCAATAACATGCATGAGTATCACATTCTATTTCCAAAAGCTATTGTACGCAATTCTTTCTTTACCTTTGAAAACTGAATAATTTGAGGAGAAGACTAAGGTTTATACCTTGCAAAGATTGGGGAAGATGACACTTTCCCTAGGAACCTTCGGACCAAATGATTAGGAATGATCTTTGAAGATAATTGGATTTCTCTCTCTAGAAACCCTATTTCTTCTCTCTAGTTTTCTAAAAAAATGTGAGAAAATGAAGGTTGGGGGTGTTTTATTAAAGAAGGGGTCGGGTCAAATTTTATAAAAATTTCTGGGCCGAGTCAATTCTGCGGTCGCATCAGCGATCGCAGAATCAACATGTGGTCTGCATGATGGACCACCGAATTACCTCAAAATTTGTACATGTTCTGTTACGGTATACAACCAGAATGCGGTCCGTATTTGTGTTTTGCGGTCGCACAATGCATCGCAGATTTGACACTCAAAAATTCTCAAGAAATTATGCGATAGATTTGCAGTCCGCATTTCCATTCTGTGATCGCATATTTGACCGCAATTTTCAACACCATTTTTGGAAAACATTCTGTTACGCTCTGCGGTAGGAATGCGGTCTGCATAGCAGATTTGCGATCTGCGATCGCATTCCAACGCATTTCTAACACATTATTCGGACCATGACACCACAGCTACTAGGTTTTTAATTACGAACATTTTATGGGGCCTTACATCCTCCCCTCCCCCCTTAAAATAATTCGTCCTCGAATGAGGATTTTTAAAATCATTTGGTTTTGAAAGACATGATACGCAAATTGTCAAAATTTTAACTAACTCTTATATTTTCGAAAAATTTCGCCAGAGTTTCCTTTGTATTATGGACATATCCACCTATCAGAGTGCCCCCGAAACACATTACAAAACAACAACATACATTTACAATAATTTCCACAGCTTGCACACACTTCCTTACCTCAACGATTGCACATATTCTATCACATTGTTACATTTGGACATAAACTAGCTAATTCAATGGGTCCTTACCTTATTTAACCGTCTCAATACACCATGTACACATAAACAAACCATTATCAATTTACACTTACTATTAGTTGTTTATTTAATACATGAATCTTTATAAGGCTTCCATTTATCAAGAAAGGTTTAAGTGACCCAAGGTAACAACACATATAACCCATTACAAAATGAAGGAAACTTGACTAACATTAAGAGGGAAACAATTTGGACAAGACGATAGTCATTAGAAGTAGAGGGTCGCCTAATTCCTTCTAAGCTTGATCAAACAAATGGGGGTACTTTTCCTTCATCTCTTTTTCTGCCTCCCACGTGGCCTCCACAACTTGTTGACCTCGCCACAATACTTTGACCGAGGCAACTTCCTTATTTCTCAACTTACGAACTTGCCTATCAAGGATGGTAATCGGAACCTTTTCATATGACAAATCTTCATTTACCTCAATAGCCTCGGCCGGCATGATGGTGGATGGATCACCAATCACTTTATTTAACATGGACACATGGAATACCAGGTGCACTGATGACATTTCAGGAGGCAACTCCAGTCTATAAGCAACTTGCCCAACCCTTTGAAAAATCCGATATGGCCTAATATACCTAGGACTCAATTTCCCTTTCTTTCCGAATCGCATGATTCCCTTCATAGGAGATACCCTCAAGAACACCCAATCATCAACTTGAAACTCCAAATCTCTTCGAGGAACGTCTGCATAGGATTTTTGGCGACTCTGTGCAGTTCTCATTCTCTCCTGAATAACCTTAACTTTTTCCATAGCTTGGTACACCATATCTGGCCCTAGCAATTCCGCTTCACCTACCTCAAAACATCTAAATGGCGACCTACACATTCTCACGTACAATGCCTCAAACGGGTACATCTGAATGCTAGCATGAAAGCTGTTATTATAAGCAAATTTTATCAGTGGTAAGTGTTTATCCGAATTACCTTTGAAATCCAAGACACAAGCCCGCAACATATCTTCAAGCGTCTGAATAGTCCGCTCGGCCTGACCTTCGGTCTGTGGATGGAAGGCTGTGCTGAGATTCACCTGAGTTCCCAAGCCTTGCTGAAACGTCTCCCAAAAATTGGTTTTGAACTGAGCCCTGCAATCCGAGATGATAGAAAGTGGAGTGCCATGAAGCCTTACTATCTCCTTGATGTACAACTTAGCATATTGCTCCGCAGTATCAGTGGACTTGACTGGCAGGAAGAGAGCTGATTTAGTGAGTCGATCGACTATCACCCATATTGAGTCAAACATATGCTGAGTGCGAGGTAACCCCACCACGAAGTCCATATTGATCATCTCACATTTCCACCTTAGTATTTCTATAAGCTCAGTTAATCCACCGGGCCGCTGATGCTCGGCCTTTAATTGCTGTCAGTTCGGGCACTTAGATACAAAGTTTGCCACATCCCTTTTCATA
This sequence comes from Nicotiana noctiflora, assembly GCA_032618575.1. Taxonomy (NCBI): domain Eukaryota; kingdom Viridiplantae; phylum Streptophyta; class Magnoliopsida; order Solanales; family Solanaceae; genus Nicotiana; species Nicotiana noctiflora. The sequence goes on from JASVEL010000230.1 coordinate 93,256, forward strand.
CCGTTCCACCAATAAATCTCCTTGAGATCATGATACATTTTTGTGGAACCTGGGTGCACAAAAAACCTAGATATATGAGCCTCTGCCATCACTCTCTCCCGAAGCTCGTTCATGTCCGGGACATATAGCCTACCTTGACACCGCAATACACCACCCTAGCTATAGAGTACAAATGCTGAGGTCTCATTATTCATAATTGCTTCCTTCACCCGAACCAATGCTGGATCCATAAACTGCTTTTACTTGATTTCTGCCACTAATGATGATTCTGCTCCATTATGCACCATAATATTCCCCTCGTCTGACGTCGAGATGCGAACCCCCAAACTAGCCAATTGGTAAACCTCCCGAACTAGGGGTCTCTGATCCATACCCAAATGAGACAAACTACACATGGATTTTCGACTAAGAGCGTCGGCCACCATGTTTGCCTTCCCTCGATGGTACAATATGTTCATATCATAGTCTTTAAGCAATTCTAACCATCGCCGCTGCCTCAAATTCAGCTACTTCTGTTTGAACAAATACTGGAGGCTCTTGTGGTCTGAAAACACATCTACATGGACTCCATAAAGATAGTGCCGCCGTATTTTCAAAGCAAACACAACTGCTGCAAGCTCCAAATCATGCGTCGGATAATTCTTCTCATGATTCTTGAGTTGCCTGGAAGCATAAGCTATGACATTTCCACGCTGCATCAATACACACCCCAAACCGACCCTTGAGGGATCACAATAAACCACGAATCCTTCTGTGCCTTCTGGCAAGGCCAATACTGGTGCTGAGGTTATCCTCGACTTTAATTCCTGAAAACTTTTCTCACATGCGTCGGACCACTGGAACTTAACTGCCTTTTGAGTCAATTTAGTCAATGGGGAGGCGAGGGTTGAGAATCCCTCCACAAACCTCCAATAGTACCCTTTCAGACCCAAAAATCTACGAATCTCTGTCGGGGTTGTGGGTCTAGGCCAATCTTTCACTACTATAATCTTCTGAGGATCCACCTGAATCCCTTCATTGGAAATAACATGCCCCGGAAAGGCTACGAACTCCAACCAAAACTCACATTTTGAGAACTTAGCGTACAATTGGTGCTGATGAAGGGTCTGTAATGCTGCTCTAAGGTAAATGGCATGATCCTCCCTGCTACGAGAGTAAATGAGGATGTCATCGATGAATACAATCATAAAGGAATCTAGTAATGGTTTGAAAACCCGATTCATAAGGTCCATGAAAGCTGCTGGGGCATTGGATATCCCAAAAGACATGACCAAAAAATTCAAAGTGACCATAACGAGTTCTGAAGGCGGTCGTTGGAATGTCCTGCTCTCTGATCTTCAATTGGTAGTACCCGGACCGTAGATCAATTTAGAGAAAAAATTTGCTCTATGCAATTGGTCAAACAAATCATCCACCCGAGGCAAAGGATATTTATTCTTGATGGTGACTTTGTTGAGCTGCCGATAATCAATACACATTCGAAGTGATCCATCCTTCTTTCTGACAAAAATAACCGGAACACCCCACGACGACACACTCGGTCGTATGAACCCTTTCTCTAATAAATCCCTCAGCTGCTCTTTTAACTCCCTTAACTCAGCTGGTACCATTCTATATGGTGGAATGGATATTGGCTGAGTATATGGCAATACACCAATCCCGAAATCAATCTCCTATCTGGCGGGATCCCTGGGAGCTCATCCGGAGAAACTTCAGGAAATTCATTTACAATTGGCACAGAATCGAGGGTAGGCACATCTGAGGTGGTGTCCGTTACCCAGACCAAATGATAGATACACCCCTTCTTGATCATCTTTGAAGCCTTAAGGTAGGAAATAAACCTACCCCTTAGCACCAGACCATTTCCTCTCCATTCAATAACTGGCTCGTTACGGAACTCGAGCCTTATAACTCTCGTCCGACAGTCAAGCTTGGCAAAGCACGAATAAAGCCAATCCATCCCCATAATTACATCAACATCTACCATCCCAAGTTCCATGATATCGGTTGTGGTAACACGACCACTCACTGTAACATGACAATTCCTATAGACTTGTGAGAATGTAATAGAGTCACCAACCGGAGTCGATATAGAGAACGGCTCATGAAGCTGCTCGGGTTCTATCCCAAAACTTGAAGCAATGAACGGGGTGACATAAGAGAAGGAAGACCTCGCATCATTGAGAGCATAGCAATCAATAGTCTGAACAGACAAGATACATGTGGCAACATCTGGAGAAGCCTCACAACTCTGGCGGCCACTCAACGCATAGAATCGGCTAGGTCCACCCCTACCATGAGCTCCACCCCTAGATGCATCATGCCCTACTGATGTTGGATGACGCGTTGATGATATAGAAGCCGAAAAACCAGATGACTGAGTAGATCCCCTACCTATACCCTGACTGGGTGCACGGCAGTCCCGCTGAATGTGACCTCTCACCCTGCACCTGAAGCATATCGGGATGTCGAGGTAGAAGGTGTCTGTATGAAATCTCCCACACTTGGGGCATGTAGGTCTCCCCTGCTACTAGGACCTCACTCCAAGACGACCAGACTGGCGAGACCTCCTACTGTCTAAACCGGGTCTCGAATGACTACCCAACTGATGGCTGTGCACAGAGGGTGGTGCACTCTCTGAGGACTGGGCATATGACTGGGATGGCCTGTCACGCCCCAAATCGGGGAACATGACCGGCGCCTGACCGGGTTGCCCCAGTCAAGCGGACCTGGGTGCCTTTCATTCCTACGCGTTACCCCTGTGTTGATTGTTACTCATTAACCAAATATCTTACTAACCATGAATGATTTCACATTAAACAAATAAAACCATACGAGTGATTCATTAACAAGTTTGCAGTTTTTACAACGCCCGACATAACATAATGTATACATAAGACTGGAGTCCCACAGTTTACATTGTCTACAGAGCCTCTAGGATACAAAAAAGGGAATACAATACTTGTCGGTAACAAGGCTCCGGCTATACGTTACAAAACCAAAATGAAATCTAAACAAAAGTGGCATGAACCACACAGGGCCCCAAGGAAGAAAGGGGCTCACCAAAACGGGCAGTGGAAGGAGAAAGATACTACTGCCGGTGAGCTGAAGTGCCTGCTACTGATCCACCTACAATCATAACACGAATGTAGCGTCCCCGGCAAAAGGGACGTCAGTACACTTGAATTGTACTGTCATGTATGGACAAACTTTGTCCCAAGTAAACTCAAGCCATTGAATTACGTCAACAATTAATTAAGCCAGCCAACCATGTTTCCACATTTTCCTCATTTCAAATAATTCTCAACACAAAGCACTTTCTACGATCAACCAATTTAACAATAACCAATCAATCACGTAAAGCACAAGTAGTCAAACAAAGGGGCAATCGGTGCCCCACAGGTTGCAAACTCTCCTGCTGTCTCCTTTCACAATTTCACATCATTGACTTTTGTATAAATTTTTAATAGCAATTTCGATCGCTTTCCATCCTTATTACCCCCGACCACCCTTATTACCTCGGCCACCCTTATCACCCCAACCCACACCTTATTTCTTCATGTTGCGGCGCGCAACCCGATCCCACCGTACAGTTTTAAAACACAACAAGTACAAACAGCAGATAAGGCATTTCACACCATTTTAACAAGTTCAAATAAGCAACTTACAGGTTGGTTCATGTTCACAATTACTTCTCAAGCCAATATCACAATCAAGTTACAAATGTTCCAAAAATCAAGAGTATTCATACCGTATTGTTCAATGACTTACCAATCCTCAAGTGTTTCGTTTCGTTTCCACAAAGTACCATATTTGCCATTATAGCCATTATTCACAATTCTTTTACCAAATTAAACTCTCATTTTACATCCCTCATAGCTCAACAACAAACTTTGAATATCCAACAACAACATCTAGAATTTCACACAATTTGTCAATTTAACACGAACCAAACAAACTTCACACATATAGGCGATTTCACAAGAATCAAAATTAGCCATACATACCGGTGATGAGTTTTCTTCCTACTTTATGCTTACCCAAGATATCCTACTCTTGCCAACCTTGTTCTTGAAGACTCTTACTTCTACTCACTTCTTTTTACTAGAAATCAAGTTCAATAATCATGCATGAGTGTGAAAATTCTATTTTCAAAAGCTATTATATGCAAACCTCTCTTTACCCAATTTAAAACTGAAAATCAAAGAAAATAGTTAGGGTTTTTTTTTTACCTTGAAAAGATTGGGGAAGTTGAATCATTGCCCTAGGATCCCTTGGAATTAAGTGGTTGGAACAATCTTTGAAGATGAAGAACTTCTCTCTCTAAAACCCCTCTATTCTCTCTCTAATTTTGGTAAGATGATATGAGAAAATGAGGGTGAAAGGTGTTATATTAAAGAAGAGATCGGGTAAAAATGTTACAAAAATCTGGGCCGGGGCGAATCTGCGGTGCACTTTGCGACCGCAGAATCAACATGCGGTCCGCATAGTGACCGCAGAATGGCCTCAAAAATGACTCAAGTTCGGTCACAGAATGCGACCAATATGCGGTCCGCATTCTTGATCTGCGGTCGCAAAGTGCACCGCAGATTCATTATGCGATCGCATATCGACCACATTTTCAACATGATTTTGGGAGACTTTCTGGAAAGCTTTGCGGTAAGAATGCGGTCCGCATAGTAGATTTGCGGTCGCATTCTTGACCGCAAAATTGACACTTTTTGGAAAAATTAATTCTCTACATTTTTGAAACTTAAATCACTACCAAGGGTCCGAACCGCGGCGAGCAAGCTCGCCGCGAAGAATTCTACGCATTCCTAACACATTATTCGGACCATGACACTATAGCTACTAGGTTTTATGCACAAATATTTTACGGGGCCTTACATCCTCCCCCCTTAAGATCATTCGTCCTCGAATGAGGATTTTGAAATAAATGAGTTGGTTTTGAAAGACATGATATGCAACCATCAAAATTTTGACTAACTCTTATATTTTAGAAAAATTTCGCCAGAGTTTCCTTTGTAATATGGACATATCCACCTGTCGGAGGGCCCCCGAAACACGTTACCAAACAACAATACACAAATACAACACTTTTCACAACTGGTATACACTTTCTTACCTCAACGAATGCACATATTCTATCACATTGTTACAATTGCACATAAACTAGTCACTTCAATGAATTCTTACCTTATTTAACCATTTTAACACACCATGTACACTTAACAAACCATTACCAATCTACACTTACTATTAGTTGTTTATTTAACACGTAAATCTTTATAAGGCTTTCATTTATCAAGAACGGTTCAAGTGACCCAAGGTAACAACACACTTAACTCATTACAAAATGAAGGGGACTTTACTAATACTAAGAGGGAAACAACTTAGACAAGATGACAGTTACTAGGAGTAGGAGGGTCACCTAATTTCTTCTAGGCTGGATCGAACAAATGGGGGTACTTTTCCTTCATCTCTTTTTCCGCTTCCCATATGTCCTCCTCAACTTGTTGACTTCGCCACAATACTTTAACAGAGGCAACTTCCTTATTTCTCAACTTACGGACTTGCCTATCAAGAATGGCAACCGGAACTTCTTCATATGACAAATCTTCATTAACCTCTATAGCTTCGACTGGCATGATGGTGGATGGATCTCCAATCACTTTCTTCAACATGGACACGTGGAATACCGGGTGCACTGATGACATCTCGGGAGGCAACTCTAGCCTATAAGCAACTTGACCAATCCTTTGAACGATCCGATATGGCCCGACATACCTAGGACTCAATTTCCCTTTCTTTCCAAATCGCATGACTCCCTTCCTAGGAGATATCCTCAAGAACACCCAATCATCGACTTGAAACTCCAAATCCCTTCGGCGAACGTCTGCATAGGATTTTTGACGACTCTGTGCTGTTTTCATTCTCTCCTGAATAACCTTGACCTTTTCCATAGCTTCGTACACCATATCTAGCCCTAGCAATTCCGCTTCACCTACCTCAAACCACCCGATTGGCGACCTACATCTTCTCTCGTACAATGCCTCAAATGGGGCCATCTGAATGCTAGCATGATAGCTATTATTGTAAGCAAATTCTATCAGTGGCAAGTGTTCATCCCAATTACCTTTAAAATCTAAGACACAAGCCCGCAACATATCTTCAAGCGTCTGAATAGTCCGCTCAGCCTGACCGTCGGTCTGCGGATGGAAAGCTGTGCCGAGATTCACCTGAGTTCCCAAACCTTGCTGAAACTTCTTCCAAAAGTTAGCTGTGAACTGAGCCCCGCAATCCGAGATAATAGAAAGTGGAGTGCCATGAAGTCTTACTATCTCCTTGATGTACAATCTTGCATATTGCTCCGCAGTATCAGTGGACTTGACAGGCAGGAAGTGAGCTGATTTGGTGAGTCGATCCACTATCACCCATATTGAGTCAAACTTACGCTGAGTGCGAGGTAACCCTACCACGAAATCCATATTGATCATCTCCCATTTCCACCTTGGTATTTCTATAAGCTGAGTTAGTCCACCGGGCCATTGATGCTCGGCCTTCACTTGTTGACAGTTCGGACATTTAGCTACAAAGCTTGCTACATCCCTTTTCATACCGTTCCACCAATAAATCTCCTTAAGGTCATGATACATTTTCATGTAACCTGGGTGTACCGAATACCTGGAAATATGAGCCTCTGCCATTACCCTTTCCCGAAGCTCGTCCACATCCGGAACACATAGCCTATCTTGACACCGCAATACGCCATCTTCGTTGCTGAGTACAAATGCTGAGGTCTTGTTATTCATGACTGCTTCTTTTACCCGAACCAATGCTGGATCCATGAATTGTTTTTCCTTGATTTCCGCGACCAATGATGATTCTGCTCCATTATGCACCAAAATATCCCCCTCGTCTGACGCCGAGATACGAACCCCCAAACTGGCTAATTGGTAAACCTCTCGAGCTAGGGGTCTCTGATCCACACCCAAATTAGCCAAACAACCCATGGATTTTCGACTAAGAGCGTCAGCTACCACATTTGCCTTTCCTGGATGGTACAATATGTTCATATCATAGTCCTTAAGCGATTCCAACCATCGCCGCTATCTCAGATTCAGGTCCTTCTGTTTGAACAAATACTGGAGGCTCTTGTGGTCCGAAAACACATCTACATGAACTCCATAAAGATAGTGCCGCCATATTTTCAAAGCAAACACAACAGATGCAAGCTCTAAATCATGTGTCGGGTAATTCTTCTCGTGATTCTTGAGTTGCCTGGAAGCATAAGCTATGACTTTCCCGTGCTGCATCAATACACATCCCAAACCGACTCTGGAGGCATCACAATAGACTACAAATCCCTCTGTGCCTTCTGGCAAGGCCAATATTGGTGCCGAGGTCAATCTTGACTTCAATTCTTGGAAACTTTTCTCACATGCTTCGGACCACTGGAACTTAACTGCCTTCTGCGTCATTTTTGTCAATGGGGAAGCGAGGGTTGAGAACCCCTCTACAAACCTCCGATAGTACCCTGCTAAACCCAAGAAGCTACGAATCTCTGTCGGGGTCGTGGGTCTAGGCCAATCTTTTACTGCCGCAATCTTCTAAGGATCCACCTGAATTCCCTCACTGGAAATAACATGCCCTAGAAAGGCTACGGACTTCAACCAAAACTCACATTTTGAGAACTTGGCATACAATTGATGCTGAAGAAGGGTCTGCAACGCTGCTCTGAGGTGAACGACATGATCTTCCCTGCTCCGAGAGTAGATCAGGATGTCGTCAATGAATACAATCACAAAGGAATCTAGAAATGGCTTGAAAACACAATTCATAAGGTCCATGAAAGCTGCTGGGGCATTGGTTAGCCCAAAAGACATGACCAAAAACTCGAAGTGACCATAACGAGTTCCGAAGGCGGTCTTAGGAATATCCTGCTCCCTGATTTTTAACTGGTGGTACCCAGACCGTAAATCAATCTTTGAGAAGAACTTCGCTCCCTGCAATTTGTCAAACAGATCATCCACTCGAGGCAAGGGATATTTATTCTTGATGGTGACTTTGTTGAGCTGCCGATAATCAATACACATTCGAAGTGACCCATCCTTCTTTCTGACAAAGAGAACCGGAGCACCCCACGGCGACACACTCGGTCGTATGAACCCTTTCTCTAATAAATCCCTCAGCTGCTCCTTTAACTCCCTTAACTCTGCTGGCACCATTCCATATGGTGTAATGGATATTGGCTGAGTATCTGGCAATACATCGATCCCAAAATCAATCTCCCTATCTGTTGGAATGCCTGGAAGCTCATTCGGAAACACTTCAGGAAATTCATTCACAATTGGCACGGACTCGAGGGTAGGCACCTCCGAGGTGGTGTCCGTTACCCGAACCAGGTGATAGATACACCCTTTCTTAATCATCTTCGAAGCCTTAAGGTAGGAAATAAACCTACCCCTTGGCACTACACCATTTCCTCTCCATTCAATAATTGGCTCGTTAGGGAACTCGAGCCTCATAACTCTCGTTCGACAGTCAAGTTTGGCAAAGCACGAATAGAGCCAATCCATCCCCATAATTACATCAAAATCTACCATCCCAAGCTCAATAAGATCAGCTGTGGTATCACGACCACCCACCGTAACAACACAATTCCTATAGACTCGTGAGGCTGTAATAGAATCACCAATTGGAGTCGACACAGAGAACGGCTCATGAAGCTGTTCGGGTTCTATCCCAAAACTTGAAGCAATGAATGGAGTAACATAAGATAAGGAGGACCCCGGATCAATAAGGGCATAGCAATCAATAGTCTGAACAGACAGGATACCTGTAACAACATATGGAGAAGCCTCGGCATTTTGGCGGCCACTCAATGCATAGAGTCGGCTAGGTCCACCCCTACCCTGAGCTCCACCTCTAGCTGTACCACGCCCCGCTGATGCTGGAGTACGCGCTGATGATGTAGCAGCTGAAGAACCGGACGACTGAGCAGATCCCCTACCTATACCCTGACGGGGTGCACGACAGTCTCGTTAAATGTGACCTCTCACCCCGCACCCGAAGCACACTGGAAGGTCAAGATAGCAAGTCTCTGTATGAAATCTCCCACACTTGGGGTATGTAGGTCTCCCCTGCTGCTGGGATCTCACCCAGGACGACCAGACTGACGAGACCTCCTACTGTCTGAACCAGGTCTCGAGTAACTGCCCTGCTGATGACTGTGCACGGACGCCGGTGCACTCGCGGAGGACTGAGCATATGACTGGGATGGCCCTGATGACCCTTTCCCTGGAAGTGATCTCCCTGAATGACCCATTGACCGGGCCCTGCCGCTACTTTCTCTTTCTGCACGAATCTTCAATTTCCTGGCCTCTGTGGCCTGAGCAAACCCCACGATCCTCCTATAGTTCATATCTAAGTGCAGAGCTGCTGTGGAGGCCTCATTCACTACCAAAGGGCTAAGGCCCTGAACAAACCGTCGAACCCGGGCATCCATGGTCGACACTAAATGAGGAGCGTACTTGGACAACCTTACAAACTCCATGTGATACTCCCAAACACTCATACTGCCCTGTTTGAGAACCTCGAACTCAGTGGCACGGGCTGCCATTGCCTCAGCAGGTAAGAAGTGGTCCATAAATGCATCCACGAACTCATCCCATCTGGCCGAAGGGCTCCCTTCCTCACGGGAATCCTCACACATTTCGAACCATGAACGTGCCGCTCCCTTTAGCCTGTAAGAGGCCAACTCTACCCCCTCTATATATGTAGCATTCATCACTCTGAGGGTCTTGTATATCTCATCAAGGAATTCCTGTGGGTCAGCCACTGGATCGGTACCTGAAAATTCCGGAGGGGCCAAGCGCAAGAACTGGTGGACTCTGGAGCCAAAGGAATCTCCCTGTCCGCTGGAGGATGCAGGGGCATCATGGGATCTCTGGGCCCGGGCGGCCACTAACTGTGTTAACATATGAATGGCTCCCCTAAGATCTTCATTAGAGATACCAAAGCCCGAAGCGGGAACTGTATCTGAGTCAGGAACACTGGCAGGAGGAATGGTGGCATCCTCCGCCGCAGCTGGAATAGGGACACTTGGGTTTTGAACAGATGGGCCAGGCAAATTCGGGACTGGTGGGTCATTCTCTCCCACGGCATCGGGTACATGATTAACAGCTGCACTTGGGCCGGCATTGGCCCTAAGGCCGAGTCTAACCTTCTTCTTAGGTGCCATATTCTGAAAATTTGGGAACAAGGCGCGAATTAGACACAGATATTTCCACATTGCACTTTACCACACGATATAGATTAACAAAGAAATAGGTAAATTCCTAAATGCCCGTGTAGCCCCCTACTTATATGATGTGGTCGACAACACACCTATAAGAAGGGCACTACTAGACACGGCTCCGAGACATCCTAGGACACTTTAAAAACCATAGGCTTTGATACCAAGTTTGTCATGCCCCAAATCGGGGAACATGACCGGCGCCTGACCGGGTTGCCCCAGTCAAGCGGACCTGGGTACCTTTCATTCCCACGCGTTACCCCTGTGTTTATTGTTACTCATTAACAAAATATCTTACCAACCATGAATGATTTCACATTAAACAAATAAAACCATACGAGTGATTCATTAACAAGTTTGCAGTTTTTACAACGCCCGACATAACATAATGTATACATAAGACTGGAGTCCCACAGTTTACATTGTCTACATATCCTCTAGGATAAAAAAAGGGAATACAATACTTGCCGGTAACAAGGCTCCGGCTATACCTTACAAAACCAAAATGAAATCTAAACAAAAGTGGCATGAACCACACAGGGCCCTAAGGAAGAAAGGGGCTCACCAAAACGGGCAGTGGAAGGAGAAGGATACTACTGCCGATGAGCTGAAGTGCCTGCTACTGATCCACCTACAATCATAACACGAATGTAGCGTCCCCGGCAAAAGGGACGTCGGTACACTTGAATTGTACTGGCATGTATGGACAAACTTTGTCCCAAGTAAACTCAAGCCATTGAATTACATCAACAATTAATTAAGCCAGCCAACCATGTTTCCACATTTTCCTCATTTCAAATAATTCTCAACACAAAGCACTTTCTACGATCAACCAATTTAACAATAACCAATCAATCACGTAAAGCACAAGTAGTCAAACAAAGGGGCAATCGGTGCCCCACAGGTTGCAAACTCTCCTGCTGTCTCCTTTCACAATTTCACATTATTGATTTTTATATCAATTTTCGATAGCGATTTCGATCTCTTTGCATCCTTATTACCCATGACCACCCTTATTACCTCGGCCACCCTTATCACCCCAACCCACACCTTATTTCTTCATGTTGCGGCGCGCAACCCGATCCCACCGTACAGTTTTAAAACACAACAAGTACAAACAGCAGATAAGGCATTTCACACCATTTCAACAAGTTCAAATAAGCAACTTACAGGTTGGTTCATGTTCACAATTACTTCTCAAGCCAATATCACAATCAAGTTACAAATGTTCCAAAAATCAAGAGTATTCATACCGTATTGTTCAATGACTTACCAATCCTCAAGTGTTTCATTTCTTTTCCACAAAGTACCATATTTGCCATTATAGCCATTATTCACAATTCTTTTACCAAATTAAACTCTCATTTTACATCCCTCATAGCTCAACAACAAACTTTGAATATCCAACAACAACATCTAGAATTTCACACAATTTGTCAATTTAACACGAACCAAACAAACTTCACACATATAGGCAATTTCACAAGAATCAAAATTAGCCATACATACCTGGTGATGAGTTTTCTTCCTACTTTATGCTTACCCAAGATATCCTACTCTTTCCAACCTTGTTCTTGAAGACTCTTACTTCTACTCACTTCTTTTTAGTAGAAATCAAGTTCAATAATCATGCATGAGTGTAAAAATTCTATTTTCAAAAGCTATTATATGCAAACCTCTCTTTACCCAATTTAAAACTGAAAATCAAAGAAAATAGTTAGGGTTTTTTTTTTTACCTTGAAAAGATTGGGGAAGTTGAATCCTTGCCCTAGGATCCCTTGGAATTAAGTGGTTGGAACAATCTTTGAAGATGAAGAACTTCTCTCTCTAAAACCCCTCTATTCTCTCTCTAGTTTTGGTAAGATGATATGAGAAAATGAGGGTGAAAGGTGTTATATTAAAGAAGAGATCGGGTAAAAATGTTACGAAAATCTGGGGCGGGGCGAATCTGCGGTGCACTTTGCGACCGCAGAATCAATATGCGGTCCGCATAGTGACCGCAGAATGGCCTCAAAAATGACTCAAGTTCTGTCACAGAATGCGACCAATATGCAGTCCGCATTTTTGATCTGCGGTCGCAAAGTGCACCGCAGATTCATTATGCGATCGCATATCGACCGCATTTTCAACATGATTTTGGGAGACTTTCTGGAAAGCTTTACGGTAAGAATGCGGTCCGTATAGCTACTAGGTTTTATGCACAAATATTTTACGGGGCCTTACATGGCCTTGATGACCCTTGCCCTGGAAGTGATCTCCTCGAAGGACCCATTGACCGGGCCTTGCTACTACTCTCTCTCTCTCTCTCTGCCCGAATCTTCAACTTCCTGGCCTCTCTGACCTGAGCAAACCCCACAATCCTCCCACAGTTCATGTCTGTGTGAAAATCTGTTGCGGCGGCCTCATTCACTACCAAAGGGCTATGGCCCTAAACAAACCGTTGAACCCGAGCATCCATGGTCGACACTAGCTGAGGAGCATATTTGGACAGTTTCATGAATTCCATGTGGTACTCCCAAATGCTCATGCTACCTTGTTTGAGGACCTCAAACTCAGTGGCACGGGCGGCCATTGTCTCGGCAGGCAAGATGTGGTCCATGAATGCATCTACAAAATCCTCCCATCTGGTAGGAGGGCTTCCCTCCTCGCGGGAATCCTCCCACACCTCGAACAATGAATGTGCCGCTCCCTTCAGTCTGTATGAGGCCAACTCTACCCCCTCTATATCTGTAGCCTTCATCACTTTGAGGGTCTTATATATTTCATCAAGAAAGTTTTGCGGATCGGCCTCTGTGTCTGTGCTTGAGAATTCTGGAGGGGCCAATAGCAGGAACTGGTGGACTCTTGTAATGACCCGGCCCATCATTTTTGAAATTTACGCCCCGATCCACAATTTAATAGCTCCCCTAAGTTCATTTCTTCTATTGTAGTTTGCCAGGAGGTTCGGTTCTAGAATTTGGAGTGTTTTAGGACACTTAGTCCCTAAATGAGAGCTTTACAGTTGAAAAATAGCCCGTATTCGGAACAGTGTTAAGATGACCTCGGAACGAAAATCCAATGGTTCCATTAGCTCCGTTAGGTGATTTCGGGGTTGGGAGCGCGTTGAGAATGTATTTTGGAGGTTTGTAGCTCAATTAGGCTTGAAATGCGAAGTTTGAAATTTTGGGAAATCTGATCGATAGTTGAGTTTTTGATCTGGGAGTCGGAATGGAATTCCAATAGTAGCAGTAGCTTCGTTAGGTGATTTTGGTTATGTCTGCAAATTTTCAGGTCATTCGGACATCGTTTGGTCGGGTTTTTGATAGCATGTAGATTTCGGAAGTTTTGGATGCAACTTAGGCTTGAATTCCCTTTGATTTGATGATTTTCATGTTTATGGACATTTTTTTATGATGGGAATAAGTTTGTATGATGTTTTGGAGTAGGTTGGTGTTTTTTGTTGAGGTCCCGGGGGACTCGGGATGATTTGCCTAACGGGTCATTTTTGAAAGTTTTTGAACTGCTATTCTAGTATCTGGTATAGTTGTTCACGTTCGTGAGGGTCCTATCGCGTTCGCGAAGAAAACTTTGGCCCCTGAGACTTTGTTCTTCGCGTTCGCGATGAGGGCAAAGCGTTCGCGAAGAAGGATTTTCCATAAGGGACTTTGTTCTTCGAGTTCGCGAGCTGTGCCTCGCGTTCGCGAAGAAGGATTTTTCTGTCGCACAGGTCCTACATCGGAAGCTCATATCTTTTTATCTACAAGGAATTTTGAGGTGATTCAAAAATGAAAGTTGTAGCTCGTTGAATCTTGTCTACAAAAAAATATTATAATAGTCATGTGGAGTTGTGTGTAAAACGTTATGACCATTGCAATAGAGGCTGTCCGAGAAAACTTGGAAAATGTATTTTTGGGAGTTTGTTCTTCGCGAACGCGAGAGAAGGACCGCGAACGCGAAGAACAAATACCTGGGCAGCAGAATAAAGTCCAAACTTTGTCCCATTTGCCATTTTTGATGATTTGGAGCACGGGTAAGGCGATTTTTCACGAGATTTTTGGAGAGATCAAAAGGGTATGTACTCTTAACTCAATTTTGGTTGTATAACTAGAATTTATTGCAAGTATTAGTTTTTAATTTGAGAATTTTTGTTGAAAAGGGGTAGAAAACCCTCTTGGATAGAATCAAGGATTTGATGGGCCATTTGTGGTCCGATTTGGGTGCTCTTGGTATGGTTAGACTCGTGTTGAGATAATGAATCCGAAAATGTCACTTTCGTAATTTTTCGAGAAGCATACCGAAAGTCGAATTTTGTCAACTTCGTGGTTTTGGTGTAATTCGAATTGTTTTGATTGGGTATTGGCCATTTGGCCTATTTTGATGTATTTCTATTGATTTTGATCAGATTCTACACTTGTGGAGGCCGATACTCGTGGCAAGAGAGTTGTCTCTTAGCGGTTTTGTACCGGAATTAAGGTAAGTGGCTTGTCTAACCTCGCGTGCGGGAACCTTCTCCCCTAGGATATTATGTGTTAATTTAAATGCCTTGTACGGGAGGTGACGGGCGTGTACATGCGCAGATTGTTGGAAACCACCTTACTTGAACTGTTCATATCATGATATTCTTGTTATTTAGTTGATTAAATCGTAACATTTACATGATATTCGTTAGAAAAGCATGGTTAGATAGGATTATCTATCTAAGGGACTACTCGTCTTACTTGGACTTCTTGAGACTTGTTGATACTGGTTTTGGTGTAATTGTAGTTATGTATTTCATATTTCTCTGTGCTTTCCTTTTTATTGTTGTAGTGTTTTTGGACTGCGGGTTCGATTCCCGGAGATCCAAGGGCTGCAGGTTCGATTCTCGGAGATCCAAGGGCTGCGAGTTCGATTCCCGGAGACCCGGAGTTGTAGTGTTTGTAGAATGCGTGTTCGATTCTGGGATATCCAAGGGCTGCGGGTTTGATTCCCGGAGACCCGGAGTTTATTGAGATATTGAGATACGAATTTCGGGTTCAATTCCCGGAGATCCTAAGCTATTGAGACACGGACTACGGGTTCGATTCCCGGAGATCCTGAGATATTGAGGCACGAACTGCGGGTTCAATTCCCGGAGATCCTAGGGTTGCGGGTTCGATTTACCCAGAGATATTGATATAGGGACTACGGGTTCAATTCTCGGAGATCCTGAGTTGTTGGATATAAAGAGGGACTGTGGGTTCAATTCTCGTAGATCCTGGACTTGTGGATTTGAATTTGTGTTGAGTCGGTTATTTGTTGTTAGCTTAATTGTAGATGGTTGCAGTATTTACTTTATTGTTGTTATTTCAGATTCATTCTTATTTATACCTGCTTATTACTGTTATTATCATTATGTTATTATTTTCTCGGTAGGGCCCTGACCTTCCTCGTCACTACTCCATCGAGGTTAGGCTTGGCACTTGCTGAGTACCGCCGTGGTGTACTCATACTACTCTTCTGAACACTTTTGTGGTGCATATCCAGGTACATCAGATCAGGCACATTTCAGGTGATCTGGCAGCACTTCAGGAGACCTGAGGTACGATCTGCTACGTTCGCGGATCTAGAGAGTCTCCTTCTATTCTGATTAGTGATAGCAGTCATTTTCCCTTATTCTCGTTGTTTAGACATTCTTGATGTATAGAGCCACAGTTGTACTCTTATTTTTGTCTATGTTGCCTGTGGGTTTTTGGGTCTTGCTATTATGTTATTTAGTGTGTTTTGGCGAAGTGTATGTGCCGAGCGGCAATTATTACATTTTATTTATATTATTCCGTTGTTATCTTATCCTTTTATTCATGAAATTGAATATTCCGCATCGTGTTAGGCTTACCTAGTCGCGAAGACTGGGTGCCGTCATGAAAGGTTCACGATTGGTGAAGTAGGGTCGTGAAAAGTTGGTATCAGAGCTCTAGGTTCGTAGGAGTCACAGGACACAGACCGGTTACTTAGATTCTCGCTGATCGATACGGAGATGTCTGTATTTATCTAGGAGAGGCTATGTAACTATTTAGGAAACTCTTCAATTCTTTGAATTCCTTATCGTGCACCATTTATTCAGTTGGAGCCTATGTCATATGTTCTTTTCCATCCACTCATGTATTGAAATTGCGCACTCGGTATCAAGTTTGCACCGACGGTTTGTGACGCTGCAGAGGGATTTCAAGGGAGGCGAGAATTTACTCAACCATTGTTACCGCGTGTCATCCATATCGATAATGCAAGAGAATTGAGAGATCTTGAATTGTGCACATGGGGGTGCACTAAGTTCTGACATTTGGTTGATAAGTACGGTCTTGAGAAGGTTTACTTAACTTCCTAATCGTCACAGTAATGGTAGAATCACAAGGTGGATGTAGATCTAAAGATAGTTGGTTGTAATAAAGACTATATGGTTCATATGAGATATCTATTTAGCGAAGGATTCAGCCAGCAGAGATACTGGGGGGAAATGAGTTTAACTGTCTTAAGAAGGACATGTACCAAACGAAGGTCTTGGGCTTTCTTATGATGAAGACGTACGAATGTTAAAGGCTTGTATCATGGATTAGCAAGATGTATCTTATGGCTTCGTGCCAAGTGAAAGGATTTCACTATCAACGATCAAATTATGGGTCATGTGTCATATCAGATTTGGCCTGCGATGTATTTAGGTGTTATTCAAAAAGTTCTTTGAAACTTGGGGATGAGTAAGAGTTGAGGCTCGTATAGTATGATGTTAGGACTTTTGATGTTCCTGTGTCCCTAATAAATTTGACATTTCGTTATCAGCGGGGAATATTTCGGCAAAGGCTACAAGGTACTTCGTAGGTGTAAGAATCACAGTATGTCTTAAGCTATCGCAGTAAAGAATGCTCGATGCATGGAGCGGGGAGATGTTTGGTTGTATTGGGATGAGGTCATACCCTATGGTGTTAGAGTGCTAATAGAGCACAGGTGGTTAAATTCGTTGGATCAAGTGAATTGCAGTTGAATAAGAGTAAATGACTTGAGAGAATGGTTCTAATGTGTTCGAGAGTTGTGTAATAGTGTCCTTGAGCTAAGTGGGAGAGTCCCACCGCTTACGATTGGGTCGCATGGTTAATTACCTGTGTGAATTCTGGGTATTAGCATTAATGGGCTATTGCAGCTACAGAAAAGGACCATGAGTGGTAATTGAGTATATGAATTGTTGAATACATGTTATGGTTAGCCTTACTGGCTCACGTTCAAACTTGAGGGAGGATTCATGATTTACGCCTCGTATAGGTGCAGGTTGCGAGGGAAGTGGTTCCGCTGGGGGCTTTATCGAGTGGGTATTCATATGTTATAAAGTTCTGTAGAGTTGGTTGCGTACTGGGGCAAGTCAGGGCCGGATGGCTCTCAATAGCAGTCCTATTGAATTCAAGAGGTAAAGTGTGCTGCCTGATAATACTAAGACTATAAGTACAGTTGGGAGTCAAATTTTTGAAGCAACTTATGAAGAAGGGCACAAAACGTCTATGATGTTTTGACTTGTGGTGTAGTATTTAAGAGACATGAAATGGTCGTCGTTCTTGAGATAGCATGGCCTTATAATTTAAGGTCACTCGGGGTGAGTGCGGTTGGAATAATCAATCAATGATAAACTGTAAGAAAGTAGATTGATTAGCCATAGTTGAGTTGGCATATTGGTGTCAATGATCAGTTCATGCAACGTGATCGAGTTATGCATGTGATTTGTGGTGGTGCATCTGAGGCTTGTCGGTTGCAGGGATTGATGTTATTCTGAAGTATTCTTCTGTTAGGGGCCTTTTACAAGTAGGTAGATCTCGAGAAGGGTTATGGTGGCTTGGACCACTACTTGGAGATTGGCATATTCGATGGTTATGAGAATTTGCCTGTATGTTGCTATAGTTCTCCTGAAGTGAGTTAAATGGAAAGTCTTATGTGATGAAGTATTAGCCTATCGTCAGTTCTAGAGTTGTGATGGAAATCGTGTCTATCGTATAGCGGCACGTGAGGTGCAGTGAGTGGAATGGAATTTGAAGTAAGGACCAAGGTCGCAGTTTGGTCAATGAACTGTGATAAAAAGAGCTCGGATGAGCAGCATTGGAGTTTCAGTGTTTTCAGTAAGATGGTATTAACGTCAATATCACTTGAGATCGGTGTTCTGTGAGAAAGGCCTTGCATCCTGGTTAGGGACTCCTGATCACTTTTCAGTGTTAGTGCAGCCGATGGTTTGAATGTGCAGGCCCGTTAATTATTCGGAAGATGGTGGGAGCTTGTCCCACAAAAAGATTGTATAGGTGTGACATCTAGTCACTTGATTTGTTAGAAATTTAAACCAAGTATGAGGATTTTGTTGATATCATCCATTCGAGAATTTAGGCCTGGAGGGCACTCTACTTATTGGGTTATAGACCCGTGAAATATTATTGCCTTAGTTTGGCACGAACAGGATAGACTTAAGGTCGCTGGATAGATTTAAATGTGGAAGTGCGCCTTGCGTCAGGCCAGTTGTGTTTCTTCAAGCAATGCGCCCCTTATGGAGGTGTAGTCGCGGTCTTATTTCGTGGTTAGTTAAATCATGTAAAGATATATTGCGCCGTATGAGTTATGAGACGACTTGGTAAATTCCTTATGTGTTGAGGTTCCGCTCAGCGGTGATGTTATATGAGCGTGATGGCTCTTGAGACATAGATTTTGTATCGTACCTCAGTTGTGCTTGAGTTTGTAGACTATAGCGCTATATGTTTCCTTGCGAATGATATCATGTACCTTAGTGTGCTTATGATTGATAATCAGTATTTTGATGGGATGAGCTATACAGCTCGACGTATGGCTCCTTGTGTGAATTTTATATTTTGATCAGGTGGCACACCGCCATGGTTATATTGTTTGGATTGGGTGGAACGCCGCCATGGTTATATTGTTTGGATCGGGTGGCACGCCGCCATGGTTATATTGTTTGGATCGGGTGGCACGCAGCCATGGTATGGGTATACCGTTTGGATCGGGTAGCACGCCGCCATGGGTATATTGTTGGGATCGGGTTGCATGCCACAACTGTGTGATGTTTATTTCAGTATCCATATTTTCTTTTATGTGTTCTGTTTCCTATTTTCTGAGGAAGTCCATGTTAGTGTGAGAATGTAATAGTTCTCTCTAGTATTCGCCTTCCTTTTGTATCACATACGAATTAGTGGCCTACTGCCACATTGTGTCATCTTCTAGGACTTTTGATTATGTCTGAGGTGGCTTATCGCCTGAGCAGTTCGTACTGGGTGAGATGAGGTTATGTGATTTGGGGTCATTGCAAACTGATTATATAAAGTATATTATAGAGAAAAAGATCAATCCCTGGGTTAGGACAAGGTAATGGATCTTGTCAGGAGTTTAAACCCAATGAATTGTTGATTCAGTAGTTGGTTAGGAATATCGGCACATCTCTTCCGTCGTGTCAGTATTGTAAAAGTTAGAACAAGACCTATGAGCATCTGGTTCGTCGAATTTTTGACTAATTTGGTCACAAAATATTATCGTGGTCCTGTGGATTTTGTGTTGCAAGGTGAGAATCCAGCAAGGTTATGCAGTCATGTTTGAGGACAGCGTGCGAGGAATAATTGTGTGATCTCTTGATGAAAACAGGCCTGTCATAGAATTCCGGATGTTAGAATTAGGCTCTAGACTTATTTGTTTGAACAAGAGGGAATATCTTCAGATTATATCAGGCTAATGTGCTCAGCTGAGTCCGAGATTTATTTGCCCTTTTGAGATTTTGAGGCGTGTTGGGGAGGTTGCTTATGAGTTGGCCTTATCTCCCAGCCTAGCAGAAGTCCATCCTGTATTTCATGTCTCTATGCTCCGGAGATACCATGGTGACCCGTCGCACGTGTTGGATTTTCACTTCTGTTCAGCTAGACGAGTATCTGTCTTATGTTGAGGAGCCAGTGGCCATCTGGACAGGCAAATCATGAAGCTAAGGTCAAAGAACATCGCTTCAGTAAAGCTCCAGTGGCGGGGTCAGCCGGCCGAGGAGGCGAGTTGGGAGACCGAGTAGGATATGCGCAGCCAGTACCCTCATCTCTTAACCACTCCAGGTATGTTTTTTACGCTTGTTCGAGGACGAATGAATCTTTTAAGTGTGGAAAGATGTAACGACCCGGCCGGTCGTTTTTGAAATTTATGCCCCGATCCCCAATTTAACTTCTCCCCTAAGTTCATTTATGCTATTGTAGTTTGCCGAGAGTT
This sequence comes from Nicotiana noctiflora, assembly GCA_032618575.1. Taxonomy (NCBI): domain Eukaryota; kingdom Viridiplantae; phylum Streptophyta; class Magnoliopsida; order Solanales; family Solanaceae; genus Nicotiana; species Nicotiana noctiflora. Next base: position 113,765 of record JASVEL010000230.1, read on the forward strand.
TCGGTTCTAGAATTTGGAGTGTTTTAGGACACTTAGTCCCTAAATGAGAGATTTATAGTTAAAAAATGGCACGTATTCGGAACAGTGTTAAGACAACCTCGGAATGGAAATCTGATGGTTCTATTAGCTCCGTTAGGTGATTTCGGGGTTGGGAGCCCGTTCGGAATGTTTTTTGGAGGTTTATAGCTCAATTAGGCTTGAAATGCCGAAGTTTGAAATTTTTGGAAATTCGATCGATAGGTGAGTTTTTGATCCGGGAGTCGCAATGGAATTACGACAGTTGGAGTAGCTTTGTTATGTGATTTTGGTTATGTCTGCCAATTTTCAAGTCATTCGGACATCGTTTGGTCGGGTTTTTAATAGCATGTAGGTTTCGGAAGTTTTGGATGAAACTTAGGCTTGAATTCGCTTTGATTTGGTGATTTGTTTGTTTATGGACATGTTTTTATGATGGGAACAAGTTTGTATGATGTTTTGGAATAGGGTGGTGTTTTTTGTTGAGGTCCCGAGGGCCTCGGGATGATTTCGGATGCCTAACGGGTCATTTTTTCGAATTTTTGAACTGATGTTCTAGTATCTGGTATTGTTCTTCGCGTTTGTGAGGGTCTTATCGTGTTCGCGAAGAAGAATTTGACCCCTGAGACTTTGTTCTTCGCGTTCGCGATGATGACATCGCGTTCGCGAAGAAGGATTTTCCTTCAGGGACTTTGTTCTTCGCGTTCGCGGGCAGTGCCTCGCGTTCGCGAAGAAGGATTTTTCTGTCGCACAGGTCCTACTTCGGAAGTTCATGGCTTTTTATCTACAAAGAATTGTGTGGTGATTCAAAAACAAAAGTTGTAGATCATTGAATCTAGTTTTCACAAACATATTATAATAGTCATTTCGAGGTGTGTGTAAAACGTTATGACCATTGCAATAGAGGCTGTCCGAGCAAAGTTAGAAAATGTATTTTTGGGAGTTTGTTCTTCACGAACGCGTGAGAAGGACCGCGAACGCGAAGAACAAATACCTGGGCAGCCGAATAAAGTCCAAACCTCGTCCCATTTGCCATTTTTGACGATTTGGAGCACGGGTAAGTCGCTTTTTCGGGAGTTTTTTGAGAGATCAAAAGGGTAAGTACTCTTAACTCAATTTTGGTTGTATAACTCGAATCTATTGCAAGTTTTAGTGTTTAATTTGAGATTTTTTGTTGAAAAGGGGTAGAAAACCCTCTTGGATAGAAGCAAGGATTTGATGGGCCATTTGTGGTCCGATTTGGGTGTTCTTGGTATGGTTAGAATCGTGTTGAGATAAGGAATCCGAAAATGTAACTTTCATAATTTTTCGAGAAGCGTACCGAAAGTCGGATTTTGACAACTTCGTGGTTTTGGGGTAATTCGAATTGTTTTGATTGGGTAATGCCCGTTCGGCCTATTTTGATGTATTTTTATTCATTTTGATCAGATTCTACACCTGTGGAGGCCGATACTCATGGCAAGAGAGTTGTCTCTTAGCGGTTTTGTACCGGAATTGAGGTAAGTGGGTTGTCTAACCTCGTGTGTGGGAACCTTCTCCCCTAGGATATTATGTGTTAATTTAAATGCCTTGTACGCGAGGTGACGAGCGTGTACATGTGTAGATTGTTGGAAACCACCTTACTTGAACTGTTCAAATTGTGATATTCTTGTTATTTAGTTAATTAAATTGTAACATTTACCTTATATTCGTTAGAAAAGCATGGTTAGATAGGGTTATCTGTCTAAGTGCCTACTCGTCTTACTTGGACTTCTTGAGACTTGTTGATACTCGTTTTGGTGTAATTGTATGTATTTCATATTTCTCTGTGCTTTCCTTTTTATTGTTGTAATGTTTGTGGACTGCGGGTTCGATTCCCGGAGATCCAAGGGCTGTAGTTTCGATTCCCGAAGACCCGGAGTTGTAGTGTTTTTGGACTGCGGGTTCGATCCCGGAGATCCAAGGGCTGCGGGTTTGATTCCCGGAGACCCGGAGTTTATTGAGATATTGAGATACGTACTGCGGGTTCAATTCCCGGAGATCCTGAGCTATTGAGACACGGACTGCGGGTTCGATTCCCAAAGATACTGAGATATTGAGGCACGGGCTGCGGGTTCAATTCCCGAAGATCCTAGGGCTATGGGTTCGGTTCCCGGAGACCCAGAGATACTGATGTAGGGACTGCGGGTTCAATTCCCGGAGAGCCTAAGTTGTTGGATATAAAGAGGGACTGCGGGTTCAATTCCCGTAGATCTTGGACTTGTTGATTTGAATTTATGTTGAGTTGGTTATTTGTTGTTAGCTTAATTGTAGACGGTTGCATTAATTACTTTATTGTTGTTATTTCAGATTCATTCTTATTTATACCTGCTTATTACTATTACTATCATTATGTTATTGTTTTGTCGGTAGGGCCCTGACCTTCCTCGTCACTACTCCATCGAGGTTAGGATTGGCACTTACTGAGTACCACCGTGGTGTACTCATACTACTCTTCTGCAGACTTTTGTTGTGCAGATCCAGGTACATCAGATCAGGCACATTTCAGGTGATCTAGCAGCACTTCAAGAGACTTGAGGTACGATCTGCTACGTCTGCGGATACAGGGAGCCTCCTTCTATTCTGATTAGTGATAGCAGTCATTTTCCCTTATTCTCGTTGTTTAGACATTCATGATGTATAGAGCCACAGTTGTACTCTTCTTTTAGTCTGTGTTGCCCGTGGGTTTCCGGGTCTTGGTAATATGTTATTTAGTGTGTTTTGGCGAAGTGTATGTGCCGAGCGGCAATTATTACATTTCATTTATATTATTGTCACGATCCGGATTTTCCCCCAACATCGGTATCGTGATGGTGCCTACTCGTGGTAGCTAGGCAAGCCACTGTATTCAATATTATCCTATTTTTACCAATATTTCATACTCAATTTTATCAGCAAGAACCATAACATTAATTAAATAGATGCGGAAGACTTATCAAAATAGAAATAAGCAGTACCAAGGTAAAACACTACTGAAATCCTCTACCCAAGAAGTGGAGTCACCATCTCACGAACTACTACTGAATACTACACATAAAGGTCTGAAGGAAAATAACATAAATCTGTTTGTCTCGGAACAATGAGACCACCGCAAATAATACAAATAAATGGAAGAGACGCCGAGCCTGCGGACGCCTGCAAGCTACCTCGGTCTCGAAATGCTCAACTCCCATGCAAGGATCTACTGCTCCTGCTCCTGATCAAAACCTGGACCTGTGCAAAAACGCACAGAAGTGTAGTATCAGCACAATCCGACCCCATGTGCTGGTAAGTGCCTGGCCTATCCCGGCGAAGTAGTGACAAGCCTAGGACCAGACACCCACATAAACATGTGCAGTTCTATATATATATATATATATATATATATGCACCACAAGGTAACGAGAAATAATCAAGTAACAAGCGCGACAAGGAATATCATAAGAGGAAAGCTCAACAGTTAACAACAGTTATTAAATCAACAAAGGAAACAAAAGTATAATGGAAGCAGGTAATATCAAGTCAAGGAATAGCAAATAGTTGCACGACATCACCCTTCGTGCTTTTACTCTCATCCTCACCAAATAATCAAATAAAGTGCATGGCATCACCCTTCGTGCTTTTACTCTCATCCTCACATCCATGGCATGGCATAATCCTTCGTGCATGGTTCAATAACAAGGCACGACATTACCCTTCGTGCATAATCAATATCACAAGGCACGACATGATCCTTCGTGCATAATCAATAACAAGGCACGACATTAACCTTCGTGCATAATCAACAATAAGGCACGACATTAACCTTTGTGCAATAATAGTAAAACAAGGCACGACATCACCCTTCGTGCATTATCAACAATAATCATGAACCGTCCCGGCAAGGGACACAATAATCATCACAACAAAGTCCCGGCAAGGGAAAACAATATTTCACTTCACAATAAGTCCCGGCAAGGGAAAACAATGTACAATTCCACAACCCGGCAATGGTTCAACAATTCATCTTTAAAATATCTCACAACAAGTATCAACAACGACTCACGGTCATGCTAGACGCCAGTGTATGGATGCTCGTCACCACAGTCCATACACCGCACTCGATCACATAGCACATAGCACACAATCCTATTCGCTCAAGCTAGGATAGAACAAACACTTACCTCTAGCCTTGAAGTCCAAATTATCCTTCAACTATAGCTTTTCCCCGAATTTCCGCTTTCAACTAGCTCAAATCTAGTCACAATTGATTCCATTACATTAATAAATACTAAATAACTTAGTTTGAATGCTTAAAAATGGTTTTCTCAAAGTTTACCCCAAAATTTCTCAAAATGCCCCCGACCCCACATGGTCGGAACTCGGGGTTCGGACCAATATCTGGTTACCCATTCCCCCACGAGTTCAAATATATGGTTTGTTTCAAAATCGGACATCAATTCGAGGTCCAATTACCCAATTCATGAAAACCCTAGGTTCTACCCAAAAACAAGAATTTCTACCATGACAACCTTTGATTTCTATTGTAAATCATGTGTAATGTTGTTAGGAATTGAAAGAATTAAGTAAAAAGTGATTTACAATTGTTTTGGAGTGAATTTGCTCTTGAGGGTCCGTGTGTGGTGTGTGGGTTTTTGAAAGAATGAAGAAAGAATTGAAAAATTCGTTTAAGTATAAAATTGCACAGCTGCGGGTATCGCAATTGCGAACACATCAGGTCTGGGGTCTGTCAGCATCGCATTTGTGACATAATGTTCGCATTTGCGAACAAGGCTGGGTCAAAAAGGCCTTCGCATTTGCGATGATAGCTTCGCATTTGCGAAGCCAGGCAGATCATTGAAGGCCTCACATTTGCGAGGTTAAGTTCGCATTTGCGAACCACTGCACACCCCTGCCAACTTTGCATTTGCGAAGTCTGGTTTGCATTTGTGAAACAAGGCTAATCTGGGACCTCTAGCAACTGCGAGAAATCTTCGCATTTGCGAAGATACCAGCTGGGTGAAAAACCAGTTGTGTAAAATTTCAGAATTTGAACCAACGACCTATCAAATCTTTACCCCTGCCCCACGGGATCCAAACCAAACATGTAAACATCAAAAATATGTTATAAACTTGCTCGTGCGATCACATCGCCAATATAACATCGATTTCATCAAATCAAGCCTCAAGTTCATGATTATCATCCTTTTTAGTTTCATAACTTTCAAATTTGGAACTCAAGGTTCAAAACACATCAAACGACATCTAAATGTCATCAAACTTTGCAGAAAGCACATATATAATATTTAAGACTTGTACCGGGCATCGGAACCAAAATACGAGACCGATACCAAGGTCATTTAATGCCTTTCCTTTAATAATTACAGCAAAAACAATTTCATAGAAAAATCCATAACTTAGGCTCTAGGCCTCAGAATTCAACTCCGGACGCATGGCCGAGTCCCATATTTTCCTATGGACCTTCCGGAATCGTCCGATCTTGGGTCCGGGTTCGTTTACCAAAAATGTTGACCGAAGTCAAATATATCAATATTAATATCATTTTTCTTGAAATTTCTCATAGAATTCATATATTCTATCACACAATCTTTCCGGCTACATGCCCGGATCATGCACATAAATCGAGGCAACCTAGAATGAGGTTGTCAAGGCCTCGGTAGTGCGGGACAAGTGAGGAAAACATGTGATGACCCTTTGGGTTATCATATCCTCCACCTCTAAAACAACCGTTCGTCCTCGAACGGACTAGAGAAGGAAGTACCTAAGTCGGGGAACAAATGTGGGTAGCGGCTCCACATATCAGACTCGGACTCCCAGGTCGATACCTCAGAAGGATGACCTCTCCACTAAACACGCACAGAAGGATAACTCTTCGACCTCAACTGTCAAACCTGCCGGCCTAGAATGGCCACTGGCTCCTCCTTGTAGGATAAATCGTTGTCCAATTGGACGGTACTGAAGTCTAACACATGTGTGGGATTGCCGTGATACCTCCGAAGCATAGATACATGAAAAACTGGATGCACAGCTGATAAGCTAGGTGGCAGAGCTAGTCTGTAAGCCACCCCTCCCACTCGTTCCAGAATCTCAAATGGACCAATATTCCTAGGGCTGAGTTTGCCCTTCTTCCCGAACCTCATCACGCCCTTCATAGGCGACACTCGGAGCAATACCCGCTCACCAACCATGAAATCTACATCTCGAACCTTACGATCCGCATAAGTCTTCTGTCTGGACTGAGCTGAACGCAATCTCTCCTGGATAGTCTTGACCTTATCCAAGGCCTCCTGAACTAAGTCTATACCCAACAACCGAGCCTCTCCCGGCTCAAACTATCCGACTAGAGATCGACATCGCCTACCATGCAACGCCTCATATGGGGCCATCTGGATGCTAGACTGGTAGCTGTTGTTGAAGGTGAACTCCGCTAATGGTAGAAAATGGTCCCACAAGTCTCCAAAATCAATGACACAGGCTCGAAGCGTGTCCTCTAGAATCTGAATAGTCCTCTCGGACTGGTCGTCTGTCTGAGGATGAAAAGCTATACTCAACTGAACCTGGGTGCCTAACTCCTGCTGGACCGCTCTCCAGAACCGCGAGGTAAATTGCGTACCCCAATCTAAGATAATAGACACTGGCACCCCATGAAGACGAACAATCTCCCTAATGTAAATCTCTGCCAACCTCTCCGATGAGTAGGAGACAAATACCGGAATGAAGTGTGCTGACTTGGTCAGCCTATCAACAATGACCCAAAAAGCATCAAATTTCCTCCGAGTCAAGTGAAGTCCAGTAATGAAGTCCATAGTGATCCGCTCCCATTTCCACTCGGGAATTTTGATTCTCGAGAACACAGCACCAGGCCTCTCGTGCTCATATTTCACCTGCTGACAATTTAGACACCGAGCGACATACGCAACGATGTCTTTCTTCATCCTGCGCCACCAATAGTGCTGTCGTAAATCCATATACATCTTCGCGACGCCCGGGTGAATAGAATACCGCGAACTGTGGGCCTCCGCTAAGATCAACTCTCGAATTCCCTCAACATTGGGCACAAAAACTCGACCCTGCAATCTCAATACTCCATCATCATCTAGAGTTACCTGCATGGCACCTCCCCGCTGTACAATATCTCCCAAATCACGCAAATGAGGATCATCAAATTGCCTCTCACGGATCTGCTCTAATAGAGATGAACGAGCGACCTTGCAGGCCAACACCCTGCTAGGCTCAGAAATGTCTAATCTCACGAATTGGTTGGCTAAGGCCCGGACATCTAGAGCAAATGGTCTCTGACTGACCGGAATGAATGCAAGACTACCCATGCTGGCAGACTTTCTACTCAATGCATCGGCCACCACATTGGCCTTACCCGGGTGATATAGGATAGTAACATCATAGTCCTTCAACAACTCTAACAATCTCCGCTGTCGTAAATTCAACTCCTTTTGCTTGAACAAGTACTGTAGGCTTTTATGATTCGTGTATACCTCACATGTCACACCATATAGATAATGCCTCCAGATCTTTAAGGCATGGACCACTGCTGCCAACTCAAGATCATGAACTGGATAATTCTTCTCATGTATTTTCAAACTCCTCGAAGCATAAGCAATAACCTTACAATCCTGCATCAGTACCACTCCAAGCCCTGTACGAGACGTATCACAGTAAACTGTATAAGGCTCTGCACCCGTCGGTAGTATCAGCACTGGTGCTGTAGTCAGGGCTGTCTTGAGCTTCTGAAAGCTCGCCTCACACTCATCTGACCACTAGAACTGGGCACCCTTCTGGGTCAACCTGGTCATCGGGGCTTCAATAGAAGAAAACCCCTCTATAAATCGACGATAGTAACCTGCTAATCCCAAGAAACTCCGAATCTCAGTCACTAAAGCTGGTCGAGGCCAATTCTGGACTGCCTCAATCTTCTTTGGGTCGACCTGAATACTTTCCACTAATACAATGTGACCCAAAAATGCCATCGAACTCAACCAAAACTCACATTTCAAAAATTTGGCATATAGCTGATTATCCTTCAGAGTCTGAAGAACCACTCTGAGGTGTTGCTCGTGCTCTTCCTGACAGCGGGAGTATACCAGGATGTCATCTATAAATACTATCACGAACAGATCTAAGTAAGGCCTGAATACCCGATTCATCTACTCCATGAATGTTGTTGGGGCATTGGTCAACCCGAAGGACATGACCAAGAATTCACAATGCCCATATCTAGTGCGAAAGGCTGTCTTAGGAATGTCAGCTGCCCTGATCTTCGGCTGATGGTAGCCTGACCTCAAGTCTATCTTTGAGAACACCCTCGTTCCCTGGAGCTAGTCAAACAAATCATCAATCTTCGGCAGTGGATACTTGTTCCTTATCGTCACTTAGTTTAGTTGCCGGTAATCAATACACATTCGCATCGAGCCATCCTTCTTCTTCACGAACAACACAGGTTCTCCCTAGGGGAAACACTGGGCCTAATAAAGCCCTTTTCTAGAATGTCTTGCAACTGATCTTTCAAACTACTTTAACTCCGGTGGGGCCAATACGATAGGGTGGAATAGAGATGGGCTGAGTGCCCGGTGCCAGATCAATACAGAAATCAATATCCCTGTCGAGTGGCATGCCCGGCAGGTCTGAAGGGAAAACCTCAAGAAACTCTCGTACAATAGGGACTGAATCAATAGAAGGAACCTCTATGCTGGAATCACAAACATAAGCCAAATAAGCTAGACACCCCTTCTCGACCATGCGTCGAGCCTTAACATAGGAAATAACAGTGCGAACGGAGTGGCTTGAGGTACCTTTCCACTCTAGTCGGGGTGATTCTGGCAAGGCCAAGGTCACAATCTTGGCATGACAATCTAGGATAGCATGGTATGGGGACAACCAGTCCATCCCCAATATGACATCGAAATCCACCATGTCTAATAGCAACAGATCAACACGGGTCTCAAGACCCCCGAATATGACTACGCACGAACGATGTACCCGGTCGACTACTATAGAGTCACCCACTGGTGTAGACACATAAACTGGAATATCCAGAGCATAGCTAGGCACGGCCAAATACGGTGCAAAGGAGGAAGACACATACAAATATGTAAACCCAGGGTCAAATAATTTTGAAGCACCTCTGTCACAAACAAGAATGGTACCTGTAATCATGGCATCTGATGCCTCTGCCTCTGGCCTGGCTGGTAAAGCATAAAATTGGGGATCAACACCTCCCCTCTGAGCTACATCTCTGGGACGGTTATCCACTGGCTGACCACTACCTCTGGCTGGAGGGTCTCCACCTCTACGGTCTCGACCTCCACCTCTACGATCTCTACCACTGCCTCTGGCTGGCTGGGCAGACTGAGGGTTAGCTGGGGCCTAAATCATGGGACGAGGGCCCCGCAACTGAGTGTTGCCCGTTGCTCGAGGGCAAAACCTGACAAGATGACCTGGTTCACCACAACCGTAGCAACGTTTTGGCTGGTGGGGCTGCTGGCCCTCACGACCTGAATGGCCCCAACGAATACTCTGAAGAGGCTGAACACTAATAGGAGGCCGATCTGAATATTGCTCACGAAACCCACGATCACCTGGTCCTCCCTGTGAAGCCTGAAGGGCGGAATGAAAAGGCCTGGAAGACTGGCCCCTATAAAAAGATTCCCTGCCTCCTGAAGAAGAACCAACAAATATGCCGGGAGGACGAGGCCTCTTGTCTGAAGGATAACCACCTCCCCGAGCAATAACCATCTCAACTCTACGTGCTGCATTAGCTGCCTCCTAAAAAGATATATCACTCCCTACTCCCATAGCCATCTGAAGTCTAATCGGCTGATTAAGCCCATCTATGAACCTGCGGACCCTCTCCCGCTCTGTGGGGAGTATCACCACTGCATGACGTGCCAAATCAACAAATCTTGTCTCATGCTGAGTGACAGTCATAGTGCCCTGCTGGAGGCGCTCAAACTGCCTCCGAAGTGCATCCCGCCGAGTAACAGGGAGAAACTTCTCCAGAAATAACTCTGCAAACTGATCCCATGATAAAGGCCGGGGACCCTGCTGGTCGAGTCAAGCAATAATCTCTCCACCATGTCTTGGCGGATCCTGAAAGCCTGAATGTACAGAAGTCAACTCCATTGGACTCCACTATCACCATAGTTTTGAGAATCTCGTGGCAACTGAATAAGAAATCCTGAGGGTCCTCTGATGTGGCACCGCTGAAGGTAGTGGTAAATAGCTTGGAGAACCGATCAAGTCTCCATAAAGAATCAGATGTCATGGCCGCTCCATCTCCGGCCTGAGCTGTGGTACCTAACTGAGTGGCCACAGCTGGCTGGACCACTGGTGCCTGAGGCTGAGGAGCTACTGGCTCCAGAGTACGAGCAATCGGAGTCTGGGCACCTCTTCCAGCCTGAGAAGCGGCTGGTGCAACTCGTAATAAGCCCGCTCTGGCAACGCTGTCCATAAATCCCGCTATCCTGACTAGAGCCTCCCGAAGATCCAGGGTAGATAAAGCCTCTCCTGGGACCTGAGATGGGCCCACTGGAGCTGCTAGGACTGGAACCTCCTCGCCAGTCTCAATATGAGGCTCCACCTCTAGAATGGCAGCCGGGGGCTGAACTCTGCCCCTACCACGACCTACGATACGGCCTCAGCCCCTGCCCCTCACGGGAGCTGCCTAGGGCTCAGGCTGCTGATTAGCAGACGAAGAAGCGCGTGTCCTCACCATCTGCAAAAGGACAGAGTAGAAATTCAATTAGTATTTGAGGAACAAATCGCACGACAAGAAGGAACAAATGAGAGACTCTTTCTTAACTCAATAGACTCTGGAGGACAAGTACAGACATCTCCGTACCTACCTCTCAAACTGTACTAAGCTTGTTCGTGAGTGGTGAGACCTATGTAACCTTGAGCTCTGATACCTGTCACGCCCCAAATCGGGGAACATGACCGGCGCCTGACCGGGTTGCCCCAGTCAAGCGGACCTGGGTGCCTTTCATTCCCACGCGTTACCCCTGTGTTGATTGTTTCTAATTAACCAAATATCTTACTAACCATGAATGATTTCACATTAAACAAATAAAACCCTACGAGTGATTCATTAACAAGTTTGCAGTTTTTACAACGCCCGACATAACATAATGTATACATAAGACCGGAGTCCCACAGTTTACATGTCTACAGAGCCTCTAGGATACAAAAAAAGGGAATACAATACTTGCCGGTAACAAGGCTCCGGCTATACCTTACAAAACCGAAATGAAATCTAAACAAAAGTGGCATGAACCACACAGGACCCCAAGGAAGAAAAGGGGCTCACCAAAATGGGCAGTGGAAGGAGAAGGATACTACTGCCGATGAGCTGAAGTGCCTGCTACTGATCCACCTACAATCATAACACGAATGTAGCGTCCCCGGCAAAAGGGACGTTAGTACACTTGAATTGTACTGGCATGTATGGACAAACTTTGTCCCAAGTAAACTCAAGCCATTGAATTACATCAACAATTAATTACGCCAGCCAACCATGTTTCCACATTTTCCTCATTTCAAATAATTCTCAACACAAAGCACTTTCTACGATCAGCCAATTTAACAATAACCAATCAATCACGTAAAACACAAGTAGTCAAACAAAGGGGCAATCAGTGCCCAACAGGTTGCAAACTCTCCTGGTGTCTCCTTTCACAATTTCACATTATTGATTTTTGTATCAATTTTCAATAGCGATTTCGATTGCTTTCCATCCTTATTGCCCCTGACCACCCTTATTACCTCGGCCACCCTTATCACCCCAACCCACACCTTATTTCCTCACGTTGCGGCGCGCAACACGACCCCGCCTTACAGTTTAAAACACAACAAGTTCAAACAAGCAGATAAGGTACTACACACAATTTCAACAAGTTCAAATAAGCAACTTGCACATTGTTTCATGTTCTCAATTATTATTCAAATCAATATCACAACCATGTTACAATATTTCCACAATTCAAGTGTTTCATCTCTTTCCACAATAAACAAATTCTCAAGCGTTTCGTTTGTTTTACACAAGGTGCCATATAGGCCATCATAATCATTATTCACAATTCTTTACCCATTTCGACTCTCATTTAATTTTCGGTTCATATTCTATACCACATCACTCATATTTCAACAACAACTTTGAGAATTTCACACAATTTGTCAAATTAACACTAACCAAACAAATTTCACACATATAGGCGATTTCACAAGAATCAAAATTAGCCATACATACCTGGTGATGATTTTTCTTCCTACTTTATGCTTACCCAAGATATCCTACTCTTGCCAACCTTGTTCTTGAAGACTCTTACTTCTACTCACTTCTTTTTACTAGAAATCAAGTTCAATAATCATGCATGAGTGTAAAAATTCTATTTTCAAAAGCTATTATATGCAAACCTCTCTTTACCCAATTTAAAACTGAAAATCAAAGAAAATAGTTAGGGTTTTTACCTTGAAAAGATTTGGGGAAGTTGAATCTTTGCCCTAGAATCCTTTGAACTAAGATGGTTGGAACAATCTTTGAAGATGAAAGATTTCTCTCTCTAAAAACCCTCTCTTCTCTCTCTAATTTTGGTAAGATGATATGATAAAATGAGGAAGAAAGGTGTTATATTAAAGAAGAGATCGGGTCAAAATGTTACAAAAATCTGGACCGGGTCAATTATGCGGTGCACTTTGCGACCGCAGAATCAACATGCGGTCCGCATAGTGACCGCAGAATGGCCTCAAAATGACACAAGTTCCGTTACAGAATGCGACCAATATGCGGTCCGCATTCTTGATCTGCGGTCGCAAAGTGCACTGCAGATTCACTATGCGATCGCATATCGACCGCATTTTCAACATGATTTTTGGGAGGCTTCTGTTAAGCTTTGCGGCAAGAATGCGGTCCGCATAACAGGTTTGCGGTCGCATTCTTGACCGCATATTTGACACTTTTCCGGAAAACTTTATTCTCTACATTTTTGACACTTAAATCACTACCAAGGGTCCAAACCGCGGCGAGCTTGCGAGCCGCGAAGAATTCTACGCATTCCTAACACATTATTCGGCCCATGACACCACAGCTACTAGGTTTTATGCACAAAATTTTTACGGGGCCTTACATCCTCCCCCCTTAAGATCATTCGTCCTCGAATGAGGATTTGAGAATGAGTTGGCTTTGAAAGACATGCTATGCAAACTATCAAAATTTTGACTAACTCTTATATTTTAGAAAAATTTCGCCAGAGTTTCCTTTGTATTATGGACATATCCACCTGTCAGAGGGCCCCCGAAACACGTTACCAAACAACAATACACAAATACAACACTTTTCACAACTGGTATACACTTTCTTACCTCAACGAATGCACATATTCTATCACATTGTTACAATTGCACATAAACTAGTCACTTCAATGAATTATTACCTTATTTAACCATTTTAACACACCATGTACACTTAACAAACCATTACCAATCTACACTTACTATTAGTTGTTTATTTAACACGCGAATATTTATAAGGATTCATTTATCAAGAAAGGTTCAAGTGACCCAAGGCAACAACACATTTAACTCATTACAAAATGAAGGAGACTTTCCTAATACTAAGAGGAAAACAACTTAGACAAGATGGCAGTTACTAGGAGTAGAAAGGTTACCTAATTTCTTCTAGGCTTGATCAAACAAATGGGGGTACTTTTCCTTCATATCTTTTTCCGCTTCCCATGTGGCCTCCTCAACTTGTTGACTTCGCCACAATACTTTAACAGAGGCAACTTCCTTATTTCTCAACTTACGGACTTGCCTATCAAGAATGGCAACTCGAACTTCTTCATATGACAAATCTTCATTAACCTCTATAGCCTCGAATGGCATGATGGTGGATGGATCTCCAATCACTTTCTTCAACATGGACACATGGAATACCGGGTGCACTGATGACATCTCAGGAGGCAACTCTAGCCTATAAGCAACTTGACCAATCCTTTGAACGATCCGATATGGCCCGACATACGTAGGACTCAATTTCCCTTTCTTTCCAAATCGCATGACTCCCTTCATAAGAGATACCCTCAAGAACGCCCAATCATCGACTTGAAACTCCAAATCCCTTCGGCGAACGTCTGCATAGGATTTTTGACGACTCTGTGCTGTTTTCATTCTTTCCTGAATAACCTTGACCTTTTCCATAGCTTCGTACACCATATCCGGCCCTAGCAATTCCGCTTCACCTACCTCAAACCACCCGATTGGCGACCTACATCTTCTCCCGTACAATGCCTCAAATGGGGCCATCCGAATGCTAGCATGATAGCTATTATTGTAAGCAAATTCTATCAGTGGCAAGTGTTCATCCCAATTACCTTTAAAATCTAAGACACAAGCCCGTAACATATCTTCAAGCGTCCGAATGGTCCGCTCGGCCTTGCCGTCGGTCTGCGGATGGAAAGCTGTGCTGAGATTCACCTGAGTTCCCAAACCTTGCTGAAACTTCTTCCAAAAGTTAGCTGTGAACCGAGCCCCGCGATCCGAGATAATAGAAAGTGGAGTGCCATGAAGTCTTACTATCTCCTTGATGTACAATCTTGCATATTGCTCCGCAGTATCAAATGGACTTGACAGGCAGGAAGTGAGCTGATTTGGTGAGTCGATCCACTATCACCCATATTGAGTCAAACTTACGCCGAGTGCGAGGTAACCCTACCACAAAATCCATATTGATCATCTCCCATTTCCACCTTGGTATTTCTATAAGCTGAGTTAATCCACCGGGCCGTTGATGCTCGGCCTTCACTTATTGACAGTTCGGACATTTAGCTACAAAGCTTGCTACATCCCTTTTCATACCGTTCCACCAATAAATCTCCTTAAGGTCATGATACATTTTCGTGGAACCTGGGTGTACCGAATACTTGGAAATATGAGCCTCTGCCATTACCCTTTCCCGAAGCTCGTCCACATCCGGAACACATAGCCTATCTTGACACCGCAATACACCATCTTCGCCGCTGAGTACAAATGCTGAGGTCTTGTTATTCATGACTTCTTCCTTTACCCGAACCAATGCTGGATCCATGAACTGTTTTTCCTTGATTTCCGCGACCAATGATGATTTTGCTCCATTATGCACCAAAATATCCCCCTCGTCTGACGCCGAGATACGAACCCCCAAACTGGCTAATTGGTAAACCTCTCGAGCCAGGGGTCTCTGATCCACACCCAAATAAGCCAAACTACCCATGGATTTTCGACTAAGAGCGTCGGCTACCACATTTGCCTTTCCTAGATGGTACAATATGTTCATATCATAGTCCTTGAGCAATTCTAACCACCGCCGCTGTCTCAGATTTAGCTCCTTCTGCTTGAACAAATACTGGAGGCTCTTGTGGTCCGAAAACACATCTACATGAACTCCATAAAGATAGTGCCGCCATATTTTCAAAGCAAACACAACAGCTGCAAGCTCCAAATCATGCGTCGGATAATTCTTCTCGTGATTCTTGAGTTGCCTGGAAGCGTAAGATATGACTTTCCCGTGCTGCATCAATACACATCCCAAACCAACCCCGGAGGCATCACAATAAACCACAAATCCCTCTGTGCCTTCTGGCAAGGCCAATACTGGTGCCGAGGTCAATCTTGACTTCAATTCCTGGAAACTTTTCTCACATGCTTCGGACCACTAGAACTTAACTGCCTTCTGCGTCAGCTTTGTCAATGGGGAAGCGAGGGTTGAGAATCCCTCTACAAACCTCCGATAGTACCCTGCCAAACCCAAGAAGCTACGTATCACTGTCGGGGTCGTGGGTCTAGGCCAATCTTTCACTACCGCAATATTTTGAGGATCCACCTGAATTCCCTCACTGGAAATAACATGCCCTAGAAAGGCTACGGACTCCAACCAAAACTCACATTTTGAGAACTTGGCATACAATTGATGCTGATGAAGGGTCTGCAATGCTGCTCTGAGGTGAATGGCATGATCTTCCCCGCTCCGAGAGTAGATGAGGATGTCGTCAATGAATACAATTACAAAGGAATCTAGGAATGGCTTGAAAACCCGATTCATAAGGTCCATGAAAGCTGCGGGGGCGTTGGTTAGCCCAAAAGACATAACCAAAAACTCAAAGTGACCATAACGAGTTCTGAAGGCGGGAATATCCTGCTCCCTGATTTTTAACTGGTGGTACCCAGACCGTAAATCAATCTTTGAGAAGAACTTCGCTCCCTGCAATTGGTAAAATAGATCATCCACTCGAGGCAAAGGATATTTATTCTTGATGGTGACTTTGTTGAGCTACGGATAATCAATACACATTCGAAGTGACCCATCCTTCTTTCTGACAAAGAGAACCGGAGCACCCCACGGCGACACACTCGGTCGTATGAACCCTTTCTCTAATAAATCCCTCAGCTGCTCCTTTAACTCCCTTAACTCTGCTGGCGCCATTCTGTATGGTGGAATGGATATTGGCTGAGTATCCGGCAATACATCGATCCCAAAGTCAATCTCCCTATCCGGCGGAATGCCCGGAAGCTCATCTGGAAACACTTCAGGAAATTCATTCACAATTGGCACGGACTCGAGGGTAGGCACATCTGAGGTGGTGTCTGTTACCCGAACCAGGTGATAGATACACCCTTTCTTAATCATCTTCGAAGCCTTAAGGTAGGAAATAAACCTACCCCTGGGCACTACACCATTTCCTCTCCATTCGATAACTGGCTCGTTAAGGGAACTCGAGCCTCATAACTCTCGTTCGACAGTCAAGTTTGGCAAAGCACGAATAGAGCCAATCCATCCCCATAATTACATAAAAATCTACCATCCCAAGCTCAATAAGATCGGCCGTGGTATCACGACCACCCACCGTAACAACACAATTCCTATAGACTCGTGAGGCGGTAATAGAATCACCGATTGGAGTCGACACAGAGAACGACTCATGAAGCTGTTCGGGTACTATCCCAAAACTTGAAGCAATGAATGGAGTAACATAAGACAAGGAGGACCCTGGATCAATAAGGGCATAGCAATCAATAGTCTGAACAGACATGATACCTGTAACAACATCTGGAGAAGCCTCGGCATTTTGGCGGCCACTCAATGCATAGAATCGGCTAGGTCCACCCCTACCCTGAGCTCCACCCCTAGCTGCACCACGCCCCGCTGATGCTGGAGTACGCGCTAATGATGTAGCAGCTGAAGAACCGGATGACTGAGCAGATCCCCTACCTATACCCTGACGGGGTGCACGACAGTCTCGTTGAATGTGACCTCTCACCCCGCACCCGAAGCACACTGGAAGGTCAAGGTAGCAAGTCTCTGTATGAAATCTCCCACACTTGGGGCATGTAGGTCTCCCCCGCTGCTGGGATCTCACCCCAGGACGACCAGACTGACGAGACCTCCTGCTGTCTGAACCAGGTCTCGAGTAACTGCCCTGCTGATGACTGTGCACGGATGGCAGTGCAATCGCGGAGGACTGAGCATATGACTGGGATGGCCCTGATGACCCTTTCCCTGGAAGTGATCTCCCCGAATGACCCATTGACCGGGCCCTGCTGCTATTTTCTCTTTCTGCACGAATCTTCAATTTCCTGGCCTCTGTGGCTTGAGCAAACCCCACGATCCTCCCATAGTTCATATCTGAGTGCAAAGCTGCTGTGGCGGCCTCATTCACTACCAAAGGGCTAAGGCCCTGAACAAACCGTCGAACCCGGGCATCCATGGTCGACACTAAATGAGGAGCGTACTTGGACAACCTTACGAACTCCATGTGATACTCCCAAACACTCATACTACCCTGTTTGAGAACCTCGAACTCAATGGAACGGGCTGCCATTGCCTCAACAGGTAAGAAGTGGTCCATAAATGCATCCACGAACTCATCCCATCTGGCCGGAGGGATCCCTTCTTCACGGGAATCCTCCCACATTTCGAACCATGAACGTGCCGCTCCCTTCAGCCTGTAGGAAGATAACTCTACTCCCTCTATATCTGTAGCCTTCATCACTCTGAGGGTCTTGTATATCTCATAAAGGAAGTCCTGTGGGTCAGCCTCTGGATCGGTGCCTGAGAATTCTGGAGGAGCCAACCGCAAGAACTGGTGGACTCTGGAGCCGGAGGAATCTCCCCGTCCGCTGGAGGATGCAGGGGCATCATGGGATCTCTCGGCCTGGGCAGCCACTAACTGTGTTAACATATGAATGGCTCCCCTAAGATCTTCATTAGAGATACCGGAGCCCAAAGCAGCAACTGTATCTGAGTCAGGAACACTGGCAGGAGGAATGGTGGCATCCTCTGCCGCAGCTGGAATAGGGACACTTGGGTTTTGAACAGATGGGTCAGGCAAATTCGGGACTGGTGGGTCATTCTCTCCCACGGCATCGGGTACATGATTAACAGCCGCACTTGAGCCGGCATTGGCCCTAAGGCCGAGTCTAGCCTTCTTCTTAGGTGCCATATTCTGAAAATTTGGGAACAAAGCACGAATTAGACACATATATTTCCACATTGCACTTTACCGCACGATATAGATTAACAAAGAAATAGGTAAATTCCTAAATGCCCGTGTAGCCCCCAACTTTTCATGATGTGGTCGACAACACACCGATAAGAAGGGCACTACTAGACACGGCTCCGAGACATCCTAGGACACTTTAAAACCTTAGGCTCGGATACCAAGTTTGTCACGCCCCAAATCGAGGGACATGGCCGGCGCCTGACTAGGTAGCCCCAGTCAAGCGGACCTGGGTGCCTTTCATTCCCACGCGTTACCCCTGTGTTGATTGTTTCTCATTAACCAAATATCTTACTAACCATGAATGACTTCACATTAAACAAATAAAACCCTACGAGTGATTCATTAACAAGTTTGCAGTTTTTACAACGCCCGACATAACATAATGTATACATAAGAACTGGAGTCCCACAGTTTACATGTCTACAGAGCCTCTAGGATACAAAAAAAAGGAATACAATACTTGCCGGTAACAAGGCTCCGGCAATACCTTACAAAACCAAAATGAAATCTAAACAAAAGTGGCATGAACCACACAGGGCCCCAAGGAAGAAAAGGGGCTCACCAAAACGGGCAGTGGAAGGAGAAGGATACTACTGCCGATGAGCTGAAGTGCCTGCTACTGATCTACCTACAATCATAACACGAATGTAGTGTCCCCGGAAAAAGGGACGTCAGTACACTTGAATTGTACTGGCATGTATGGACAAACTTTGTCCCAAGTAAACTCAAGCCATTGAATTACATCAACAATTAATTAAGCGAGCCAACCATGTTTCCACATTTTCCTCATTTCAAATAATTCTCAACACAAAGCACTTTCTACGATCAGCCAATTTAAAAATAACGAATCAATCACGTAAAGCACAAGTAGTCAAACAAAGGGGCAATCAGTGCCCCACAGGTTGCAAACTCTCCTGCTGTCTCCTTTCACAATTTCACATTATTGATTTTTGTATCAATTTTCAATAGAGATTTCGATCGCTTTCCATCCTTATTGCCCCTGACCACCCTTATTACCTCGGCCACCCTTATCACCCCAGCCCACACCTTATTTCCTCACGTTGCGGCGTGCAACACGACCCCGCCTTACAGTTTAAAACACAATAATTTCAAACAGCAGATAAGGTACTACACACAATTTCAACAAGTTCAAATAAGCAACTTGCACATTGTTTCATGTTCTCAATTATTATTCAAATCAATATCACAACCATGTTACAATATTTCCATAATTCAAGTGTTTCATCTCTTTCCACAATAAACAAATTCTCAAGCGTTTCGTTTGTTTTACACAAGGTGCCATATAGGCCATCATAATCATTATTCACAATTCTTTACCCATTTCGACTCTCATTTAATTTTGGTTCATATTCTATACCACATCACTCATATTTCAACAACAACTTTGAGAATTTCACACAATTTGTCAAATTAACACTAACCAAACAAATTTCACACATATAGGCGATTTCACAAGAATCAAAATTAGCCATACATACCTGGTGATGATTTTTCTTCCTACTTTATGCTTACCCAAGATATCCTACTCTTGCCAACTTTGTTCTTGAAGACTCTTACTTCTACTCACTTCTTTTTACTAGAAATCAAGTTCAATAATCATGCATGAGTGTAAAAATTCTATTGTCAAAAGCTATTATATGCAAACCTCTCTTTACCCAATTTAAAACTGAAAATCAAAGAAAATAGTTAGGGTTTTTACCTTGAAAAGATTTGGGGAAGTTGAATCTTTGCCCTAGAATCCTTTGAACTAAGATGGTTGGAACAATCTTTGAAGATGAAAGATTTCTCTCTCTAAAAACCCTCTCTTCTCTCTCTAATTTTGGTAAGATGATATGATAAAATGAGGAAGAAAGGTGTTATATTAAAGAAGAGATCGGGTCAAAATGTTACAAAAATCTGGACCGGGTCAATTATGCGGTGCACTTTGCGACCGCAGAATCAACATGCGGTTCGCATAGTGACCGCAGAATGGCCTCAAAATGACACAAGTTCTGTTATAGAATGCGACCAATATGCGGTCCGCATTCTTGATCTGCGGTCACAAAGTGCACCGCAGATTCACTATGCGATCGCATATCGACCGCATTTTCAACATGATTTTTGGGAGGCTTCTGTTAAGCTTTGCGGCAAGAATGCGGTCCGCAAAACAGGTTTGTGGTCGCATTCTTGACCGCATATTTGACACTTTTCTGGAAAACTTTATTCTTTACATTTTTGACACTTAAATCACTACCAAGGGTCCAAACCGCGGCGAGCTTGCGAGCCGCGAAGAATTCTACGCATTCCTAACACATTATTCGGCCCATGACACCATAGCTACTAGGTTTTATGCACAAATTTTTTACGGGGCCTTACAATACCAACTTGTCACGACCCGGATTTTCCCCCAACATCGGGATCGTGATGGCGCCTACTCGTGGTAGCTAGGCAAGCCAATGTATTCAACATTATCCTATTTTTACCAATATTTCATACTCAATTTTAACAGCAAGAACCATAACATTAATTAAATAGATGCGGAAGACTTATCAAAATAGAAATAAGCAGTACCAAGGTAAAACACTACTGAAATCCTCTACCCAAGACGTGGAGTCACCATCTCACGAACTACTACTGAATACTACACATAAAGGTCTGAAGGAAAATAACATAAATATGTTTGTCTCGGAACAACTAGACCACCGTAAATAATATAAATAAATGGAAGAGACGCCGGGCCTGCGGACGCCTGCAAGCTACCTCGGTCTCGAAATGCTCAACTCCCATGCAAGGATCTACTGCTGCTGCTCCTGATCAAAACCTAGACCTGTACAAAAACGCACAGAAGTGCAGTATCAGCACAATCCGACCTCATGTGTTGGTAAGTGCCTGGCCTATCCCGGCGAAGTAGTGACAAGCCTATGACCAGACACCCACATAAACCTGTGCAGTTCTATATATATATATATGCACCACAAGGTAACGAGAAATAATCAAGTAACAAGCTTAACAAGGAATATCATAAGAGGAATGCTCAATAGTTAACAACAGTTATTAAATCAACAAAGGAAACCAAAGTATAATGGAAGCAGGTAATATCAAGTCAAGGAATAACAAATAATTGCACGGCATCACCCTTCGTGCTTTTACTCTCATCCTCACCAAATGAGCAAATAAAGTGCACGGCATCACCCTTCGTGCTTTTACTCTCATCCTCACATCCATGGCGCAGCATGATCCTTCGTGCACGGTTCGATAACATGGCATGGCATTAACCTTCGTTCATAAGCAACAATAAGGCACGACATTAACCTTCGTGCAATAATAGTAAAACAAGGCACGGCATCACCCTTCGTGCATTATCACTCTTTCTCACCCAAATAACAATCACAGTTAAGGGCAAAGAATGAAAACAATAATCATGAACCATCCCGGCAAGAGACACAATAATCATCATAACAAAGTCCTGGCAAGGGAAAACAATATTTCACTTCACAATAAGTCCCGACAAGGGAAAATAATATACAATTCCACAACCCGGCAAGGGTTCAACAATTCATCTTTAAAATATCTCACAACAAGTATCAACAACGACTTACAATCATGCTAGACGCCAGTGTATAGATGCTCGTCACCACAGCCCATACACCGCACTCGATCACAAAGCACATAGCACACAATCCAATTCCCTCAAGCTAGGATAGAACAAACACTTACCTCTAGCCTTGAAGTCCAAATTATCCTTCAACTATAGCTTTTCCCCTAATTTCCGCTTTCAACTAGCACAAATCTAGTCACAATTGATTCTATTATATTAATAAATACTAAATAACTTAGTTTGAATGCTTAAAACTGGTTTTCTCAAAGTTTACCCCAAAATTTCCCAAAACACCCCCAGCCCCACGTGGTCAGAACTCGGGGTTCGGACCAAAATCCGGTTACCCATTCCCCCACGAGTTCAAACATATGGTTTGTTTCAAAATCGGACCTGAATTCAAGGTCCAATTACCCAATTCATGAAAACCCTAGGTTCTACCCAAAAACAAGAATTTCTACCATGAAAACCTTTGATTTCTATTGTAAATCATGTGTTATGTTGTTAGGAATTAAAAGAATTAAGTAAAAAGTGACTTACAATTGTTTTGGAGTGAATTTTCTCTTGAGGGTTCGTGTGTGGTGTGTGAGTTTTTGAAAGAATGAAGAAAGAACTGAAAAATTCATTTAAGTATAAAATTGCACAGCTGCGGGTATCGCAATTGCGAACATTTGTTCGCAATTGCGAATGAATCAGGTCTGGGGTCTGTCAGCATCGCATTTGCGACATAATGTTTACATTTGCGAACAAGGCTGGGTCAAAGAGGCCTTCGCATTTGCGACGATAGCTTTGCATTTGCGAAGCCAGGCGGATCATTGAAGGCCTCGCATTTGCGACATTAAGTTCGCATTTGCGAACCACTGCACACCCCTGCCAACTTCACATTTGCGAAGTCTGGTTCACATTTGCGAACCAAGGCTAATCTGGGACCTCTCGCAATTGCGAGAAAATCTTCGCATTTGCGAAGATACCAGCTGGGTGAAAAACCAGCTGTGTAAAATTTCAGAACCAACGGCCTATCAAATCTTTACCCGAGCCCCACGCGATCCAAACCAAACATGTACACAACATCAAAAACATGTTATAAACTCGCTCGTGCGATCACATCGCCAATATAACATCGATTTCATCAAATCAAGCCTCAAGTTCATGATTATCATCCTTTTTAGTTTCATAACTTTCAAATTTGGAACTCAAGGTTCAAAACACATAAAACGACATCTAAATGTCATCAAACTTTGCAGAAAGCACATATATAATATTTAAGACTTGTACCGGGCGTCGGAACCAAAATACAAGCCCGATACCAAGGTCATTTAATTCCTTTTCCTCTAATAATTACAGCAAAAACAATTTCACAAAAAAATCCATAACTTAGGCCCTAGGCCTTAGAATTCGACTCCGGACGCATGTTCGGGTCCCATATTTTCCTACGGACCATCCGAGACCATCTGATCTCGGGTCCGGGGCCGTTTACCAAAAATGTTGACCGAAGTCAACTATATCAATATTAATATCATTTTTCTTGAAAGTTCTCATAGAATTCATATATTCTATCACAAAATCTTTCCGGCTACATGCCCGAATCATGCACGTAAATTGAGGCAACATAGAATGAGATTTTCAAGGCCTCAGAAGTGCGGGATAAGTGAGGAAAATAGGTGATGACCCTTTGGGTCGTCACAATTATTCTGCTGTTATCTTATCCTTTTGTACATGAAATTGAATATTCTGCATCGTGTTATTCTTACCTAGTCGCGAAGACTGGGTGTCATCATGACACATTCACGATTGGTTAACTAGGGTCGTGACAACTTGAGAACCAGAGGAATCTCCCTGTTCGCTGGAGGACGCAGGGGCATTATGGGACCTCTGGTCCTGGGCAGCCATAAACTGTGTCAACATGTGAATGGCTCGTCTAAGATCCGCGTTAGAGATACCAGAACCAGAAGTTGGAACTGTATCAGAGTTAGGAACACTGGCAGGAGGGATTGTGGCATCCTCTGCCACAGCTGGAACAGGGACACTTGGGTTTAAAAAAGATTGTCCAGGAAAATTTAGGACTGGTGGGTCATTCTCGCCCACGCCATCGGGTTCATGGTTTGCAGCCACACTTAGGCCGGCATTGGCACCAAGGCCAAGTCTAGCCTTCTTCTTAGGCGCTATATTCGAAAAGTTTTAGGAGCAAGGCGGGAATTAGACATAAATACTTCGACTTTGCTCTTTTCCGCACGATATAAAATAACAAAGAAATCCGTAAATTCCTAAATGTCCGTGCAGCCCCAAACTTATAGATGTTGTCGACAACACACCGAAAAGAAGGGAGCTACTAGACATGGCTCCAAGACATCCTAGGACACATTAAAACCTTAGGCTCTGATACCAAGTTTGTCACGCCCCAATTCGAGGGACATGACCGACACCTAACTGGTATCCCACGTCAAGCGGACCTGGGTACCTTTCTATCCCACACGTTACCCCTGGGTTGTTTATTACTGATAAACCAAAGATCTTACCAATTATAACTGATTTCACATTTTTCAAACATAACCACACTATTAACATTACTAACAAGTTACAATTTACAACGCCCGACATATACATATACATACATATGCAATAGTCCTATAGTTTATTGTCTACGGAGCCTCTAGGATACAAAAGGGGATACAATACTTTCCGGTAACAAGGCTCCTGCTATACCTTACAAAATCAAAATGTAGTCTAAAACAAAAGTGGCACGAGCCACGTAGAGCCCCGAGAAAGAAAGGCGCTCACCAAAACGGGCAGTGGAAGATGAAGAATGCTACTGCCGATGAACTAAAGTACCTGCTACTGATCCACCTACAATCATAACATGAATGTAGCGTCCCCGACAAAAGGGATGTCAGTACACTGGAATTGTACTGGTTTGTATGGACAAACTTTGTCCCAAGTATACTCAAGCCATTAAACAAGTAAATTCACGGTGATAAGACAACCAATGAATTACACCAATAATTTGTAAAGCCAGCCAACCATGTTTCCACATTTACCTCGATTGAAGTAATTCTCATCCCAAAGAACAATTAAAGATCAACAAACAAGGCAACAACCAAACAATCATGGAAAACAGAATCAAGTAAAACAAAAGGGCAATCAGTGCCCCACAGGTTGCAAACTCTCCTGCTATCTCCTTTCACAATTTCACATAAATGATTTTATATCAATTTCAATGGCGATTTCGATTGCTTTCCATCCTTGTTACCTCGGCCACCCTTATTACCTCGGCCACCCTTATCACCCCAACCCACACCTTATTGCTTCGTGTTGTGGCGCGCAACCCGATCCCACCGTACAGTTTCAATCACAACAATCACAAACAGCAAACAAGACACTACACAAGACCACAACAAGTGCAAATAAGTGATTTACAAATTGGTTCATGTTCTCAAATACTTTTCCAACCAATATCACGACCAAGTTACAATGTTTCCATATTCGAGAGTACCCATACTGTTATGTTCAACAACTTATCACAATTCAAGTGTTTCATTACTTTCCCACAAGAAGCCATATATGGCATCACAACAATTATTCTCAATTCTTTACCAATTTCAATTCCCTTTTTATCTTTCGATTAATATTCAATACCACACCACACATAGTTCAACATCAATTAGATACCCAACAACAAAGAAACAACAGATTACACAGAATCTCTCAAATTAACACATGCCAAACGAATTGCACACATTAGGGCGATTTCACAAGAATCAAAGTTAGCCATACATACCTGAAGTCAAATTTTTACTTCTTTCAATCTCTTATTTAAGCTCACCCAAGTTACCCTAAGTTGCCAACTTCCGTTTTTGCAAACTCTTACTTCTACCCACTTCTTGTTACTAAAATTCAAGTTCTATAACATGCATGAGTATCACATTCTATTTCCAAAAGCTATTGTATGCAATTCTTTCTTTACCTTTCAAAACTGAAGAATTAGAGGAAAAGACAAGGGTTTTTACCTTGCAAAGATTGGGGAAGATAACACTTTCCCTAGGAACCTCCAGATCAAACGATTAGGAATGATCTTTGAAGATAATTGGACTTAACTCTCTAGAACCCCTCCGTCCTCTCTCGAGTTTTGCTAAGAAAATGCGAGAAAATAAAGGTTGGGGGTGTTTTATTAAAGAAGGGGTCGGGTCAAATTTTATAAAAAAATCTGGGCCGAGTCAATTCTGCGGTCGCATCTACGATGGTAGAATCAACATGCGGTCTTCATAATAGACCGCATAATTGCCTCAAAATTTAAAAATGTTCTGTTATGGTATGGAACCAGAATGCGGTCCGCATTCGTATTCTGCGATCGCAGAATACACCGCAGATTTGACACTCAAAAATTCTCAAGAAATTGTGCGATAGATCTGCTGTCCGCATTTCCATTCTGTGATCGCATATTTGATCGCATTTTCAACACCATTTTTGGAAAACATTCTGTTAAGCTCTGCGGTAGGAATGCGGTCCGCATAGCAGATCTACGATCGCATTCCTGACCGCATCTTCAACATTTGTTTTGGAAAATATTCTGTTAAGCTCTGTGGTAGGAATGCGGTCCGCATAGTAGATCTGCGATCGCATTCCTGACCGTAGAATCAACATTTTCTGGAAAAACTTATTTTTTCAATTCTACACATTCCTAACACATTATTCGGACCATGACACCACACCTACTAGGTTTTTAAGTACAAAAATTTTACGGGGCCTTTCAGATTTGAGTATGTGAGAGGTAGTCTGGGGGCCTGGGGTAATGTTTTGGGTATGGGTTTGTTTTTTGTACTCGCCGGAGTAGGGTTCCAACGAGTGTTTTTCTAATATTCGACGGGTTTGGGGTTTATTCGAGGGAACCACCTAGATAGGATGGTAGATCTCCTCAAGGTGGTCTAATGGTGTTATTTTGAGACCTTGGTTCATGCCTTGGGTAGTCGCCGGCTAGGGTTCCAGTGACCGGATTTTCAAGAATAGGGAGACTGTTGGTTTTTGGTCTCCATGGGAGACTGTAGAAGTCTCTTGTGGTCTCCATGGGAGACTGGAGAGGAGAGGAAGAAGATGACCTAGAGGCAGCTAGGGTTAGATGTATACAAATGTATGTGTGTAGTGACAGACAAAACAGGGAGAGGGGAGTATATATATCAATCCTAAGTTGATGAATCCTGGCCATTGGATCAACTGAAATGGATGGCCAGGATCTTCTCTTTCTATACGCCGTCGTGTAGATTAATAGGAGGTCTTCTAGAGTCCGTTAGATCAAGTTTTTTGAACGGTCAAGATTAGTTAATTAAACTACGTCGTTTCAATTATTTGGCTCATCAGCCTTATCCGTCTGATCAAACGCATTGGACGGCTGTGATTAGTTCTAAGGACGACGTTGTTTCATTCATTAGGTCACCGCCTTACCTGGTCCGTTGACCAAATGTATCAACGACCCAGATTCGTTGTATTTAGACGGCGTCGTTTGGTTTCAAGACTGGGCAGACCAGGTTCCCTTCGTTTGGGCCTCGTTTTGTGTAGTTTGGATTGGGTTGAATATGTATTTGGCCCAAATCTTGTATATTTGTATTTTTATTTGTGTTTTAATTTCTGTATTTTCTTTTTATTTTTTTGTATATTATATTGTATACTTGTTTTATATTTCTTTTACTTCTCATTTTTTGCATTTTTTCTTATTTTTTCTATATTTATTGCATTTTTACTCTATTTTCGGGTATTTTTGCATTTTTACTTGATTTTTCTAAATTTTAACATTTTTGTGATATTATCCTAATTGATTTCTTTTTATTTTCAATTCAATTTTATTTTCAAACAAAATCACTAGTATTTCAACTAAATCACACAATTGAAAACAAAATCATTTTTGTATTATTTTATATGTATATTGGAATTTAATTGCTTAGGGCAAAAATCACGTGCTCATAGCTGCCCCTATTTGCTCGGGAACACGAAGAGTTTAAGTGCAAAGTTAAGTGAGAAATAATGAGAGATTTTTGCCCACTAGCATATTCCGTACGAAGCATTTTTAAAAAAAACTTTTGACCGCACCCTACTTTAGAGGTTGCCTACATATCCTGGGATAAACAGGAATCAGGGCAGTGTAGTTCGGGAAGGTCTGGTAGTTTGAAACTACCAGGGGATTTGCTGTTGTTGTTGTTGTTGCTGTTATTGCTGACTGACTTCTTATTACACCCGGATAAAAATAAAATAAAGAAGCTATTCTAAGCTATGGTCTATGAATTACAAGAAAATCCTATCTATGTCTTTTATTCTTGTATTGCCTT
This sequence comes from Nicotiana noctiflora, assembly GCA_032618575.1. Classification (NCBI taxonomy): domain Eukaryota; kingdom Viridiplantae; phylum Streptophyta; class Magnoliopsida; order Solanales; family Solanaceae; genus Nicotiana; species Nicotiana noctiflora. The sequence continues at coordinate 142,228 of JASVEL010000230.1, forward strand.
GCTCTTCTTTATTGCATGTTGCTCTTCATTTGCATCTTCCATTTTTATGAATCTTCACTCATGACTTTCTTCTAACATACTACTTTCCTCCATTTGTATGACTTCGAAATGTGCTTCTTGCTTTTCGGGTTGATACCTGTTTATTGCAAAATCAAAGAAAACATTTTCCTCTGCCCCAGTATGGGGCTTTCAATATATTATGGTGTTACTCTGTTAGAAAAACTTTTTTAAAAAATTTAGAAAATATTCCCTTGTTATACAGGTGGGCGCCTAAACCAAAATCAAAATGCTGAAAAGTATTCCCTCGTTATACAGGTCGGCGCCTGAACTGAAATTAAAGTGCTGAAAAATATTCCCTCACTATCCAGGTGGGCGCCTGATGCAAAAATGAAAATGCAGAAAATATTCGCTCGTTATCCAGGTGGGCGCCTGAACTGAAATTAAAATGCTGAAAAGTATTCCCTCGTTATACAGGTGGGCGCCTGAAAAGAAATTAAAATGCTGAAAAGTATTCCCTCGTTATACAGGTGGGCGCCTGATGCAGAAATGAAAATGTAGAAAATATTCCCTCGTTATCCAGGTGGGCGCCTGAACTGAAATTAAAATGCTGAAAAGTATTCCCTCATTATACAGGTGGGCGCCTGATGCAGAAATGAAAATGCAGAAAAGAATTCCCTCGTTATATAGGTGTGCGTGTGAACTGAAATTAAAGTGCTGAAAAATATTCCTTCATTATCCAGGTGGGCGCCTGATGCAGAAATGAAAATGCAGAAAATATTCCCTCGTTATCCAGGTGGGCGCCTGATGCAGAAATGAAAATGCAAAAAAGTAATCCCTCGTTATCCAAGTGGGCGCCTGATGCAGAAATGAAAATGCAGAAAAATATTCCCTCGTTATCGAGGTGAGCGCCTGATGCAGAAATGAAAATGCAGAAAAATAGTCCCTCAGTTTGATAACTGGGGTGTAAATTTGGAAAAGATAATACCTCCCTTGTTGTTCGGGTAGGTTCCTGATTACTGAGTTCTCCATTGTGGATTCTCTCGTTTATTGCTGTTTCTTTTTATGTTTTCTCCCACATTGGTGACATCGCTTTAAAGTGATTAGTGAGAACTTGAATCTTTTGTCCCTGTCTAAATCAGTGAACAATTTATTAGTTATAAAATGATGGTTCGCATTGGCATTCTTGCTGGCATCTTCCTCATCTTGCTTCATTCTGCTTTGCAATTTATTCCTGATTGTTTTCTCAATTTTTCTCTTGTAATCCCCTTTGCTTTTCTCTATTTGTTTCTTTTCCCTTTTTTCCCTTTGGCTATATGACCGCGATGTGTTTTTTTCTCTCTTTTCCTTTGAAGGACTCAGTGTTATTACGCCATCTAACATGAGAAGCTGGTAGCTAGATTTCAATTGGCAACTAGTTTTGAACAAATAGAATGAAATGCAATGACCTGAATTTCAGGAGTGAGGGTATTTTGAAGTAAAGACATAACTTATTTGGGTATGAAGGCTGATTCTTTTGACCATGCCATGTATTTGAATATTCGACCCAGTCTGTCCAATCAAATTGTTGCTAGCTTAATTTCACTTTTTCTTATCTTGCCATCTTCCTTCCGTCAGGTCATTCCTCACTTCGCCTTATGGTGCCCGTAATGGTTTTCACCAATAAGACTCTCTCATTTTATTTTTCTCTCACCTCACATTCGCCTTATGGTGCCCGTTAGGGTTTTCACCAATAAGACTCTCTCATTTATTTTTCTTTATTGTTCTGTTTCCATCTTCCAGGTATTGTCCATGACATGTTTCTCTTTGTTCTTGTTGTATCGTCATTTTCTTGAAATCAATCAGAAGGTCTTTCTTTGTGACCGTAATGTGGCTTTTGGATGAGTTTAGGAAGAAGGGTATAACGGCTCAAAATTTATATGAGGGTTCAAAAAAAATTACAACTCTCGAAATCATAAAACATAACTTCTGCCCCAGTTTCAATTTTGGGGGAATTTTGGATTTTATTTCTGTTGTGACTAAACCACATTGAGGCTGCCTACGTACCCTTTCGGGATCAAGTCAGACGTAGTACAGATCATAAGATATCTTCGTCATTTGACTTTTTCCCGATTTTTCTTTTGTATATTTTTTCTATATCTTTTTTTTCCTCTTTGTTTTTTCCTATTTTTTTCATCATCATTTTTTCTTCATTCTCTTTTTCTTTTCTATTCATTCTCTTTCGTTTTTTTTCTTTTCAATCTTCTCTTTTCTTTTATTTTCATTTCATTGTTCATAATTGATTCCGAGAGAGGGGTATGAAAAAATAATACAATAAGGCTCAAAATGGGTAGCAATGGGTAAAGTGTTTGGATAGAGAAATAAAATGCGTTCATCATTTCAATTTCAAAAACATGACAAATACAAATGTATATATGAAAAGGAATCAAACATAATATCTCTTGACTGCATCGGAGTTGATAGCAGTCTCTACACATTTTCCTTCACATCTGTTAGATATAAAGCTCTGTTGGACAATACCCGAGACACCATGAATGGCTCTTGCCAATTAGGTGCAAACTTTCCTTTTGCTTTGGTCCAATTTGGTAAAATACGTCTTAGCACCAATTGTCCAACTTCAAATTTCCGTGGACGTACTTTCTTGTATACTCTGGCCATCCTCTGTTGATTCAACTGTCCATGGCAGACTGCTGCGAACCTTTTTTCATTGATCAAGCTCAATTTCTCTAGTCGGGTTATTACCCATTCGCCATCATCAATTTCAGCCTCAGCTATGATCAAGAGGGAAGGTATTTCAATTTCTGCGGGTATGACTGCCTCCGTTCCGTACACCAATGAGTAAGGGGTTGCACCAATTGAAGTACGTACAGTTGTACGATAACCCATGAGAGCAAATGGTAATTTTTCATGCCATTGTCTTGACTATTCCACCATCTTCCTGAGAATCTTCTTAATGTTCTTATTCGCAGCCTCAACTGCCATTTTCTTTAGGCCGATAAGGTGTAGAGTTACGGTGAAGGATTTCGAAATTTTTACATGCCTCTGCCATGAGGTGACTGTTAAGATTTGCTCCATTGTCCGTAATAATCACCTTAGGAATTCCAAAGCGACAAATGACATTTGTATGTACGAAATCCACTACCGCCTTCTTTGTTACTACTTTAAATGTCTTCACCTCCACCCATTTAGTGAAATAATCAATTGCTACCAAGATAAACATGTGCCCATTAGATGGTGTGGGCTCTATCATGCCGATGACATCCATGCCCCAAGCGACGAATGGTCATGGTGCTGACATTGTATGCAATTCATAGGGTGGGGAGTGAATCAAATCTCTGTGTCTCTGGCATTGGTGGCATTTCCACACATACCTAATGCAATCACCCTCCATGGTGAGCCAATAATATCCAGCTCTTAGTATTTTCTTTGTCAAAACATATCCGATCATATGAGGTCCGCAAGCTTCTGCATCTATTTAAGCCATGATTGTAGTAGCCTGTTGTGCATCTATGCATCTCAGCAGACCCAAATTAGGAGTTCTCTTGTATACGACTCCTCCGCTGAAGAAAAATCCATTTGCTAATTGCCTTATAGCCCTTTTCTGATCTCCCGTGGCTTGTGCTAGGTACACCCCTATCCTCAAATATTCGTTAATATCATGGTACCATGGCTCACCGTCAAGTTCTTCTTCTACTGCAAAATAATAAGCATTTTGATCACGAACTTGTATCTGCAGTGGATCTATATAGGCTATGTCTGGATGGTGCAACATGGACGATAATGTGGCTAGGGCATCTGCTACTTCGTTGTGCATTCTTGGGATATGCTTGAACATTATGGATAGAAACCTGTGAGATAGTTCATGCAGACACTGTCGATAAGGTATAAGTTTCAAATCCCTTGTCTCCCATTGTCCTTGAATCTGATGTATCAAGAGATCCGAGTCACCCATGACCAAAATCTCTTGAACACCCATGTCTATTGCCACTCTCAATCCCAATATACATGCTTCATACTTGGCCACATTATTAGTACAGAAAATCGTGGCTGAGCGGTAACAGGATAATGCTAACCCGTTTCTGAAATGAGCACTGCTCCAATTCCGACCCCTTTGCTATTGACAGCCCCATCAAAGTACAGTCTCCAGCCTAGCTTGTCGTCTTGCTTCAGTTCTTCGATATTCATTGTCTCCTTATCAGGAAAGTATGTCTTTAATGGTTCATACTCATCATCGACCGTATTTTCTGCCAAATGGTCAGCGATCGCTTGTTCCTTCATTGTAGTGCAGGTTACATAAATAATATCAAACTCCGTAAGTAGAATTTGCCATTTGGCGAGCCTTCTTGTGGGCATAGGCTTCTAAAAAATGTACTTCAGCGGGTCCAAGCGGGATATCAGATAAGTGGTGTAAGCATACAAGTAGTGTTTTAGCTTTTGCGCAACCCATGTTAAAGCGCAACATGTTCTTTCCAGCTGAGTGTATTTTACCTCGTAAGATGTAAATTTCTTACTAAGATAATATATGGCTAGTTCCTTCTTCCCTGTTTTATCGTGCTCCCCCAGTACACAGCCAAAAGAATTATCCAATACTGTCAGATAAAGGATCAAGGGTCTTCCAGGTTCTGGAGGAACCAACACAGGAGGATTGGCTAGATATTCCTTGATTTTGTCAAATGCATCTTAACATTCCCCAGTCCAATTCACCGCAACATCTTTCATCAATAATTTGAAAATGGGCTCACAGGTTGATGTCAACTGAGCAATAAATCTTCTAATATAATATTCAACCTGTCCAACAAACTCATCACTTCTTTCTTGTTCTTTGGTGGAGGCAAGTTCTGGATTGCTTTTATCTTTGACGGGTCTAATTCAATACCACGCCGACTTACGATGAATCCCAATAGCTTTCCTGATGGAACTCCAAAAGCACATTTTGCTGGATTGAGCTTGAGATTATATCTTCGAAGCCTCTGAAAAAACTTTCTTAGGTCTATGACATGATCACACTGCTTTTTGGACTTGATAATAACATCATCCACATATACCTCAATCTCTCGATGTATCATGTCATGAAACATAGTGGTTATTACGCTCATATATGTAGCTCTGGCATTATTCAACCCAAACGGCATTACTCTGTAGCAATATGTCCCCCAAGGTGTCATAACGGCTGTCTTTTCTGCATTTTCTTCGTCCATCGGGATCTGATGATAACCCGCATAACAATCCACAAAAGAACTAATATCATGTTTTGCACAATTGTAAATCAATATATGGATATTTGGCAATGGAAAATCATCCTTTGGACTAGCTTTATTGAGGTCTCGATAATCAACACACACCCTGGTTTTTCCGTCTTTCTTTGGAATAGGCACAACATTGACTAACCAGGTGGGATATTTGGTGACCCGTATAACCTTCGCCTTAAATTGATTATTGACCTCTTCTTTTATTTTCACACTGATATCCATTTTAAATTTTCTTAACATTTGCTTAACCGGCCGACATTCTGGATAAATGGGCAACTTATGTACCACCAAATCAGTACTGAGCCCGGGCATGTCATCATAAGACCAAGCAAATAGGTCCTTGTACTCATGTATCAACCTGATCAAATCTTCTCTGAGCGAAGTCTCTAAGTGTACACTAATCTTTCTTTCTCGAACATTCTCCTCATTTCCCAAATTAATAGACTCCATCTCATTTAATTTCGGTTTGGGTTTTTCTTCATAATGGCTCAAATCTTTACTAATTTCCTCCAATACTTCTTCATCCTCATATTCCACTTCATGTTCGTTTTCAATTTCCTATATAACTATCTGATTATCAAGACTGTACCGGGGATCCTTCATGCATGACATATCATTGGAATCAACAAATATTGAACTGTACAAAAAGAGGAAGAAAAATAAGGCAAAAATAGACGAAGAAAGAAATTGCATTTCATTGAATTTTGAAAGGTAACAAGGTTTTGATACATTTGACTTGATAGAATATAGGATTATAATTTAAAAATAAGACAGTTTTGGGAATGGAATATCAAAAGCTAACTACCACAACTCCCTCCTGATTGGAAGAGGAGTAGCTTCCCAGTTATTTAGCATAGTGTGGGGTCCAACAAATTGAACGTCCATCTTGCTTGTTCCTTCGTCTGTTTCTATCAAATTCACGTCTTTAAATAACCTTGCAAATCTTGATAAGAGCTCTTCATCTGGTTTTTTCTCTGCACGGTTTGGCATGACAGTTGCCAGACGTCTCTATGTACCGGGCTTAACAAAGGAGTTGGACAATTTTGGGATAGGTTTGGGGAGGGTCCACCCTTTCTTTTTCAATTTCTTGGCTCTCTGTATATCAGCGATGGTTGGCTTGAATCCTAGGTCGAAAGTGTCAGTGCTTCCTGGAAGATGAATTGGTTACGTTATACCCTGTAAGGTAGCTCCTAAACACTTTCCCGGAGAGAACCCATTCTTTATCATCTCTTTGGCAACCATGAACGCTGCAGGGGCCACTTTGGGTACTGGTATATTTTCTCCTTCATATATTTTGATCACAGTCACGGTGTCCATTACTTGGTACACCCACGGACCTTTGTCTCCTTCAACTTCTTCAAATGGCATAATGGCATTACAGACATTGTCTTCCCCGTGCACTATTATTTCTTGTTGTTCCCACTCAAATTTTACCATTTGATGTAAAGAAGAGGGTACTGCTTCTACAGCGTGGATCCATGGACGTCCTAACAAAAGGTTGTAAGACACAGCGACATCCAGCACTTGGGACTCCATGGTGAAATCCACTGGTCCGATGGCAAGTTCTAGTATGATATCTCTCACGGTGTTCTTTCCGCCTCCATCAAACCTCCTCACACATACACTGTTTTGGTGAATCCTCTCATGATTAACTTTCAGCTTCCCTAGAGTTGAAAATGGACAAATATTGGTGTTTGATCCGTTATTAACAAAAACACGAGTTACTACAGATTCTTCACATTTTACCGTGAGGTATAGCGCTTTATTATGTTTTGTCCCTTCTAGTGGTAACTCACTGTCCGAAAATGTTATCTTATTTATCTCAAAGATCTTTTTTGTGATTTTCTCTAGATTACATAACGAGATTTTCTCTGGTACGTGGGCTTCATTTAAGATCTTTATCAACGCCTTTCTATGTTTATTAGAATTAATTAGCATGGATAACAACGATATTTGAGCGGGCGCCTTCCTCAATTGCTCAACTATGTAGTAACTTTGAGCTTTCATTTTCTTTAGATATTCCTCAGCTTTTTCCTCGGTGGCTGCCTTCTTCACATAAGCTGTTTTTTTTTTCACCACTATCGTCTTTCTCAAATCATTAGGGGCAAAACATTGCCCAGACCGGGTCAAACCATGAGTTTCATAGATTTCTCCTTTGACCTCTTTCCCTTTATACATTAAAGTTACCTTGTCATAATTCCAAGGTACGGCCTTGGTAGTCACGATCGGCATCTGAACAACTGGTTTGATAATCAGTGGCTCTATATAAGCACCTTTCACCGTCAATATGGGCTTCACCCCAGGTACTATCACTTTTACTAGCTCGGGCCCAATCATCACCAATGGCTGTTTTGTTGATGGCTCAATTGATACTTTCTCACTTTTGGCTTTCTCCTCAACCTTGCTATTTGCTTTAATTGTCATCAGCGTTTGAGAAGGTTTTTTGCAGCTTTCTCCCTGTACTAGCTCTATCATATATGTTTTATGATGCACCGGCAAAGGATTTTGTGTTATGTTGGGAGTATCAGGTGCTTGCACCTCAATTCTTCTGGAGTCAATGAGTTCTTGTATCACAAACTTTAAGTGCAAACATTACCCCGTGTCATGTCCCGGTGCCCCAGAGCAGTATTCACAACAGACGGATTGGTTTAAGTTTCTTGGTGTAGGGTTGGGAATTATAGGCTCAATGGGATTCAGCATTCCTAATTCCCTTAATCGGTGAAAGAGACTGGTATATGATTCTCTCAGAGGAGTGAATGTTCTTCTTTTTTTTAGCCCTGTCGCCTTTTACTTCTGGGTCAGGACGGAAGTTGGTTCGGTTTGGATTTCTATAGGTTTTTGATGGTGTGTAGGTATTTTGGGCATGGTAGACATTATGAGGAGCCGGGGTTCGCCACGAAGGTGGCAGTAGTGGGTAAGATTGAGCATGCTGGACAGAAAATTGGGGACCGATTGGAGGATAATATTATGGAGGTCGGTTATATGGTGCTAGTTGGTATAGGCGAGGTTGGTGATGATATGGGTTGGGGCCCCGAGACCAAGATATTCCTTCAATAACCGCCACTTCTTCCTTCTTCTTCTTTCCAATCGACCCTCATGTTCTCGTCTGAATTGCTTGATTTGTAGCCTTGATGGCCGAGTAGCTCATAATCTTATTCGTCTTCAGACCTTCTTCTACAAAACTCCCCATCTTCACTACCTCATTAAAGGTCTTTCCGATCGCAGATACTAAATGGTCGTAGTATGTCGGCTCCAAAGCTTGTAAGAAACAATATACCATTTCTCCTTCTTTCATTGGTGGATCCATACGGCCGTCCACCTGATACCACACTCCCGAAAGCTTTCACTGGGCTTCTTTTCCATCTTGGTCAATGACAATCTATCAGGGATGATTTCCAGATTATATTGAAAATGGTTTGCAAATGATTGAGCTAAATCATCCCAAATGAACCATCGGTGTGATCTTGACGGGTGTACCATTCTAATGCCGAACCATTGAGGCTTTGACTGAAGTAGGCCATAAATAGTTCATCCTTTCCTCCAGCTCCACGCATTTTACTGCAATAGCCTCTCAGATGGGCCAATGGATCCCCATGGCCATCATACATGTCAAATTTTGCAAGGTAAACCCGGCAGGTAGCTGTACCTTAGGGAACAAACATAATTCCTTGTATGCCACACTAACTTGGCCTCCCAGACCCTGCATATTGCAAAACAACTACTCAAGGCTCTTCATTTTCCCGGCCATCTCCTCTTGTTCAGGGTTTCTTGCAGGCTTCTCCTGCTCCGTCATATCGATAAGTGGGGTGTAAGAATCATGTTGCCTGAAAGTGGGTTCTGGCTGGTAGTAATGATTATCCTGGACATGAAATACAGGCTCGCTAGAGGATTTATGTAAAGTGACTAGTGGTGGTGCCACATACACAGGAGCAGCCTGGGATGGTTTTGGTGGAGCTTGTTTAGGCAGGGGTGGTAGTACTTGGGATGTAGTGGCGTAATAGTACGGTAAGTGGGATATGTAGAAGATGAGTTCATGGTGGGTGGTTCTTGGTTTGGGTTTGAGGGTGGAATATATGTGGGGTTTGCTGGGTAAGAAGATAAGGGTTTCCCCCTTGACCAAGCCTGGTACATTTCTGACTTTTGTTGGTTCAACTTATACATTTCTTCCTTCATGCCATTGACATCTATTACTTTCTCCTCTTGCACGGGATCCATGATTGTCGGCTCAATTTCTTGGGTCACTACCTTTGTCATGCTTTTAGAACGAGTGTTGTAGTTGTGATGTGCCAAAATGCCAGTTTCTAACTGTTTTATCTAACACTCATCAACAACAAAAACTTGTTAATAGTTAGATCATAATAGATAAACATCACAAGTTTTAAAAACACAACTTTTGCCTAGCAATTATGCGTCATCCCGGCATTATTCTTCTTCTTTTGACCCACCAATTTTCTTTTTTTAGTTTTTCTTTTTCTTTTGTTTCCACCCATCATTCTTTCATTGTTTATTTTTCTTATTTTTCTTTTTTTTTCGTTTTTCGATCCTATATGTTTGCCTATCGCTCAAGCATTTGCATATATAATAGAAAATAATGACAATTTCTTTGGATTTTAATTGATATTCAAACATTAATTACAAAGGATAATGTTGTACTACAATCTTCTAAATGCGGAAAAATACAAATACAAAAATGCATGCCCTATGAATACATCAAAGCTCCTAGTGCCCGCGAGACATTGTTCGGTCTTATCACGGGCCTATATGCTAATCCCTTTTGGAGTTTGTCCAGGTTGATCATTACTTGTTTCACAAAGATCATTGCTGTTGTGGTAAATGTTGAATGGGTCATATCCTTGCACAGTTGGCATTTCCGCGTAATGTATTGAGCAATGTTGATAATTCTTTCCCTGATGACCCCTTTCTCTTGAAGCAACCTACCAATTTGTTCGGCATGAGCATCTAAGGTTTGTTGGTTCTTCTTTTGAAGTTGTTGTAGCTCCAATTCTAACCGAGCCATAGACATGTAGCAATGTTCTCTCTCTACATCAAATTAATTGGTTTGTTTGCTAATTTTGACCTCGGCCATGATGATCTTCTTCCTAAATCGAGCCACTTCAACATTATGTTCATCTTTCAGTTGTTGAACCATCCGAGCTCTTTCTTCAGCATTCTTGGCCAATTGTTTCCGAACCCCAACTAGTTCCTTCTCAGCTTTCTCCAGATCAAAGCTATAATCGTTCACCTTGCGCTGTAGATTTTCAATTAGCTTCTCATCCTAGGCAAGTCGAACTGGGGTTTCGGTTGTTGTTCTCATTTTCACAATCTGAGCCTTCAAAGTTTCATTTTCTTTTCTCAGCTATTTCTTTTCACCCTCATCGACTGCTGCGTGTAGGCTGCTTTTGAATTTGAGGTCTTGAAATTGTTTTTCCAACATGCTGATTCTGGCTCGATATTCATTCTCCTTGGCCATCCAATCTTTTTGTTCCTTAGACTGCTCGGCAAACTCTTGAATATGAGGCCTCTTTGTCGGTCTGTCATGCTCAATATCTCTACGGTACCATGCGGATTATCCCAATGATACTTCTCCTCTAGCCCGATCTCTCACACAAGTTTTAGACATTGGCATTCATTTCATATTTGCCGAATTTTTGCTTCTGGGAATTGCCCAATTCTATTGCTTGAAGGTTGAGGTCCCTATCTTTCGGCACAACCTGATATCTTCCGAGTTGCCTTAATACCCGGTATGGCGTTGGATGCTCTTGAGACCCATAAATAGAAAATACGACACTTCTGCTGGCATATATATAACTTTGTTGAGGGGCAACCATACATATGCCCATTCTATCTGGTTAGCAGTCAACGATCATAAATATGTGATCCAACCCTTCGACCCTTCTGGCAACTTGGCCTCTTTTGTCCTCACGTAGAATCTTCAATACATCTCTTTTAGATGATCCATATCTTGAAAACTGAGGGTGGCGGCATAAATTCTCTATCATCCACATTTGAAGAAGTAAATTACACCCCTCGAAGAAATCTTGTCCCACTTTGCAGGTAGTGAGAGCACGGAAGATATCGGCCACTATAATTGGTGCCAACGTACTATTGTCTTGTACAAGGAGAGTACTCGCAATTTTGACAACTCTAATGTCGATATTCCCGTCTTTCCTTGGAAATATGATCAACCCCAAAAAGGCTACAATAAAGGCGAAACGCCTCTGTTCCTCCCACTTAGTCCGGTTCGCTTTGCTGTAGAGTTTGTTTGTTGGATCATTGAATCCTCCAACGTGGCCATATCTACGATATATAAAGTTCATAGTGCAGAACCCGTGGACCAAGTCTTCATTGTGAACATTTCTGGCAATCTTTAAGGAGTAGAGGAATCTATGCACAACAATAGCCTTTGGAGCAACCAGATACTTGTCTTTTAAGGGAACCTCGCCCTTCCCGATGTAGTTAGCAATTTTCTCCAATGTTGGAGTGAGCTCAAAATCCGAGAAGTGGAGCACGTTGTGTGCGGGATGCCAGCAAGCAACTAGAGCTCGGATAATATCACCCCAAGGTACTATGTTTAGCATCCTAGTAAGATCTTTTAAATATTTGTTGACCCAATCCTATCCATCTTGGCCTATCGCAACTCTAAAGGGATCTTGTTCATTAGTGCAAAGGGTTCATATTGTATTGTGCTCATCCTGCACATTTATTAAAGGTGATTTATTAAAAAGAAAACAAAATCTTTTCAAGGACAAATTTCATTATTTCAAAAGAGTCAACCTTTTTCATTTGAAAATTTCCAGGCAATTATTTTTAAAGAAAAATGACTTCAAAGCGGCCATTTTTGCACAAACAGCCGTCCGACGTCCTTTTGGAACATTCGGCTATTTTCAAAAATGGCATCACTTTGATTTTATTGACAAAAATAAAATTAAACACACACATTTTTTTCAATTTTTTTTAAAAGGGTGGTTGGACGCGTCATGGGTTGCCTACGTATCTCGCCTAGTGGTGAGAATCAAACCTGCGTAGTTCAGTCAAACTGTTTTACGACCAATTAAAAATTGTTCCAACTATTTTCAAACTTTCGACAACGTTTCGTCAATATTTCGGTATTTCTCTTCTAAAAATTGCTATTTTTCTTTTTGTTTTCAGGTATTTAGCTGGTCAGCATAATAGTCTAGGACAAATAAATGCCACATATAATCATGCTCGGTCTTTGATATCCGGGTCACCTGTCCTAGACGGACCCAACCCCTATGTTGAGTCCCCTAAATCAGATATGATGCAAATAAACGTCCTAAATCTAGGCTCAATATCCTGATTCTTTCATGGTACTAAACTGTGTACCCGAGTGGAAAACTCGGATCGAGGAGGGGGCTATGTACTAGGGACCCGCAGGATCGTCTGACTTTATAACTTATCCGGCCTCTATTTTCTTATTGGGTATTGACTTAATAGAAAGGGGAGTCTCATCCAGTAAGCACATCCCCGGAGGTAAGAATAGAAGGGTTTTCGGCACAATTTTACATATACAGTTCACCTAATATCAAAGCGGTAAACATATAGCACATTGATCAAAACATATAATGAAATCAGATATAAACCAAAACAGCAATTTAATTGAGCTCGAATTCTGAAACCATGAACTGAAGTTCTTCGTTCCTTTTCCCCAGTAGAGTCGCCAGAGCTGTCACACCTCATTTTTTCTAATACCGAAAATATCCCAATTATCTACTATTACACCCCGGAAAGAGATATAACAATATTAGCGGGAAAGGAGTTTTTCCAATTAAAGGACATTCGGAATGGGATTTTATTTATTAATATTCAGAGTCGCCACTTGGGAAGATAATGGTGTCCCGAGTCACCTGTTTAATCCCGAACCAAGGAAATTATGACTCTGTTTAACAGTCCACGAAACTAGAAATCCGAATAAGGAATTCTGTTAACCCGGGAGAAAGTGTTAGGCACTCCCGGATTCCGTGGTTCTAGCACGGTCGCTCAACTGCCATATTTGTTTTTATCTGATTCCCTTATATACTTTGGTTTCAAATGTTATTGATATTCCGATTTTGTTAATTTTTGGATTTTGCGACGTTGCAAAAATGCACTTCAAGTCACACCGCAACCAGTACGCCTGCGACTTTAATGCATTTCAGCTTCGCCGGGATTTGGATTTGGGTCACATAAATGTGCACCCGTATTAGGAATGTATATTTGTTATAAATTGTGCCCTAAGGTGTCTACGTCTTGTTAATTTGGGTGAGACCATGAAATTCGCTAAACGATCTTTCCAATTTCTAACATTTTTATAGGAAATCATGGAGGGCCCCGCAACTATACTTTTATGATTTGGCGAGGCTCATCTCCGTTTTTATTAAGGTTCTTCCTAAAGCATACTATGTTCTCTATTTCTGTTTTTTCATCCTAATATAATTGTTTTCATATTAATTATATATTATTGTGTATTAGCGTCCAGGCCATATTTTATTATTAGGCCTGGACCACGAACCAGTTCATCAGTCTGCAGAGAGATACTGGACTTCTGCAGCCCAGTACTTTTTTCGTCTACGGGCATAAGTGCCATCTTATTTTGATCAACGCCTGATTTCATATTCAGGCCCAGATCCTTCATATTTGAGGTATAAAAATGGTTAATTAACAATTTCATAATATGCACTAATGAACAAGCGACAACCAATATTATTGACTAAGTATTCTTTTGCAATCATCATTTTTATATAATCACTTCTAATTGACTAATAACTCTAACACAGTAATTTATACCATTGCTATTATTTAACTAATCGAATTTGTTAACAAATCTTTACTAGAACACTAATTGCAAATTCATTTTATCATTTTTTCATTTAACTGGAGAAAACAGTATTCTAGTTTTAATTAAATATGTTCGAATTACTATTATCAAGTTGCAGAATCACAAAAACGAATTCACAGCTAAATCAAGTTAAGTATTTACAAACAGTAACATAGTTTGAGGTATGAAACTAATTTTACAATTAACAGATCCAGATTCGAAGCTGAATTAAAAGATTCTCCAAATATTAGTACTTCATGTCTAGTTTATACTAGTTTCAAATCCAAATGATTAACTGCACTTATACCAGTTTTAGTCTTAGATTTAAGTGATACTTCTCTTCCTAGCTTATTTATCCTGTCGTTACCGAATTAAAAGCATACATTCAGTCTACTAATTATTACAATCAAGTCCTAAATGAATTACAAGGATCTAAGTACTTTTAAACTACATAATGAAATAACAAATACACGAAGATTTAGCTAAACATGATTATCCTTTTATTTCTCCAATCAGTAGCTCATTTACAACTTCCAGTCATAGTAATGCACCTGGTTCAAGTAACAAATTGATGAGTCTAGAGTTGGAGAAGAAGAATAATCAGCAACAACAACAACGATATAGCAACATCAGTAAACAAATCAACACAACACCAGCTACTAAAACTCCAAAATATAGAACCCAGCAAATCGACCCAAGCAAAATTAGAGAAACCGGTAAAGTCGAGATGAATAAGTGAAGAAACGACCCACAGAGATTCCCAGGATAGCACTTAAGTTAATCAGCTTTGCTAAATGTGTGGAACCCTTAGTTTCCAATCAATGTCTAACACTAAATTTCAGAACCCCTTTTTCAGGCTTATTAGAAGCCTATTTATAGAGCTATTTTGGGGGGAATTTCAAATAAGTTAGTTGTAATTCCCTCCCCTTATTATTTCAAATAATTATAGAATGGTTTGTTAAAAATGTATCGAACTGCCCTAAGACCCCTGCTAGAAGGTTCTGGGTAGTTCTATTAGGTTCTATTAGGCATATTTTACCTAATTTCCCTCACTTGCTAAGGTTTATTTCATTAATATCTTTTAGCTCTACCCAGTCTACCCTTTATTATCTAAGTAATTTCAGAAATACCAAGCTTTAAAGTCACTTTTATCCCTATATGCTCTATTTCATCTACATAAATGCCATTTATTCTTCCATTTTTACCCCTTTTATTTATGTATATTTACCCGACCTGCCTTAGGTCTGGCAGGACTAGGCCAACAATCATTTAACAAGTAACCACTAAGCCTTGCCTTTAAGACTTAGTCAACTTCAGACTACAGCCTTTTCATTATTGGTCACTTTTACAAATAGCAACTAATTAGAACATAGCCACTAATTAAAACATAGACACTAATTAAAAACCCAAACCTAACTCACAAACGTAGCCACAAGACCTTTATACTCATGACCCAAGTATACATAAGCACTTAAAGGTTCAGAATGAACTCACATACAAATCAAGTTACAAATATAGCCAGATTCATGTTGTTTTGCACATATAACCTTAATCGCGAATCAATTTCAAATTAATCAGAACTCCGATGAAAAATTTGATAATGGTTGAACTCCAACTAACTAAAACCCAATCGCGATAGAATATAATAAACAATCACATAAAACTGGCTAATTAGCACATGATTCATGAGTAGTTAATACCAAAACCCTACGAACACTTAGATAATTCTAGGTATGTATGAGATTCAGGACTTGCATGAACAAGTATGAATTAAAAGCAGAGATAGATTAATTTTTTAGTCATGCACAGAAATAGATTCAGACTAGCATAGTAGGCATGTAAAGAAGCAGTTTTTCAGAACACATAACATCGCTGAATGAAAGAAAAGGCGGAGGATACTTAGCTTTTTTTAGGCCTTTTCTTTTTTCCCTTTTCCTTTTCTTTCTATCTTATCTTCTATCTTTCTTCTTTGTTCTTTTCAATTTTCTTGATTAGCAGAACATCAAAGACTGTTAGTCTTCTGAGTGCTAGATCCTCCAAAAGGTGTTTGGGGTTCGATTTGAGTGTGTGAGGGGTAGTTTGGAGGCTTGGGGTAATGTTTTAGGTATGGGTTGTTTTTGGTACTTGGTGGAGTAGGGTTCCGGTGAGTATTTTTTGAATATTCGATGGATTTGGGGTTTATTTGAGGGAAACAGCCTAGATAGGGTGGTAGATCTCCTCAAGGTGGTTTGATGGTGTTATTTTTAGACCTTGGTTCATACCTTGGGTGGTCGCCGGCTAGGGTTCCGGCGACCAGATTTTCAAGAATAGGGAGACTGTTGGTTTTTGGTCGTGATTAATGGGGGTTAAGGTTTATTTGGTGGTAAGGAGGGTGTTTGGGGGATGGGCTTAGGCCGGAGATGGAGACTATAGGAGTCTCCGGTGGTCTCCATGGGAGACTGGAGAGGAGAGGAAGAAGATGACCTAGAGGCGTCTAGGGTTAGATGTATACAAATGTGTGTGTGTAATGACGGATAAAACGGGGAGAGAGGGGTATATATATCAATCCTTAGTTGATCAATCCTGGCCATTGGATCAACTGAAATGGATGGCCAGGATCATCTCTTTCTAAACGTCGTCGTGTAGATTAATAAGAGGTCTTCTAGAGTCTGTTAGATCAAGTTATTTGAACGATCAAGATTAGTTAATTAAACTATGTCGTTTCAATTAATTGGCTCATCATCCTTGTCTGTCTGATCAAACGCATTGGACGGCTGTGATTAGTTCTAATGACGACGTCATTTCATTCATAAGGTCACCGCCTTACCTGGTCCGTTGATCAACTGTATCAATGGCCCAGATTCATTGTATTTAGACGGCGTTGTTTGGTTTCATGACTGGGCAGACTAGGTTCCCTTCGTTTGGGCCTGGTTTTGTGTAGTTTGTATTGGGTTGAATATGTATTTGGCCCAAATCTTGTATATTTGTATTTTTATTTATTTTTTAATTTATGTATTTTCTTTTTATGTTTTTGTATATTTTATTGTATACTTCTTTTGTATTTCTTTTACTTCTCAAATTTTTGCATTTTTCTTATTTTTCTGATATTTTTAGCATTTTTACTCTATTTTCGGGTATTTTTGCATTTTTACTTGATTTTTCTAAATTTTAACATTTTTGTGATATTTTCCTAATTGATTTCTTTGTATTTTCATTTCAATTTTATTTTCAAACAAAAACACTAGTATTTCAACTAAATCACACAATTACAAACAAAAATCATTTTTGTATTATTATATATATATATATATATATATATATATATATATATATATATATATATATATATATATATATATATATATTGAAATTTAATTGCTTAGGGCAAAAATCACGTGCTCACAGAGG
This sequence comes from Nicotiana noctiflora, assembly GCA_032618575.1. Lineage (NCBI taxonomy): Eukaryota > Viridiplantae > Streptophyta > Magnoliopsida > Solanales > Solanaceae > Nicotiana > Nicotiana noctiflora. The sequence continues at coordinate 159,676 of JASVEL010000230.1, forward strand.
TTCGTCTTGATACTTACTAGGCATCGTCGTGGTGTGATCATGCTACTCTTCTGCACATTTTTGTTGTGCAGATACAGGTACTCCTGCTCAGTTCTATCAACATTGGAAGGAGGCCTATCAGTAAAGACTTCAAGGATATTTTCTACGTTCGCAGATCGAGGAGACCCTTTCCATCTTTCTGTAAAAATTATAGTTCTTTCAGTATTTCTCCTTTGTATAGATATTCTTGAGTCAGAGCCTCTTATGTATCCCCTTAGCTTATGATTTGTGACGACCCGACTGGTCATTTTTAGAATTTATACCCCGGTCCCCTATTAACTGCTTCCCTTAAGTTCATTTATGCTACTTTGGTTTTCTAGGACGTTCGGTGCTGAGCATCAGAGAGATTTGGGGCAGTAGTCCCTAAATGAGAGCTTAAGTGTTGAAAAGTAGTCCGTAGTCAGAACAGTGTAAAGAAGACCTCGGAATGGGAATCATATGGTTCTGTTAGCTCCGTTAGGTTATTTTGGGGTAGGGAGCATGTTCAGAATGAATATTGGGAATTCGTAGCTCATTTAGGCTTAAAATGCCGAAGTTTGAATTTTTTAAGTTTCCGGTCCGATAGTGAATTTTTTATCCGAGGACTGGAATGGAAGTCCGGAAGTTGCAGTAGCTCATTTGGGATGTGCGTGCAAAAACTTTAGGTCATTCGGACGAGGTTTGGTTAGGTTTTTTATCGAAAGCGTATTTTTTTGGAATTTGAAGTTCTTAGGCTTGAATCTTTGATTAATTCGTATTTCAGGCATTGTTTTAGGTGTTTTAAGGATCGGAATAACCTTGAATGATGTTATTGGATATGTCTGTGGGTTTGGTTGAGGTCCCGGGGGACTTAGGTGTATTTCGGATGCTCAACGGAGCATTTTTGCCTTGAAAAGTGTTGCAAATTTTTCCTTTAGTTTTGCTGTAGATTTTCCCTCTATGTGTTTGCATCATCTCCTCTGCGATTTTCAGAGGGGGTTACATTTCTTTCTATGCGACCGCATCATCACCTCCGCGTTCGCATAGTGTATTCCAGAGGGGTCCCAATTCCTTATATTCGATCACATACCCTTGTTCGCGATCGCATAGTTATGCTCCCTCCTCTTCTATGATCGCGTCACTCCCATTGCGTTTGCATAGGCCATTTTTATGGGCCTTCCAATTTGTCTCTATGTTATCGCATGCCCACTCCTGCGATTGAATAGAACAAAATACCTGGGCAGACAGATTTAATCCCAAATTCGAGAGTTCACCATTATTATCACATTTTGACTTCAAGAGCTCGGTTCTTGGCGATTTTTGATGGGATATTCACCTGGGTGACTTGGATAAGTGTTTCTCACTCGACTTAGACTAATTTCCATGAATCTCCTTATAATATCATCCTTAAATTTCAGATTTTTAATGAAAATGGGGCAGAACTTCATAGACAGAGTTATTGCGTTTTTAGGGGATATTTGACCTTGGATTTGAGAGATTTTTATGTTGTTAGACTCGTGAGAGTACGAGGGTTCTCAAAATGTGAAAATTATCCAATTCTGAGACGTTGGCCTGAGGGGAATTTTGGTCATTTTGCCTAATTTCGTGCTTTAGCTTTGAATTAAATAGTAGAATCAGTTGCTTGAGATATTATTTACAATGTGTGATTTAATTGAATAGATTTGGGCCATTTGGAGTCAAGAACTTGTGGTAAGAACATGGTTTCTAGTTGATTTTAGCCGGTTTGAGGTAAGTATATTGTCTAACCTTGTGTGGGGGACTTCCCCTTAGGATTTGAGTCTTCTTTGTTGATTGTATTCCTTGTACGCGAGGTGACAAGTGTGTGCTCGAATTTATTTGCTGAAAATTGTCCCTCTTAGACTCTTAGATCCTTTAAATCATCGAATATGGATTTTTTGTTGATACGATCGAGTTTCCTGTTATCAGTTTCACTTCTACATGACTTACTATGAATTTATTTGCCCTTTGGGTTATTCTTGATGCCTAATTGACTTTTTACCTGTTTAACTAAAGACATTTACTCTTATCTAGCCACGTTATCTTCCTAACTCTTGTCTTAACTTGGAAATCATTATTTCTATTTCTCATGTAATTAATTGGCCCTAAATGAAAAGAAGTTAGCTTCCTATGCTTAGTTGACATTTCCTTGTTGAGATTAATGTGACTTATGTTAACACCCTCGTTGTTGAATTACGCATTATGAAATCGTTGCTTTGTAGTATTTTTCCCCCTTGTTGAGTTGTCCTTAATGTGCTTGGTATTACCCTGTTGTGGTTATTCCTTGTGAGTTAGTTGTACCGTCTTTTCGGTAAACAAAATTTCTTGAGTTGATTCTCTTGCTTTGCTCCTGTATATATATATTGTCATTTATTGTGCTGTACTTGAGCTATTATGATGTACGAGGTTTCTGCCATGCAGTTGTTGATATTGTGATGCACGAGGTTTCTGCCATGCGGTTGTTTATATTGTGATGCACGAGGTTTCTGCCGTGCGGTTGTGGATATTGTGATGCACAAGGTTTCTACCGTGGGGTTGTTGATATTGTGATGCACGAGATTTCTTCCGTGCGATTATTGTTAAAGTGTTTGCATGAGGTCTTTGCCGTGCTATTGTTGTTATTGATATTTTTCACATGTTGCGTAATAAGGCACGGGATATGATATATGCTTATATATGGGTTGCGCATGTGGCAGAATAAGGTGGGAACAATATTATGCACGCGTGGCAGAATAAGGCGGTGCTCATTATATTATTGATTGCACAAATGGAGAAATAAGCTGGGCTATGTCAAGGACTGATTGTATAGAGTTGTGACAGCCGGTGGAGGCATTCTTATTAGTTTTATCTTGTGATTTTGGGTTGTTTATCTGTGTGGGATTTACCAACTTGGGAATTGTGAGGAAACATCGTACGTACAGTCCGTTCTCCTTTTCATGTGTACTAGTTGGTACAATATTCTTGTTAAAAAACTTGCACAAGCATGCACATAGTTGGACACTTCCATTAGAGGTGGACTAAGGGTGGAGGTATGCCCTCATTATTCCCTTATAGTTGAGAGAGTGGCCCTAGTGAGCCAATTAGTTGTCAGCATGATCATGACATTGATGGGGCACAAGATGCAAATTGTTAGATTTCAGATGTTGGATATTATACGAGTTGTGGCTTGTCCGAGACTTGGTGAAATTGTGGAAAGAGTTGAATAAGACCTTTTGTGAACATCATTGTAGGATATGAGTTATTGACTTGTTTTCCTCTTGATGTGTTGTGACATTAGGATTTGGGTTGTGATTCTGCCGTCATTCCGTATCATCGTTTATTATATTCTCGTTGTTAATTGTTGTATTATATCTTTGTGCGAGTTGCATCATTCTTCATCATTCATGTAGTCTTTACATATTTATAGGTCATTACCATTATTCATGTGGTTATACTATTTATTGACCGGTAGGTGTCTTGACTGTTCCTCGTCACTACTCCATCAAGGTTAGTCTTGATACTACTGGGCATCGCCGTGGTGTACATATGCTACTCTTCTGCACATGTTTGTTGTGCAGATACAGGTACCCCCACTCAGTTCTATCAGCCTTGGAAGGAGGCGTATCGGTAAAGACTTTAAGATATATCTGCTACATCCGTAGACTGAGGAGTCCTTTTCCAGCTTTCTATAAAAAGTATAGTTTTTTCATTATTTCTCCTTTGTATAGATATTCTTGAGTCAGAGCCTCTTATGTATCCCCTTAGCTTATTATTTGTGAGTTTCCGGGTTTTAGGAATATTGTTAGCTTCAAGAATTGTTATGGTATGTGCCGAACGGCACCTTAAACACCATTTTTATTTTACTAGTTCATTTTTATTTACATTCTTCCGCAATTATGGTCTATCTTCCACATTGTTACGCTTACTTAGTCGTAGGGACAAGGTGCCATCACGACATGTTCATGTAGGGTGAACTAGGGTCGTGATAGGGGGATTCTGATTTGATTGTCCAGCAAGCCCATGGAGAGTGGGAGACCCGAGATGTTAAGCTCATTCCTTATCGACAACATGTGGAAGATCTCGGCAAACGGTTCAAGTCGATATAATTCTCCCTCAGTGTCACAATGAACTAGATGATGCACTTGCCACTCTTGCTTCGATGTTGCCTTACCTAGGCAATGCCCATATTGATCCTTTAGATATCCAAATCAAGGAAAGGCATGGTTATTGTAACACGGTAGAGGTGGAACTAACCATACAACCATGGTATCACGATATTAAAAGGTTTTTAAAAATGCAAGAGTACCCTGAGCAAGCTACTGGAGATCAAAAGAGGACTATCAGAGGGCACGCGAGTGTTTTCTTCTTGAGTGGTGATGTCTTGTATAAGAGGACCTCGGACCTCAATTTGTTGAGATGTGTTGATGCCGAGGAAATCGGAAGAATCACGAGGTATACGCAAGAGTATGTGGACCTCAAATGAATGGGTATGCTTTGGCAAAGAAAATCTTTCGGGGAGGATATTATTGGATAACCATGGGGAAATTGTTTCAACTTTGTCCTGAAATGCCATCTGAGTAATGTGCACGGTGATTTGATTCATGCACCACCAACTGAATTACATCCTATGTCAGCACCCTGACCATTCGTGGCTTGGGGCATGGACGTCATTAGACCAATCGAGCCAAAAGCCTAAAATTAACATAGAGCCATATTGGTTGATATTAACTATTTCAAAAAGTGGGTTAAAGCCATCACTGTTAAGTCAGTCACTAAGAAAGATGTGATAGATTTTGTGCATTCTAATCTTATTTGTCGCTTTAGCATTCCTGCAACTATTATTATAGATAATGCTACCAACCGGAAAAGTCATCTGATGGAGGACGTATGCAAACAATTCAAAATAACACATAAAAACTCCACTCCCTACCGGCCGAAAGCCAATGGTGCCGTCGAAGTAGCAAACAAGAACATCAAGAAGATTCCGAGAAAGATGATTCTGAGCTCTAGAAAACGGAATGAAAATCTGCCTTTCACATTCCTTGGATATCACACCATAGTGCGTACATCAGTTGAAGCAACCCCATACTTGTTGGTCTATGGAACTGAGGTTGTTATACCTGTAGAGGTAGAAATACCTTCACTCCGGATAATCGTTGAAGCAAAAATTATGGACATTGAGTGGGTCAAGACTCGACTGGAACAATTGTCCTTAATCGATAAAAAATGAATGGGCACGGTCTATCACGGGTAGTTATACCAACAAAGAATGGCCCGTGCTTATAACAAGAAAGTGCGTCCCAGGAATTTCGAAGTGGGACAACTCGTGTTAAGATGCATTCTCCCTCATCACCAAGAAGCGAAAGGAAAATTCTCTCCTAAATGGAAGGGTCCATACATCATCCGTTAAATATTGCTTAGAGAAGCATTGTATTTGGGAGATATCAAAGGAAATGATCTCAAAACAGCCGTGAATGCAATTGCATTATAAAGGTATTATGTCTAGGCTTTCTGCGGTGTTGGTTTTTTGTGCAATTGATATGACGAAGGTTTCTTCTCGCTATCCAAACACTATCAACCCTTCGCAAATCCATTGAGCTGGTTACTCATCTTTGATTACCCTCTTTCGAACCCGAAAGTATTCTAAAAAAAAAAGAAAAGGAAAGAAAATATGAAAAACAAATATGATGAAAAGAAAAAGAAAAAGAAAAACAAACAAAACAAAAACAGAAACAACAAAAACAAAGTTTCCCTAGACTATGTTTGACTTGATTCCGAAAGGATACATAGGCAGCCTTTCTCTAAGGTTCATTCACACCAAAATAAAAATCCCAATTCCCCCAAAAGTTGAAACTGGGGCAGATGATATATTGTTTTGGCTTTGAATCTACCAAAAATGGTTCCAAAGTTGTACTTCCGTCCAAAATTCTTTTTACCTAAAACCTTGTCCAAGTCCTTCTCATCAATTGGCAAACGCGTGGGAAGTGAAAAACAACATGGTTGGAATCTGATATAGTCCAAATTGAGAGAAATAAAATGAGAGAATCTTATCGGTAAAAACCTTCGGGCACCATAAGGTGACAATGAGTAGAGAATCTGAAAATGAGAGTATGTTTGGTGAAAACTCGTAAAGAGCAATATTAGGCGACAATGAGAAGAGAAATAAGAGAGGTCGATTAGCGAAAACGCGAAAGGGTGCTGTCGGCCGAAAAGAAGACATCTCGCCACTAAAAGAGCCCTGGCAAGGTTCCCTATTTTTGAAATACGGATCAATGGATCCACGAGAAGATGGAAAGGTTTTGTGGGTCGGGCATCTAGTCCAATAAGCATATCATGTCCATTTGAAGCCAGCATGCATCCACGGATAAGTCCTTCTCTTTCCCGAATGGGACGCTTCTTTTTAAACTCATATGCTTTCCTTTTGTATACTTCTTATTTGAATCCCTTTCGGTTTAACTCTGATCCAAGACTATTACAAAGAAAAGGTGGCAGGACTAGTTTCATAGGTCTTCGCTTGGCAAAAGCCAAAGAAAATACCCAGCCTCAGCGGATGTGTCAGGCCAATCCCGAATGACCATGAATATGGATGTTTTAAAGCAAAGACATCGGAAAGGAAAGAATGTCAAAGGCAAAGGTCCTAAGATAAAAGTAAAGTGAAAAGGCCAGAGCCTATACGGGCGAGTCATCATGAAATCCTAAATAATGAGTCCTTTCTGTTTGAAAATAGATTCACCCTCAAAACCAGCAAGCAGCAAAGTTTTCTACGGAAATTGGGCCCGGATCAAGTAATTGAGATGATCAAGGCCACAAAACTAACCACCATTTCAAACTAACAAATTGTTCATTGTTTGAAAGTTAAAATAGGTGTAATTCAAAACAACCACACAAGAAGCAGGTGTAACCCAAATGAAAAAAAATGTGCAAGCGTTGAAACAGCTTTGCAATAGGGAATCAACCAAAAAGGGAAGTGTCACGCCCCAAATCGAGGGACATGACCGGCGCCTGACCGGGTAGCCCCGGTCAAGCGGACCTGGGTGCCTTTCATTCCCACGTGTTACCCCTGTGTTGACTGTTTCTCATTAACCACATATCTTATCAATTATAACTAATTTCACAATATACAAACATAACCATACGAGTGATTCATTAACAAGTTTACAATTTTTACAACGCCCAACATGATATATACATAAGACTGGAATCCCACAGTTTACATGTCTACAGAGCCTCTAGGATACAAAAGGGGGTACAATACTTGCCGGTAACAAGGCTCCGGCTATACCTTACAAAACCAAAATAAAGTCTAAATAAAAGTGGCGTGAACCACACAGGGCCCCGAGGAAGAAAGGGGCTCACCAAAACGGGCAGTGGAGGATGAAGGATACTACTGACGATGAGCTGAAGTGCCTGCTACTAATCCACCTACAATCATAACACGAATGTAGCATCCCCAGCAAAAGGGACGTCAGTACACTTGAATTGTACTGATATGTATGGACAAACTTTGTCCCAAGTAAACTCAAGTCGTTAAACAAGGATCACGATGACAAGACAGCCAATAAATTACATCAAGAAATCAATTAAGCCAGCAAACCATGTTTTCCACCTTTTACTCATTTCATATAAGTCTCAACACGAAGCACGTTTAATGTCAACAAGTAGGACAACAACAAATCAACCACATAAATCACAAGTAGTCAAATAAAGGGGCAATCAGTGCCCCACAGGTTGCAAACTCTCCTGCTGTCTCCTTTCACAATTTCATATCAATGATTTTTGTATCAATTTCATTAGAGATTTCGATCGCTTTCCATCCTTATTACCTCGTCCACCCTTATTACCTCGGCCACCTTTATCACCCCAACCCACACCTTATTTATTCATATTGCGGCGCGCAACCTGATCCCATCGTACAGTTTCAAACACAACAATTACAAACAGCAAATAAGGCACGACACTTAATTATAACAAGTTCAAATAAATAACTTGCAAATTGGTTCATGTTCTCAATTACTTCTCAAACCAATAACACAACCAAATTGCAATGTTTCCAAAATCGAGAATGTTCATACTGTTATGTTTAACAACTTACCACACCTCAAGTGTTTCGTTTCCTTTCCACAAGGTACCATGTATACCATCATAACCATTAATCACAATTCATTACCAAATTCAACTCTGATTTATCTTTCGGTTCTTATCCCACATTACATCACTCATTCAATAGAAAATTTGAATATCCAACAGCAACATCAAGAATTTCACACAATTTGTCATATTAACACGAACCAACAAATTTCACACATATAGGCGATTTCGCAAGAATCAAAATTAGCCATACATACCTGGTATCGAGTTTTCTTCCGTTAACTTCCTACTTTATGCTTACCCAAGATACCCTATCTTTGCCGACCTCGTTTTGCATACTCTTATGCCTATCCACTTCCTCTTTACTAAAAATCAAGTTCAATAATCATGCATGACTGTGAAATTCCTTTTTCAAGAGCTATTATATGCAACCCTCTCCTTACCCATTTCAAAACTGAAAATTAGAGAAAATAGCTAGGGTTTGTACCTTTAATTGATTTGGGGAAGTTGAATCTTTGCCCTAGAATCCTTTGAACTAAGTAGTTGGAACAATCTTTGAAGATGAAAGACTTCTCTTTCTAAAATCCCTCTCTTCTCTCTCTAATTTTGGTAAGATGATATGATAAAATGAAGGAGAAAGGTGTTATATTAAAGAAGAGGTCAGGTTGAATTTTATAAAATTTCTGGGCCGGGTCAATTCTGCGGTCGCATCTGCGATCACAGAATCGACATGCGGTCCGCATAATGACCGCGGGATTGACTCAAAATTTACACAAGTTCTGTTACGGAATGCGACCAAAATGCGGTCCGTATTCTTGATCTGCGGTTGCAGAGTGCACCGCAGATTTTGACGCTCAAAAACCTTCGAGAATTTATGCGATAGATCTGCGATCCGCAGATCCATTCTGTGATCGCATATCGACCGCATTCTCAACACCAATTTTTGTAAACCTTCTGTTAAGCTCTGCGGCAGGAATGCGGTCCACATAGTAGATCTGCGGTCACATTCCTGACCGCAGAATTGACACTTTTCTGGAAAAATCGATTCTTTACATTTTGAAACTTAAATTACTAGCAAGGGTCCGAACCGCGGCGAGCAATGCATTCCTAACACATTATTCGGACCATGACACCATAGCTACTAGGTTTTATGCACAAAAATTTTACGGGGCCTTACATCTTCCCCCCTTTAAGATCATTCGTCCTTGAATGAGGATTTTGAAAATGAGTTGGTCTTGAAAGACATGATATGCAAATTATCAAAATTTTAACTAACTCTTATATTTTAGAAAAAATTCTCCATAGTTCCCTTTGTATTATGGACATATCCACCTGTTAGAGGGCCCCCGAAACACATTACCAAACAACAATACACAAATATAACACTTTCCACAACTCGTATACACTTTCTTACCTCAACGAATTCACATATCTTATCACATTGTTATAATTGCACATAAACGAGTCACTTCAAAGAGATCTTACCTTATTTAACCATCTTAACACACCATGTACACACAAACAACCCATTACCAATCTACACTTACTATTAGTTGTTTATTTAATACATGAATCTTTATAAGGCTTTCATTTATCAAGAAGGGTTCAAGTGACCCAAGGTAACAACACATTTAACTCATTACAAAATGAAGGAGACTTTACTAATACTAAGAGGGAAACAACTTGGACAAGATGGCAGTTACTAGGAGTAGAAGGGTCGCCTAATTTCTTCTAAGCTTGATCAAGCAAATGGGGGTACTTCTCCTTCATCGCTTTCTCTGCTTCCCATGTGGCCTCTTCAACTTGTTGACTTCGCCACAATACTTTAACAGAGGCAACTTCCTTATTTCTCAACTTATGGACTTGCCTATCAAGAATGGCAACTGAAACTTCTTCATATGACAAATCTTCATTAACCTCAATAGCCTCGACTGGCAGGATGGTGGATGGATCTCCAATCACTTTCTTCAACATGGACACATGGAATACTGGGTGCACTGATGACATCTCAGGAGGCAGCTCCAGCCTATAAGCAACATGACCAATCCTTTGAACGACCCGATATGGCCCAACATACCTCGGACTCAATTTCCCTTTCTTTCCGAATCGCATGACTCCCTTCATCGGAGATACCCTCAAATACACCCAATCATCGACTTGAAACTCCAAATCTCTTCGGTGAATGTCTGCATATGATTTTTGGCGACTCTGTGCAGTTTTCATCCTTTCCTGAATAACCTTAACTTTTTCCATAGCTTTGTACACCATGTCTGGCCCTAGCAATTCCGCTTCCCCTACCTCAAACCACCCGATTGGCGACCGATAACTTCTCCCGTACAATGCCTCAAACGGGCCATCTGAATGCTAGCGTGGTAGCTGTTATTGTAAGCAAATTCAATCAGAGGCAAGTGTTCATCCCAATTACCTTTGAAGTCTAATACACAAGCCCGCAACTTATCTTCAAGCGTGTGAATAGTCCGTTCGGCCTGTCCGTCGGTCTGCAGATGGAAAGCTGTGCTGAGATTCACCTGAGTTCCCAAACCTTGCTGAAACTTCTTCCAAAAGTTAGCTGTGAACTGAGCCCCGCGATCCGAGATATTGGAAAGTGGAGTGCCATGAAGCCTTACTATCTCATTGATGTACAACCTTGCATATTGCTCCGCAGTATCATTGGACTTGACTGGCAGGAAGTGAGCTGATTTGGTGAGTCGATCCACTATCACCCATATTGAGTCGAACTTACGCTGAGTGCGAGGTAACCCCACCACAAAATCCATATTGATCATCTCCCATTTCCACCTTGGTATTTCTATAAGCTGAGTTAATCCACCGGGCCGTTGATGTTCGGCATTCACTTGCTGGCAGTTCGGGGATTTAGCTACAAAGCTTGCCACATTCCTTTTCATACCATTCCACCAATAAATCTCCTTAAGATCATGATACATCTTTGTGGAACCTAGGTGCACCGAATACCTGGAAACATGACCCTCTACAATCACACTTTCCCGAAGCTCGTTCACATACGGAACACATAGTCTACATTGACACCGCAATACACCATCCTCGCTGCTGAGTACAAATGCTGAGGTCTTGTCATCCATAACTGCTTCATTCACCCGAACCAATGCTGGATCCATGAACTGTTTTTCCTTGATTTCCGCGACCAATGATGATTATGCTCCATTATGCACCAAAATATTCCCATCGTCTGACGCCGAGATACGAACCCCCAATCTGGCCAATTGGTAAACCTCCCGTGCCAGGAGTCTCTGATCCACACCCAAATGAGCCAAACTACCCATGGATTTTCGACTAAGAGCGTCGGCTACCACATTTTCCTTCCTTGGATAGTACAATATGTTCATATCATAGTCCTTGAGCAATTCTAACCACTGCCGTCGTCTCAAATTCAGCTCTTTCTGCTTGAACAAATACTGGAGGCTCTTATGGTCTGAAAACACATCTACATGAACCAAGGCAAACACAACAGCTGCAAGCTCCAAATCATGCGTCGGATAATTCTTCTCATGGTTCTTGAGTTGCCTGGAAACATAAGCTATGACCTTTCCACGCTGCATCAATACACATCCCAAACCAACTCTGGAGGCATCACAATAAACCACAAATCCCTCTGTGCCTTCTGGCAAGGCCAATACTGGTGCCGAGGTCAATCTTGACTTCAATTCTTGGAAACTTTTCTCGCATGCATCGGACCACTGGAACTTAACTGCCCTCTGCGTTAGTTTTGTCAATGGGGAAGCGAGGGTTGAGAATCCCTCTACAAACCTCCGATAGTACCCTACCAAACCCAAGAAGCTACGAATCTCTGTCGGGGTCGTGGGTCTTGGCCAATCTTTCACTGCCGCAATCTTCTGAGGATCCACCTGAATTCCCTCACTGGAAATAACATGCCCTAGAAAGGCTACGGACTCCAACCAAAACTCACATTTTGAGAACTTGGCATACAATTGATGCTCAAGAAGGGTCTGCAATGCTGCTCTGAGGTGAACGGCATGATCTTCTCTGCTCCGAGAGTAGATTAGGATGTCGTCAATGAATACAATCACAAAGGAATCTAGGAATGGCTTGAAAACCCGATTCATAAGGTCCATGAAAGCTGTTGGGGCATTGCTTAGCCCAAAAGACATGACCAAAAACTCGAAGTGACCATAACGAGTTCTGAAGGCGGTCTTAGGAATATCCTGCTCCCTGATTTTCAACTGGTGGTACCTAGACCGTAAATCAATCTTTGAGAAGAACTTCGCTCCCCGCAATTGGTCAAACAGATCATCCACTCGAGGTAAAGGATATTTATTCTTTATGGTGACTTTGTTGAGCTGCCGATAATCAATACACATTCGAAGTGACCCATCCTTCTTTCTGACAAAGAGAACCGGAGCACCCCACGGTGACACACTCGGTCGTATGAACATTTTCTCTAATAAATCCCTCAGTTGCTCCTTTAACTCCCTTAACTCCGCTGGCGCCATTTTGTATGGTGGAATGGTTATTGACTGAGTATCTGGCAATACATCGATCCCAAAATCAATCTCCCTATCCGACGTGATGCCTGGAAGCTCATCCGGAAACACTTTAGGAAATTTATTCACAATTGGCACGGACTCGAGGGTAGGCACCTCTGAGGTGGTGTCCGGTACCCGGACCAAGTGATAGATACACCCCTTCTTAATCATCTTCGAAGCCTTAAGGTAGGAAATAAACCTACCCCTTGGCACTACACCATTTCCTCTCCATTCAATAACGGGCTCGTTAGGGAATTCGAGCCTCATAACTCTCGTCCGACAGTCCATCTTGGCAAAGCATTAATAGAGCCAATACATCTCCATAATTACATCAAAATCAACCATCCCAAGCTCAATAAGATCGGCTGTGGTAACACAACCACTCACCGTAACAACACAATTTCTATAGACTCGTGAGGCTGTAATAGAATCACCAACCGGAGTCGACACAAAGAATGGCTCATAAAGTTGTTCGGGTTCTATCCCAAAACATGAAGCAATGAATGGAGTAACATAAGACAAAGAGGACCCCAGATCAATAAGGGCATAGCAATCAATAGTCTGAATAGACAGGATACCTGTAACAACATCTGGAGAAGCCTCGGCATTCTGGCGGCCACTCAATGCATAAAATTGGCTAGGTCCACCCCTACCTTGAGCTCCACCCCTAGCTGCACCACGCCCTGCTGATGCTGGAGTACGCGCTGATGATGTAGCAACCGAAGATCCGGATGACTGAGCAGATCCGTACCTATACCCTGACTGGGTGCACGGTAGTCCCGGTGAATGTGACCTCTCACCCCGCACCTGAAGCACACCGAGATTTCAAGGTAGCAAGTCTCTGTATGAAATCTCCCACACTTGGGGCATGTAGGTCTCCCCTGCTTCTGGGACCTCACCCCAGGACGACCAGACTGACGAGACCTCCTGCTGTCTGAACCGGGTTTCGAATGACTGCCCTGCTGATGACTGTGCACAGATGGCGGTGCACTCGCGGAGGACTGAGCATATGACTGGGATGGCCCTGATGACCCTCTCCCTGGAAGTGATCTCCCTGAATGACCCATTGACCGGGCCCTGCTGCTACTTTCTCTTTCTGCACGAATCTTCAATTTCCTGGCTTCTGTGGCCCGAGAAAACCCCACGATCCTCCCATAGTTCATATCTGAGTGCAAAGCTGCTGTGGCAGCCTCATTCACTACCAAAGGGCTAAGGCCCTGAACAAACCATCGAACCCGGGCATCCATGGTCGACACTAAATGAGGAGCGTACTTGGACAACCTTACGAACTTTATGTGATACTACCAAACACTCATACTGCCCTATTTTAGGACCTCGAACACAGTGGCACGGGCTACCATTGTCTCAGCAGGCAAGAAGTGGTCTATGAATGCATCCACAAACTCATCCCATCTGGCCGGAGGGCTCCCTTCCTCACGGGAATCCTCCCACATCTCGAACCATGAACGTGCCGCTCCCTTCAGCCTGTAAGAGGCCAACTTTACCCCCTCTATATCTGTAGCCTTCATCACTCTGAGGGTCTTGTATATCTCGTCATGGAAATCATGTGGGTCAGCCTCTGGATCAGTGCCTGAGAATTCTGGAGGGGCCAACCGCAAGAACTAGTGGACTCTGGAGCCGGAGGAATCTCCCTGTCCGCTGGAGGATGCAGGGGCATCATGGGATCTCTGGTCCTGGGCGGCCACAAACTGTGCTAGCATATGCATGGCTCCCCGAAGATCCTCATTAGAGATACAAGAACCAGAAGCGGGAACTGTATCTGAGTCAGGAACACTGGCAGGAGTGATGGTGGCATCCTCTGCCGCAGCTGGAATAGGGACACTTGGGGTTTTGAATAGATGGGCCAGGCAAATTCAAGATTGGTGGGTTATTCTCGCCCACGGCATCTGGTGCATGATTATCAGCCACACTTGTGTCGGCATTGGACCCAAGGCCGAGTCTAGCCTTCTTCTTAGGCGCCATATTCTGAAAATTTGGGAACAAGACGCGAATTCGACACAGATATTTCCACATTGCACTTAACCGCACGATATAGATTAACAAGGAAATAGGTAAATTCCTAAATGTCCGTGAAACCCCCAACTTATCTGATGTGGTCGACAACACACCAATAAGAAGGGCACTACTAGACACGGCTCCGAGTCATCCTAGGACACTTTAAAACCTTAGGCTCTGATACCAAGTTTGTCACGCCCCAAATCGAGGGACATGACCGGCGCATGACCGGGTAGCCCCGGTCTAGCGGACCTGGGTGCCTTTCATTCCCACGCGTTACCCCTGTGTTGACTATTTCACATTAACCGAATATCTTATCAATTATAACAGATTTCACAATATACAAACATAACCATATGAGTGATTCATTAACAAGTTTACAGTTTTTACAACGCCCAACATGATATATACATAAGATTGGAATCCCACAGTTTACATGTCTACCAAGCCTCTAGGATACAAAAGGGGGTACAATACTTGCTGGTAACAAGGCTCCGGCTATACCTTACAAAACCAAAATGAAGTCTAAAAAAAGTGGCGTGAACCACACAGGGCCCCGAGGAAGAAAGGGGCTCACCAAAACGGGCAGTGGAGGATGAAGGATACTACTGTTGATGAGCTGAAGTGCCTGCTACTGATCCACCTACAATCATAACACGAATGTAGCATCCCCAGCGAAAGGGACGTCATTACACTTGAATTGTACGGATATGTATGGACAAACTTTGTCCCAAGTAAACTCAAGCCGTTAAACAAGGATCACGATGACAAGACAGCCAATAAATTACATCAAGAAATCAATTAAGCCAGCTAACCATGTTTTCCACCTTTTACTCATTTCATATAAGTCTCAACACGAAGCACGTTTAATGTCAACAAGTAGAACAACAACAAATCAACCACATAAATCACAAGTAGTCAAACAAAGGGGCAATCAGTGCCCCACAGGTTGCAAACTCTCCTGCTGTCTCCTTTCACAATTTCATATCAATG
Organism: Nicotiana noctiflora; assembly: GCA_032618575.1. NCBI lineage: Eukaryota > Viridiplantae > Streptophyta > Magnoliopsida > Solanales > Solanaceae > Nicotiana > Nicotiana noctiflora. The sequence continues at coordinate 175,290 of JASVEL010000230.1, forward strand.
ATTTTTGTATCAATTTCATTTGCGATTTCGATCGCTTTCCATCCTTATTACCTCGTCCACCCTTATTACCTCGGCCACCTTTATCACCCCAACCCACACCTTATTTCTTCATGTTGCGGCGCGCAACCTGAGCCGACCGTAAAATTTCAAACACAACAATCACAAACAGCAGATAAGGGACGACACATAATTAATACAAGTTCAAATAAACAACTTACAAATTGGTTCATGTTCTCAATTACTTCTCAATCAAACAACACAACCAAATTGCAATGTTTCCAAAATCGAGAATGTTCATACTGTCATGTTTAACAACTTACCACACCTCAAGTGTTTCGTTTCCTTTCCACAAGGTATCATGTATACCATCATAACCATTAATCATAATTCATTACCAAATTCAACTCTCATTTATCTTTCGATTCTTATCCCACATTACATCACTCATAGTTCAATAACAAATTTGAATATCCAAGAGCAACATCAAGAATTTCACACAATTTGTCAAATTAACACGAACCAACAACTTTCACACATATAGGCGATTTCACAAGAATTAAAATTAGCCATACATACCTGGTATCGAGTTTTCTTCCGTTAACTTCCTACTTTATGCTTACCCAAGCTACCCTATCTTTGCCGACCTCGTTTTGCAGACTCTTACGCCTATCCATTTCCTCTTTACTAAAAATCAAGTTCAATAATCATGCATGAGTGTGAAATTCCATTTTCAAGAGCTATTATATGCAACCCTCTCCTTACCCATTTCAAAACTTAAAATTAGAGAAAATAGCTAGGGTTTGTACCTTGAAATGATTTGGGGAAGCTGAATCTTTGCCCTAGAATCCTTTGAACTAAGTAGTTGGAACAATCTTTGAAGATGAAAGACTTCCCTTTCTAAAATCCCTCTCTTCTCTCTCTAATTTTGGTAAGATGATATGATAAAATGAAGGAGAAAGGTGTTATATTAAAGAAGAGGTCAGGTTGAATTTTATAAAATTTCTAGGCCGGGTCAATTCTGCGGTCACATCCGCGATCGTAGAATCAACATGCGGTCTGCATAATGACCGCGGGATTGCCTCAAAATTTACACAAGTTCTATTACGGAATGCGACCAAAATGCGGTTCGCATTCTTGATCTGAGGTCGCAGAGTGTACCGTAGATTTGACGCTCAAAAACCTTTGAGAATTTATGCGATAGATCTGCAGTCCGCAGATCCATTCTGCGATCGCATATCGACCGCATTCTCAACACCACTTTTTGTAAACCTTCTGTTAAGCTCTGCAGTAGGAATGCGGTCCGCATAGCAGATCTGCGATCGCATTCCTGACCGCAGAATTGAAACTTTTCTGGAAAAATCGATTCTTTACATTTTTGAAACTTAAATTACTACCAAGGGTCCGAACGGCGGAGAGCTATTCTACGCATTCCTAACACATTATTCGGACCATGACACCATAGCTACTAGGTTTTATGCACAAAAATTTTACGGGGCCTTACAGGAAGTTTCCCCCCAAATTCTTTCATGAATTTTATTAAATAAAAAGAAAGAAGAATAAGAAGAAGAAGAAAAAGAAGAAGAAGAAGAAGAAGAAGAAGAAGAAGAAGAAGAAGAAGAAGAAGAAGAAGAAGAAGAAGAAGAAGAACAACAACAACAACAACAACAACAAGAAGAAGAAGAAGAAGAAGAAGAAGAAGAAGAAGAAGATGAAGAAAAATCATGGTAGCATAGGACCCCCATTCCATAGATATCCCGGCATAACCCGTGGACCTCCCTGGCATAACCCAAGGAGCCTTTCTTTTTCAATTCTGGCATCAACTGCGGACCTTCCTGGCATAACCCAAGGAGTCCTCATTTAACCCAAGGACCTTCCTGGCATAACCCAAGGGCTAGGCAAGCCCGACCATTTATACTCTCATCCCGAGCATGAAGCTCAAATTAATAACATGAACATTAATATCAACAATAAAGGTAAACTGAATATCCACCCCAAAGATCTAGGGTCACGAGTCTGGAGCCTCTAAACAAGATCGGATAACAATATCTGATCCAAATACTAAAGTCTAAATAATTTATATACAAAGGAAAAATAGAATAAGAAGAGAAGCCAGGTCCTGCGAACGCCAGCAGCTACCTCAGCAACTCGGATAAATACTGATAAAAGCTGGAGTGCTCGTCTATCCCTCCTATGTACCTGAATCTGCACACAAAGGTGCAGGGAGTAGGGGTGAGTACTAAGTACTCAGTGAGTAATAAATATATAAAAGCAGTTGAAAGTAGGAAATCCACAGAATACCACAATATGAAGCTAAACTACAGTCCGAATCTCCTACGAACTAGCATCAACAATACAATATAGCTACCACAGAAAAATTTAACAAATAAAGATGCAATGCAATGCACATAACCGCTACGGCGTGTAGCCCGATCCATTTAACGTCGACGGCGCTCACTGGGGGTGTGTACAGACTCCGGAGGGGCTCCTACAGCCCAAGCGCAAATATCGTTGCGGCGTGCAGCCCGATCCTCATATCATAATAACCGCTGCGGCGTGCAGCCCGATCCATCCTCAGTCCACAATAATCAGATAAGTCACAAACAGTTCATTTTTCTTAATTCCAGTTTCCAATTCATAATTTATGAAAAATACTTTAACTTTTATTTAATTTTCAAAAGTCGGTGACTTAGCATTTCAATACTGTGATTTCAATTTCCAGGACTGAGATCAGTGATTAAGCAAATATAGCTATCACATAAATACTATCCCCTAGGGATACTACAGGTCGGCACAAGGCCCCAAACAAGGCTTACAACCCACAAATATGTCAAACACAGTGTATTTCTATCACTAATAACATTTTTATCCATATCCGGGATGGACCAAGTCTCAATCCCCAATCACAATCAATTCCGCACCTGCCACGGTGTGCGAGCCACGCCCTACAAGCGTCACAATGTGCTAAGCCAAGGTTTCGAAACCCTCAGGCTACCATATACACAAACTACTCACCTCTAGCCGGTCGTAGACTCGTCCGCAATGCCCTTTCCTTTGGAATTCGCTGCCTCGCGTGTAGAATCTATTCAAACCACAATAATTGTGTCAAATACGGGTCAAAGAATCATAACCCATTTCAATTTACATGAAATTCGCATAAATACACTAAGTTGGTAAAAACCCGACCCCGGGCCCGCTGCTCGCAAAATTCCGAAATTAGTACCAACGCGATCCTCGTCTCGCCACAAGTCCGTGCATATAAAATTTATCGAAATCGGAGTTCAATTGGCCTTTCAAAACCCAAATTTCGTTTTCAATTTCTAGGCCACAATCCTTCACAATTTCTACCCAAATTCATGAAGATTGATGTTAATTCTACCATAAAATTATGTTTTTGAGTCAAGAATCTTACCTCCGATGTTTACCCGGTGAAATCCCCTCTTGAAGCTCTCCAAAATCATCCAAACGAAATGAAATCAATGAAAGAAATAACCCAATTTCGTGTAATAAAGAATTTGTCTGTGCTTCTTCGGGTTGTACCCTGCTGCGCTGTACAAGTTGTACATCTTATTGCTCCAGCAGTCATTTTCCGTCGATCATAACTTCTAGTACAGATGTCCAAATTACGAGTTCTTTAGCTTTCTGGAAACTAGACACGATGTTCTACAACTTTCGTGTTTTGCACTTTTTGTGATTCCTTATAGATTACAATATATCAGCTCTCAAAGTAGCCGAAAAGTGCTGAAAATCTGCTGCAATTAGTGCAGCAATCAGCTGCTCACTTTGGCTCTAAATGGTCCGTTTGGACCCCCGAATTCATCCTGAGACCCCCGGGACCCCAACGAAAACCACCAACATATTCCAAAACATGATACGAACTTGTTCCAATCATAAAAACACCACACTAAACATCAAAATCTCCATTTACTCACGAATTCAAGCCTAAGTTTCTTAAAAACTTTCAAAACTAACATTCAATCCAAAACCCGATCAAACGATGTCCGAATGACCTGAAAATTTGCAGACATATCCAAAATCACATAACGAAGCTATAGAAATTGTCGGAATTCCATTCCGACCCCTGGATCAAAATATCACCTACCATCCGGATTTCGCCAAAATTCAACCTTCGCCAAAATAGGCTAACTTCTTCACCGGACCTCCAAAATTATTTCCGATTACGCGCCTAAGTCTTAAATCATCCACCGAAACTAACCGAATCATCGGAATTCAGTTCCGATCCCTAGAACTCATAAGTCAACGTTGAGTTGACTTTTCCAACTTAAGCTTTCCTTAAAGAGATTAATTGTTTCATTTCCTACCAAAATCAATCCGAATTGACTCAAGATTTGCACACAAGTCACACTCGACATTACGGACTTGCACGAACTTTCGGAATTGCATTCCGACCCCGATATCAAAATTTTCACTTCCGGTCGAATTTTCTCATAACCCTTCAAATTCATATATTTTGCCAAATGACTTCAAAATGACCTCCGGACACCCGAATTCACTTCCGATCGCGTTCCCAACTCCAAAATCACCATATGGATCTATTCGCAGACTCGGAATCCCAAACGGAAATCTATAACTCTAAAATGCCTTCCAACCCAAATTTATGAAATCCTTCTAAAATACTAACTTCCACCATATACGCTGAAATGCTCACGGGTTATCAAAAACCAAATCCGGACACACGTCCAAGTTTAAAATCATCATACGAGCATGTTGGAACTTTTAGATCCCAATTCCGAGATCATTTACTCAAAATTCCAATCGTAGTTCAGTTCTTCAACTTTAAGCTTTCAAAATGAGAATTTCCATTTAGATTTGACTCCAAACTTCCTGAATTTGACTTCTGACCATACACACAAGTCAATATACCTGAGATGAAGCTGTTCATGGCATCAATCTGCTGAATGACGCGCCAGAGCTCAAAACGACCGGTCGGGTCGTTACACTTACCCCTCCCATGCCCCCTCCTCCCCTACCCCCACCCCGGGCGCAAACCCCCTAAAAAAATTTTATGCAAGATGAGCATGATTCTAAAATATGGGTCATGTTGGGCGGGTTGGGTTATGACCCATTGTTTAGCCCATCTTGACCCGGCCCATCTTAACCCAAATTCACTTTGGGCTGGGTTGGGCAATGACCCATTTATTGACTAACCCATCTTGACCCGCCCAAATTCAGCCCAACCCACCCATTTGCCACCTTTACCAAGGACCATTTTTTCCTTCAATCCATAAATAACCCATGGACCTCTCTGTCATAACCCAAGGAGCATTTTTCTTTCAATTCTGGCATAACCCGTGGACCTCCCTAGCATAACCCAATGAGTCTTTTTCTATCAATTCTAGCATAACCCATGGACCTCCCTAGCATAACCCATGCAGCCTTTTTTTCTTTCAATACCAGCATAACCCAAGGAGTCTTTTTATTTCAATCCCGGCATAATTGATACGAGCACACTCGATGAAATTGCAATCAAAGATCTATATTTACCATCAGGACCAATCATGAGAGCTAAAGCTAGAAAAGCTCAAGAAGTAATGTATGGGTTGGTAAAGAAGCTACTTGACATGAGAGCTGGAGTCACAGGTGTGGATGCGAATCCAAAATTTATACACTTATCTCAAGTGAGCCTAAATGGAGATACTCGTGATTCTTAATCAAATGGTGATGAACTAACTTGTGATTAATTATTTTGCATCTTTCTTAGTAATATATTTTGAATATTTTTATTTTTTAGAATATATTACTTTGAGTGTGTTTTTGTTTTATTTTGTAGGCATGCAATATTTGGTGAATACTTTGTGAAAATTGGAGTAAAGGAGTCATACTCAATACTATCCAATATTTACAAAATTGTCCATACGATTGCCCAATTTAAAATATTAATCTTTTCAAGTATCGATCAAAGTGGGCTACCAAATTCATCATAATTAAAGATATTGAAGTCTAGATTTTAATGAGCCATATCGTTCTTAATTTGGAGCTTCATACATCGAGTTATGTCCATACAAGCAACAACTACACAAATCTGGACAAAATCACAATAGTCCAATTTGAAATTCGTTTTGGAACAAAATACAATTAATTTAGCTATGAAACTTACAAAAAGTGTAGCCTCATATGTCTTCTTTTCAGAGAATCAAGAATTGTGCAATTTCAACACTCCTAGCAAAATTATAGACTTTCTACCAAGACTGCACCAATCAGCCGAGATTCCCAATACAAGAGATTAAATCATTCATACTTGATGAAAAACATTGAATTGAATTGATCTTGTGAACTCATTTAAAATGTGCAGCAAGTAGTTAGATGGTATGTCAATATTTTTAGACCCCCATAAGATTTCTTGGATGACTTTAAGGCCTCCATTATTGAAGTTGCATGTAGCCACCATTGAAGACCATTTTAGTATTTGTTTTCATACTTGTAGTTTGGTAAAGAGTAGTTGAAATGGCTATATAAATAGACATTACTCTTTCATTGTAAAATTAGATTATTTTGAGTATTTTATGAAATATATTCATCTCTTTGAGAGTTTGGGAGATTTCTCCTTAAGTTCTACCAAGAACTTGTCTTGATTGCTTCAAGGATAGTTTCTCCTTGTAAGTAATTGTGTATCTTAGGTGATAGATTAGGTTACTTGATTATTGCTCTTAAGATTGTGGATTTAGTATATCCATAGTTTCTTGCGCTTCTAATCTTGGGGTTTAATCTCCTTGTAAGTTCCATAATTGTATCTTTTATCCTACGTCATTTCCATATTTACGTCATATCTTTTGATCTTTTAGGTTCTGCATCATTTGGTATCAGAGCCTTGTTGATTCTATTGTCGTATATATTTATTAAAGTTTTGATCTCTTTATTTAAAAAAATCAAACAAAAAAATACAAAAAAGATGATATATACCCAAAAATACTATAATCTATAGCAGTCTTTTGTTTCTGGATTTTTTTTAGTTATCTATTTTTCTTATTCAGCAAGTAGTATTTTACTTAAATACTACCTATTGTGATCTTTTTGTCCTCTCTCAATCAAATAATTTTATTCATTTATCTCAAGTTATGATTAAATCCATATAATCAATCATTTGTATTTAGCTATTCTTGCTGAATTTTGTTGTTTCCTTTGTTTCTTTTTTTTCAGCATCATTGTTTCATATCTTGTCAACTCATGAGCCTTTAATGTTGGAATTCTTCAATAGAAACTTTATTTTGAAGTCATCCAGATTTAGTTACTTGGCAGAACTACAAAGGAAAACTCTATAGTAGTAAAAAGCTTGAGTGGAGAGAAAAACAAATATTATTGAGGGACAAACATGAGGGTGTGTGACATTGAGCGAGTGTAAATACGTGAGGGAATGTTGTGAGGTCCTAACTTTTTATTTATTTATTGTATAAGAATGTCAATCACATGTATTGGTTCTGAAAGCATAGAAAGTGTAAATGTCTATCGAGATATATTGGTTGCCTTTCAAGCAATGCACCAAGAGTATTCAAAGATGAGCATGAGATTAGATAATATGCAAGAAAGGCTTGAAGAAAATAAAAATAGGTGCAGAGTCCTAGTGAAGGAAATGAGGCAAGAACAACCACGTGCACAACCACAGGTTGGTGACGAACACTTTGATGACATTGAAGAAGATAGTGAAAATGACTATAGAGATATAGTAAGACATGGTCAAGGATGGGATATAAGAGAAGGAAGACCATGGAGGGTAGCGAGGTTAGTGTGACTAAGATCTCTATGTTGGTGTGAAAGAACAAATCGTTTCATCATAACAGCCTTCATCTCTTCCCACGTAGAAACTGGTCTCTCCAAATTATTTCTTCTATTCAACTCTATCTTATCTTACAATGTTGAAGCGTAATCAATGAATTCGATAATTGCCAATTTTAACTTCTGTTTCTCTGAGTAATTACAACAATCAAACACCTTCTCCACTATTCTTTCCCATTCTGGATAGGCATCCAAATCACTCATCCCTTGAAAATAAGGAATACACATCTTAATACTACACAAATTCCTATCAGGTCCTTCTTCTACGTGGGAAAAGATGAAGGCTATTATGATGAAACGATTTGTTCTTTCACACTAACATAGAGATCTTCATATAAAAGCAATGCATGATGGTTACAAGACTAGATATTCATTTGAAAAAGATGGAAGGGAGGTGACACTTTTACTCTTAAAACCAAAGCAAGTTTTTGAAGATCAAATAAAATTGAGAGATTCTCATGGGCATAAGAAAAAAAAGAGAAAAAAATAAATGAGAGAGAAATAAAAGATGATGTTGTGAATATTAAGAGACCCAATGAGCAAGAAAAAAAAGGGAAGAGAAATGAAAAATATTTGTGTGGAAAAAGAAGATGAGGTAAAAGAGAGAAAAATAAGCCTATATGCAGAATCCGAAGAGTGTACTATTGCCGACAAATCTAGGTCATACCTTGTAGTTATTTTATATAAGGGATCTTATTTGAGCGCTAATGAGCTAACTATTCCTTTGCTTAGTGTTTTTTATTCTCTTTTGAAGGAATTTACGGATATCTTTCCTAAGGTTGTTTCAAATGGATTGCCACTAATTTGAGGAATTGAACATCAAATTGATCTCATCCCGGGAGCGTCTATTCCAAATAGGCCATCTTATCGAAGCAACCCTGAGGAGACGAGAGAGTTGAAGAGGAAAGTACATAAGCTTTCAACCAAGGGACGAGTCAGTGAAGATCAAAAGGCAATTGCATTCTTCAGTGAAACTATTGGATGAGTTACATTGAATTATTCAACATATAATAAGGATGTTTATGCATTTGTGAGGTCGTTGGAGACATGGAAATACTACCTTTTGCCTAAGGAGGTTGTTCTTCGGATGGACCATAAATCTTTGAAGCATTTGAAAGGCGAAGGAAAGCTCAACCGAAGGCATTCAAAGTGGGTTGAATTTGTAAAAACATTTCCTTACGTGATTCAATAGAAGCAAGGTATGGAAAATATAGTTGTTGATGCATTATCTCGTAGGCATGCCCTTCTATGAACTCTTACAACTAAGTTGTTGGGACTTGAAAATTTTAAAGAATTTTATGCTAAAGATAATGATTTTTGTAAAAAATTTGAATCATGTAGAGATACTTCCTTTGGTAAATATTATAGACATGAAGGCTATAAGAGCGTTACTAGTGAGAGAAGCCCATTCTAGAAGCTTAATGGGGCATTTTTGCGTTAAAAAGACTTTAGACATATTGCATGAGCATTTATTTTGGCCTCAAAGAAAGTCCAAACTCTTGCCTCATGGGTTGTACACACCTTTACCTGTACCTAGTGGACCTTGGGTTGTTTTGACTATGGACTTCGTGTTAGGACTACCAAGGTCAAAAAAGGGGATGGATAACATATTTGTTGTTGTTGACAAATTCTCCAAAATAGCTCATTTCATACAATGTCACAAAACTAATGATGCTACTCATGTTTCTACTTTGTTCTTTAGGGATGTTGTTAGGTTGCATGGCATTCCTAAAACTATTGTAAGCGATAGAGATGCAAAGTTTCTTAGCCATTTTTGGAGGGTTTTGTGGTGTACATTGGGAACTAAATTGTTATTTTCTACTTCTTGACATCCCCAAATTGATGGTCAAACAGAAGTGGTTAATAGAACATTAGGTTCTTTACTAAGTTCTATAATTACAAGGAACTAGAAAAGTTGGCAATATTGTATACCTCTTGTTGAATTTGGATATAATAATATAGTGCATTCTTCTACAGGCTTTTCTCCGTTTGAAGTTGTGCATGGTTTTATTCTTTTGACACCATTAGATTTGGTTCCTTTACCTAAAAAAGCTGGTTAGCTTAGATGGTCATAGGAAGGCTGAGATGATGAAGACAATCCACGAACAAGCACAACAACAAATTAAAAAGAAAATGGACAGTATGCATAACAAAGGAAGAAAATGTGTGACATTTAATCTAGGAGATTGGGTTTAGGTACACATGAGAAAAGAAAGATTTACAACTAAACGAAAGACCAAACTGCATCCACGTGGAGATTGACCATTTCAAGTCTTGGAAAGAATCAATGATAATACATATAAAATCGACTTGCCGGGTGAGTACCAAGTAAGTGCGACTTTTAATGTCTCTGATCTTTCTCCCTTTTATGTAGGTGAAGATTCGAGGACAAATTCTTTCGAAGACCAGGAGAATGATACGAGCACACCCGATGAAATTGCAATCAAAGATCTATATTTACCATCAGGACCAATCACGCAAGCTAAAGCTAGAAAAGTTCAAAAAGTAATGCATGGGTTGGTAAAGAAGCTACTTGATATGAGACTGGGAGTCATAGGTGTGGATGCGAATCCAAAATTTATACACTTATCTTAAGTGAGCCTATATGGAGATACTCATGATTCTTAATCAAATGGTGATGAACTAACTTGTGATTAATTATTTTGAATCTTTCTTAATAATATATTTTAATATTTTATTTTTTTATAATATATTACTTTGATTGTGTTTGTAATTTATTTTGTAGGCATACAATGTTTGGTGAATACTTTGTGAGAATTGGAACAAAGGAGTGATACTCAATACTATCTAATATTCATATAACTGTCTGAACGATGGCCCAATTGTAAATATTGATATGTTCAAGAATCGATCAAATTGGCTATAAAATTCATTATGATTAAAGATATTGAAGTCTAGATTTTAATGAAACAAACCATTCTTTATTTGGAGCTTCATACATCAAGTTATGACCATACAAGCTACAACTATACAAATCTGGACAGAATCACAATAGTCCAATTTGAAATACAAAGAAATTTAGCTGTGAAACTTACCATAAGTGTAGCCTCATATGTCTTCTTTTCATAGAATCAAGAAGTGTGCAATTTCAACACAAATAAACAAAATTGTAGACTTTCTACCAAGACTGCACCAATCTGCCGAGATTTCCAATACAAGAGATTCAATCATTCATACTTGGTGGAAAATATTGAATTAAATTACCCTTGTGAACTCATTTAAAATGTGCAGCAAGTAGGTAGATAGTATGTCAATATTTTTAGGCCACCACAAGATTTCTTGGATGACTTTAAGGCCTTCATTATTTAAGATTACATGTAGCTACCATTGAAGATCATTTTAGTATTTGTTTTCATGCTTGTAGTTTGGTAAACAGTAGTTCAAATGGCTCTATAAATAACTATCACTCATTCATTATAAAATCAGATTATTTTGAGTGTTGTATGAAATATATTTATCTCTTTGAGAGTTTAGGAGAGTTCTCCTTAAGTTCTACCAAGAACTTGTCTTGATTGCTTCAAGGATAGTTTCCCCTTGTAAGTAATCGTCTATCTTAGGTGATAGATTAGGTTACTTCATTATTTCTCTTGAGGTTGTGAATTTAATATATCCATGGTTGCTTGCACTTCTAATCTTAGGGTCTAATCTCCTTATAAGTTCCATAATTTTATCTTTTATCCTATGTCACTTCCATATTTACGTCATATATCCTTTGATCTTTTGGGTTCCGCATCAATAACCCGTGGACCTCCCTGGCATAATCCAAGGAGTCTTTCTCTTTCAATCCCTGCATAATGCGTGGATCTCCCTGGTATAACCCAAGGGGCCTTTTTTCTTTCAATCTCGGCATAACCCGTGGACCTCCCTAGCATAACCCAAGGAGCCTTTGTCTTTCAATCCCGGTATAACCTATGGATCTCCCTAGCATAACCCAAGGAGCCTTTTTTCCAATCCCGGCATAACCCGTGTACCTCCATGGCATAAACCGATGGCCTTTATCTTTTATCGCGGTATAACCCGCGGACCTCCTCGGCATAGCCCGAGGACCTTTTTTCTTTCCAACATAACCCGATCTTTTTTCAGCATAACCTTGTTATCCTCCCAATTTACGGCTTCATTCCCAAGGATACACAATCCTGATTTTATCACTTAGATATGTGTCACAACTAACTCACAAAATTTTACTAATAAACACTGGGGTATAAAAATGTTGTTCGTTTGTTCGTTTTGGTGTCTTAAGTAGGTTTGACATCAAGGCACAGGGGTTTGAGATGACCGACGGAATGAGTCTCAATCAAGAAAAAGAAAAAAACAAAAGAACAAAAAGAAAAACTCAAATGTTGAAAGCGAACAAAGGTGCAGAATGCTTAAAATTTGATTGAAGGAATAAGCTCCGCCGATCCCGCTTTGACCCAATGCTGCAGAAAGAAACAACACCTACAACTTGCGAACATCAAGATTTGTATCGGAGTCCACAGCAAAATCATATAAGACTCAAGATCAAGATTCAAGAGATTTATTTATATGAATCTTGTAACTCATAGTTGATAAGCATAGCTAGCTTAGCTTTGATTTTTGTTTTTGGTTTAAGAAGGAGGTCCGCAAGCAGTAGCAACAGCAACAACAGTGAAGTCACTGCTCCTGGTAGTCCCAGCTACGAAACCTTCCAGAACTACACTGACCTGATTCCTTTATAGACAAGGATATGTACGCAACCTTTGAAGAAGGGTTCGGTCAGACGGTTTTCAAAAATGCTTCTCATGGAGTGCCAAGCAGGCAAAAATCTCTCATGATTTCTCATTTATCTTTTCCCAAAAACCCTTCGTGTCTCTGAGCAAAGAGGGGCAGCTATGAGCATATGATTATTGCCTCGCTTAAATTATTCCTATAGACTTCTTAAAATTAGGAATTTTCTTCTATTAGTTGATTTTTAGGATTTAATTGCATGATTTTGTGTTTGTCTGCATTTTTGTGCATTTTTAATTGATATAATTCCTAAAAAATATAAAATAGCATGTTTGCAATTAGGACCCATTTTTTTATATTTTGTTAATCTATTAATAGTACACAAATGAGAAGGAAATAACTATCACGACCCTAGTTCACCAATAGTGAACCTGTCATGACGGCACCCAAGTCTTCGCGACTAGGTAAGCCTAACACGATGCGGAATATACAATTTCATGAATAAAAGATAAGATAACAGGGGAATAATATAAATGAAAAGTAATAAGTGCCACTCGGCACAAACACTTCGCCAAATACGACTAGGCAACATACTACCAAGACCCAGAAACCTACGGGCAACACAGACTAAGAAGAGTACAACTGTGGCTCTATATATCAAGAATGTCTATACAACGGAAATAAGGGAAGTAACTGATATCACTAATGAGAATAGAAGGGGACTCTCTAGATCCACGGACGTAGAAGATCATACCTCAAGTCTCCTGAAAGTGCTCCTAAATTACCTATAATGTGCCTGATCTGATGTACCTGGATCTGCACAACAAAAGTGTGCAGAAGAGTAGTGTGAGTACACCACAGCGGTACTTAGTAAGTGCCAAGCCTAACCTCGATGGAGTAGTGACGAGGAAGGTCAGGGCCCTACCGAGAAATAATAACATAATGATAATAATAATATCCAGCAATTCGAATCAGAATAAGACTGAAATAACAACAATAAAGTAAATACTACAACCGTCTATAATTAAGCTAACAAGAGTAACAAACACAACAAAAATACAAATCAGCAAGTCTAGAATCTTTGGGAATTGAACCCGCAATCCCACTCTATATTCATCAACTCGGGATCTCCGGGAATTGAACCTGCAGTCTGTATCTCAATAACTCTAGGTCTCCGGGAATCAAACCCGCAGCCCTTGGATCTCCGGGAATTGAACCCGCAGTCCCTCTCTATATTCATCAACTCAGGATCTCCGGGGAATTGAACCCGCAGTCCACACATTATTATCTCTGGGTCTCCGGGAATCGAACCCGCAGCCCTCGGATCTCCTGGAATTGAACCCGCAGTCTGTGTCTCAATATATCAGGATCTCCGAGTATTGAACCTGCAATCCGCATCTCAATAACTCTAGGTCTCCGAGAATTGAACCCGCAGCCCTTGGATCTCGGGGAATTGAACCCGCAGTCCACAAACACAAACACAAACAATAAGAGGAAAACACAGACAAATATGAAATACATAGCTACAATTTACACCTAAACCAATATCAACAAGTTCCAGGAATATTCAATTAAGACAAGTAAGGCACTTAGACAGATAATCCTATCTAATCATGCTTCTCTAACTCACACCAAATAAATCTAACAATTGAAAACAATTAAATAACAAGGATATCACGATTTGAACAGTTCATGTAAGGTGGTTTTTTTCAACAATCTGCACAAGTACACGCCCGTCACCTAGCGTACTAGGCATTTAAATCAACACATAATGTCTTAAGGCAGATAGTTCCCCCACGCAAGGTTAGACAAGTCACTTTCCTCGATTCCGGTACAAAACCGCTAAGAAACGACTCTCTTGCCACGACTATCCGACTCCAAGTGGCCCGAATCTAGTCAAATCAATTACACAGTGTAAATAACATCGTAAGCAACTAATTATAATGATAAAATTACAGCTATGGCGCGAAAGTGAGTGAAATAACCAAAATACCCCTGCATCCATCGGCTCGAAATTGAAATATTGTTACGTTTTCAGAACCCTCATACTCTCGCGACTCTAACCATATAAAAATCTCCCAAATCGGACCACAAATGGCCCCTCAAATCCCAAATTTAACGTTTTTGCTCCAAGCCCTAATTTCTTACAATTTTGCTATGTTTTCATGAATTTCAAGGATGATTCTTCAATAAAATCATGTATTTAGTTCATATGACTTACCTCTAATTACTTCTCGTCAAAACCCCTTCAATTCACGTCCAAAAGCTCTCAAGAATGGCCAAAAATGGTGGAAAAATGGGTTTGGTTCGCGGATAAAATGTTTTAAAACATTCTGCCCAGGTATTTTGTTCACCGCGATCGCGGAGAACAAATTTCTGGCCCAAAAATTACCCTTCGCGATCGCGGGAAATGCCTCGCGATCGCGGTGAACAACTTTCAGTTCCTCCGGACAGTCTTCAGTAAAATAGTTATAACTTCTTACACACAACTACGAATGACAAATGGTTTGATGTTCTGGAAATTAGAAACATAGTTCTATAATTTTCATTTGTTGACCATTTCCTGAATCCTTGTACATTTAGAGATACAATCTTCCAAATCCATTCATGTGTTTTAGAGATCCTTCTCGCACAGCCTATAGTGTAACGTCCATAACCTTTTCTAAAAATTTCGAAATCTGGATTTGTGAAAATTAGAGACGATTTTCTACAACTTTTGTTTTTGAATCACCTCAAAATTCCTTGTAGATAAAAAGATATGATCTTCCGAAGTAGGACCTGCGCGACAGAAATTTCTTCTTCGCGATCGCGAATCACACTACGCGATCGCAATTCATTTGCATTTTTCTCAGATTTTTCTCACCGCGATCGCGACCAATTCCCCGCGATAGCGTAGAGCACTACTGTATCCAAAAACAAGCAATTAAAAATGGCGTAGAAATAGTCCGAAACCACCACGAAACTCACCCGAGGCCCCCGGGACCTCAACCAAAAGCACCAACACGTCCTATTACCTTATTCAAACTTGTTCCAATCATCAAAACACGTCCATAAACATAAAAATTAGCAATTTACAACGGATTCAAGCCTGAATTTATCAAATTCTTCCAAAACTCACATTCGATCCGAAACTAAACCAAATGACGTTCGCAAGACCTGCAATTTTGCGGACAAGTCCAAAATCTCCTATCGAAGCTATAGCAACTCTCAAAATTGAATTCCGACTCCTTGATCAAAATCTCCCCTATCAACCGTAAATCGCCAAAATACTAATTTCGTCAATTCAAGCCTAATTGAGCTACAGACCTCCATAATACATTCCGAGCTCGTTCCCAACCCCGAAATCACCTAACGGAGCAAATGGAACCATCAGATTTACGTTTCGAGGTCGTCTTAACACTGTTCCGAATACGGGCCATTTTTCAACTATAAAGCTCTCATTTAGGGACTAAGTGTCCCAAAACACTCCAAATTCTAGAATCTAACCTCCCGGCAAACTACAATAGCAGAAATGAACTTAGGGGAACAGTTAAATTGGGGATGGGGGCGTAAATTTCAAAAACGACCGGTCGGGTCGTTACATCTTCCCTAAAAGATTCGTTCTTCCTCGAACGAGCATAGAAAACATACCTGGAGTGGTGAAGAGATGAGGGTACTGGCTGCGCATATCCTGCTCGGTCTCCCAAGTCGCCTCATCGACCGGCTGACCCCGCCACTGGACCTTCACTGAAGCGATGTTCTTTGATCTTAGCTTCCTGATTTGCCTATCCAAAATGGCAACTGGATCCTCAACATAGGATAGGTCCTTGTCCAGCTGGACTGAACTGAAATCGAACACGTGCGACGGACCACCATGATATTTTTGGAGCATCAAGACATGAAATACCATATGAACTCCTGTCAAGCTGAGAGGTAGTGCAAGTTCATAAACAACTCCTCCAACACGCTTCAATATCTCAAAAGGGCCAATAAACCTTAGACTCAACTTCCTTTTCATCCCAAATTTCATAATACCTCTTTATAGGCGTAACATGAATCATGACCTTCTCTTCCACCATATCGAAACCATCACGAACTTTCTGATTTGCATAACTATTCTCCCTGGACGAGGTTTTACAGAGTCTATCCTGAATCACTTTAAACTTTTCCAAAGTATTCTAAACCAAGTTTGTTCCCAATAATCTAACCTCAACGGACTCAAAACAACCCACCAGGTCTTTGGTTCTCATAATTAACTTGCTCACAGTTGGGGCACCGAGCTAAAATTCAGACTAGGCTCTGAAAGATCCAACCTCACAACTGGCTGACAAAGGCCTTAACATCCATTGCCATAGGCCTCTTGATGTTGGTAGGTAAGTCAAACTTCCCAAACACTCTGCCCGACGACTCAAAGCATCGGCCACTACATTAGCTTTTGCTCGGGTGACACAAGATACTGATGTCATATTCCTTACCACAACTCTAACCACCTGCTGTAGCGCAAATTTTGATCCAACCAAATATCCTCATTCGATACCACGTGGCCTAAGAATGCCACAGAATACATCTAGAACTCACATTTTGAAAATTTTGCATGTAATTTCTTTTCTCTCAGATTCTGAAGCACTGTCCTCAGGTGCTGCTCATGATCTTCCCGACTCCGAGAATACACCACAATTTCATCAATAAATACAATAACAAAGGGTAAAGATATTTCCGAAATACTCTGTGCATCAAATGCACAAAAACTGTTCGGGGCATTAGTCAGCCCAAATGACATACATGGAACTCATAATGATCATATTGAGTCCTGAAGCAAATCTTAGGGATAGCTGGCTCCCGAACCTTCAACGGATGGTAATCCTGAGCATAAGTCAATCTTAGAAAATACACGTGCGCCCTGAAGCTAGTCAACAGATCATCAGTGCGAGGCAGAAGATAGCGGTTATTCACTATAGCCTTGTTCAACTGGTGATAATCAATACACATACGGATGGAGCCATCCTTATTTTTAACAACAAGATAGAAGCACCCCCAAGGTGATATACAAGGCCGAATAAAACCCTTCTCAAGAAAATTCCTATAACTGATCATTCAACTTAACTGAAGGTTTCACCTCATCCTTAGTCCATAGCCTTAGGAAAATAGCCAAACTTCAACATTTAACATTCATTATAGTGACTGAATTTTTACATTGTCACACTGCATTAGTCTCATTTCAACATACTTCAACTTTTAATAGCGCTTAGTTACTTCAAAATTATTTTCTCCGGGATGTTACAGTCTCCCACACTTAGGGTCATTCATCCTCAAAGGCACAACTTACCTCTTTCTTTGCACATCTTAATGTTTCAAATTATTCTAACTCCCAAATGTTTCAGCAATTTCGGCAGAGCCTCCCTTGTAATTGGGCCTATCTACCTGCCAAAGTAACACCAAAACAACTCCTAACAACACATCCACAACCCAATGAAACACCATAATGTATATATCAATAACAATAATCTCATAATTATAAGCGTCACATTATCATGCTGATATCTGGACATAAAACACATTATCCGTATGCTAATAACCATGTCTCGGGCAAAAATAGTTATTCATAAATTACAACATTGCCAATTAACCTTATGTTAACAAACATCTCATTTTAGACCTCCACTTTAGTCACAGCGAAGCATGAAGATCTCATAATTACTTACTCGAATTGACGAGTCACATTTAACACCACCTGGGCGCCCATCTCGTGGTCTAAAACACAATGTTTATAACACAAAATGACTAAATAGTAACAGAAAATACACAAGAATTGTCAAATAAGCCTAACATGCATGACTCCCATTTTAAAGATAGTACAAAATTTTAAATTTCATAAAAATGAGAATTTTAAACATATAACTTTTCACCGCCCGGACCTTGTCCTTATATAACATCCACCGCAGCTCCTAGCTCGGTTTAAAGCATTTCACATCATAAAATTATTCGAGGATATCACCCTCAACTCTGAATCACAAGTATTTGCACATTGCGCCAACTAAAATTTTGCATTTCCTTTCTTTCTCTTTTCAATAATTTCCATCAAAGAGAATCACAACATATAATGAACCTTCATACCAATAGGTCATATAATTGACAATTGAAATTAATTATCGTGAAATTACATCAAAACCCATTGTATTAAGTAATAGAAAGTCACTTTTAGACTCATAGAGATTTATTATTATTATTATTATATTTTTTTTACCAACACATAATGATAGGGATAGCTATCTCAATATAATATCCCAACGTGAGTATTCACAGGAGTAGATCTCAGGATTACAAAGCTTACTCATGAGCGGAGCACATTAAAAGGACTCGCCTCGATTTTCAAAACCAAATCAAGTTAAGGAAAAATATCTTTTTATAAAAATCAGCATTGTACATGTAATGACACCATCTGGTGTAGTGGCCTCAGCCACACTATAGTAGTTATATCAATGGGTCGGGCATCTACCTCTTAGGCGCCATCTACCCATTCGTTCTCCATCTCTAACTTGTAGCGTATGTAAATTGGTAACTATAATGGAGTGTGAAGACTGTGTTTTCTGATGAAATAGATTTCTCCCAAGTCTGGGACAACTTCTCATGATGTTTCCACTATCATCACATTCATAACAACTCATCCGCAGTTCGGCCACTCATACTGAGTATAACTAGAATAACCATTTAAGGAATCCCATGCTAGTGGTGCATTAAAAGATGATTATCCTATGAGAGTGCCCTGATTAACTGGAGCACTACAAGTATTCTGAAATCGATTCAACTTCCCTGTTGTTACTGAAATATAGAATTATTATGGACATAGGAACATCAAAGGTTCCAACATCATCCCATACAAATCTCAGTTCTTACTCGTATACAAGTTTCAGAGAACTTTTGAATACCACTAAAATACATTGCTGGCCAAATCTGATATGACACTTGACCCACAAGTTGATCGTTGATAATGAACTCCTTTCACTTGGCGCAAGCCATAAGATACATCTTGATAATCCACAATACTAACCTGTATCGCTTGTACGTCATCATCATAAGACAACTCAAGACATTCGTTTGGTACATGTCCATCTTAGGACAGTTAAATTCACTTCCCTCAGTATCTCTATTGCTACTTGTACCCTTCGCTATATAGACATCTCATACGAACCATATAGTCTTTATTACCACCAACTATCTTTAGATCTACATCCACCTCGTGATTCTACCATTACTGCGACGATTAGGCAGTTAAGTAAACCTTCTCAAGACCGTACTTATCAATTGAATGTCAGAACCTAGTGCAACCCCATGTGCACAATTGAATGGATCTCTCAATACTCTTGCATTATCGATATGGATCACACACGGTAACAATGATTGAGTAAATTCTTGGCTCCCTTATAATCCCTTTGTAGCATCACGAACCGTCGGTGCATACTTGATACCGAGTGCGCAATTTCATTACACGAGTGGATGTAAAAGAACCTATGATATAGGCTCCAACTGAATAAATGACGCACGATAAGGAATGAAATGAAATGGAATTTTCCTAACGGTTACATAGCCTCTCGTATATAAATACAGACGTCTCCGTATCGATCAGCGGGACTCTAAGTAACTGGTCCGTGTGCCGTGACTCCTATGAACCTAGAGCTCTGATACCAACTTGTCACGACCCTAGTTCACAAATCGTGAACCTGTCATTACGGCACCCAGTCTTCGCGACTAGGTAAGCGTAACACAATGCGGAATATCCAATTTCATGAACAATAGATATGATAACAACGGAATAATATAAATGAAACGTAATAAGTGCCGCTCGGCACATACACTTCGCCAAATACCACTTGGCAACATACTACCATGACCCGGAAACCCACGGGCAACACAAACTAAGAAAAGTACAACTGTGGCTCTATATATCAAGAATGTCTATACAACAAAAATAAGGGAAGTAACTGATATCACTAATGAGAATAGAAGGGGACTCTCTGGATCCACGGATGTAGCAGATCATACCTCGAGTCTCCTGAAAGTGCTCCTAAATTACCTGTAATATGGCTGGATCTGCACAACAAAAGTGTGCAGCAGAGTAGTATGAGTACACCACGGCGGTACTCAGTAAGTGCCAAGCCTAACCTCGATGTAGTAGTGACCAGGAAGGACAGGGCCCTACCGAGAAATAATAACATAATGATAATAATAATATCGAGAAGTTCGAATAAGAATAAGACTGAAATAACAACAATAAAGTAAATACTACAACCGTATACAATTAAGCTAACAAGAGTAACAAACACAATAAAAATACAAATCAACAAGTCCAGGATCTCCGGGAATTGAACCCGCAGTCCCTCTCTATATTCATCAACTCAGGATCTCCGGGAATTGAACCTGCAGTCTGTATCTCAATAACTCTGGGTCTCTGGGAATCGAACCCGCAGCCCTTGGATCTCCATGAATTGAACCCGCAGTCCCTATCTATATTCATCAACTCAGGATATCCGTGAATTGAACCTGCAGTCCATACATCAGTATCTCAGGGTCTCCGGGAATCGAACCCGCAACCCTCGGATCTCCGGGAATGGAACCCGTAGTCCGTGTCTCAATATATCAGGATCTCCAGGAATAGAACCCGCAGTCCGCATCTCAACAACTCTGGGTCTCCGGGAATTGAACCCGCAGCCCATAGATCTCCGAGAATTGAACCCGCAGCCCATAGATCTCCGGGAATTGAACCCGCAGTCCACTAACACAAACACAAACAATAAGAGGAAAACACAGACAAATATGAAATACATAGCTACAATT
Organism: Nicotiana noctiflora; assembly: GCA_032618575.1. Classification (NCBI taxonomy): domain Eukaryota; kingdom Viridiplantae; phylum Streptophyta; class Magnoliopsida; order Solanales; family Solanaceae; genus Nicotiana; species Nicotiana noctiflora. The sequence continues at coordinate 196,596 of JASVEL010000230.1, forward strand.
TACACCTAAACCAATATCAACAAGTTCCAGGAATATTCAATTAAGACAAGTAAGGCACTTAGACAGATAATCCTATCTAATTATGATTCTCTAACTCACACCAGATAAATCTTACAATTGAAAACAATTAAATAACAAGGATATAACGATTTGAACAGTTCAAGTAATGTGTTTTTTTTTTCAACAATCTGCGCAAGTACACGCCCGTCACCTCACGTACTAGGCATTTAAATCAACACATAATGTCCTAGGGGAGAAGGTTCCCCCACGCAAGGTTAGAGAAGTCACTTACCTCGATTTCGGTACAAAACCGCTAAGAAATGACTCTCTTGCCGCGGGTATTCAACTTCGAGTGGCCCGAATCTAGTCAAACCAATTACACAGTGTAAATAACATCGCAAGTAACTAATTACAATAATAAAATTATAGTTATGGTGCGAAAGTGGGTGAAATGACCAAAATACCGCTGCAGCCATCGACTCGGAATTGAAATATTCTTACCTTGTCAGAACCTTCGTACTCTCACGAGTCTAACCATATAAAAATCTCCCAAATCGAACCACATATGGCCCCCCAAATCCCAAATTTAAAGTTTTTGCTCCAAGCCCTATTTTCTTACAATTTTGCTATGTTTTCATGAATTTCAAGGATGATTCTTCAATAAAATCATGTATTTAGTTCATAGGACTTACCTCTAATCACTTCACGTCAAGACCCCTTCAATTCCCATCCAAAAGCTCTCAAGAATGACCAAAAATGGTAGAAAAATAGGTTTGGTTCGGGGATAAAATATTTTAAAACATTCTGCCCAGGTATTTTGTTCACCGCGATGACGGGAAATGCTTCGCGATCGTGGAGAATAAATTTCTGGCCCAAAAATTACACTTCGTAATCGCGGGAAAAGCCTCGCGATCGCGGTGAACAACTTTCGGTTCCTCCGGATAGGCTTCAGTAAAATGGTCATAACTCTTTACACACAACTCCGAATGACAAATGATTTGATGTTCTGGAAACTAGAAACATAGGTCTATAATTTTCATTTGTTGACCATTTCCTGTGTCCTTATATATTTCGAGATACAAGCTTCCAAATCCATTCATGTGTTTTAGAGATCCTTCTCGGACAGCATATAGTGTAACGTCCATAACCTTTGCAACAAATTTCCAAATTAGGATTTCTTTAGCTTTCTGAAAATTAGATACGATGTTCTACAACTTTCGTTTTTGAATTACCTCAACATTCCTTGTAGATAAAAAGATATGATCTTCCGAAGTAGGACCTATGCGGCAGAAATTTCTTCTTCGCGATCGCGAAGCACACTGCGCGATCGCTATTCATTAGCATTTTTCTCAGATTTTGTTCACCGCGATCGCGACCAATTCCCCACGATCGCGTAGAGCACTGCTGTAACCAAAAACCAGCAGTTACAAAATGACCTAGAAATGGTCCGAAACCACCTCGAAACTCACCCGAGACATCCAGGACCTCAACCAAAAGCACCAACACTTCCTATAACCTTATTCAAACTTGTTCCAATCATCAAAACACGTCCATAAACATAAAAATTATCAATTTACAACGGATTCAAGCCTAAATTTATCAAATTCTTCCAAAACTCACATTCGATCCGAAACCCAACCAAATGACGTTCGTATGACCTGCAATTTTGCGGACAAGTCCAAAATCACCTACCAAAGCTATAGCAACTCTCGAAATTTCATTCTGACTCCCGGATCAAAATCTCACCTATCGACCGAAAATCGCCAAAATACTAATTTCGCCAATTCAAGCCTAATTGAGCTACATACCTCCAAAATACATTTCGAGCGCGCTCCCAACCCCGAAATCACCTAACGGAGCTAATGGAACCGTCGGATTTCCGTTCTGAGGTCGTCTTAACATTGTTCTGAATACGGGCCATTTTTCAACTATAAAGCTCTCATTTAGGGACAAAGTGTCCCAAAATACTCCAAATTCTAGAATCGAACCTCCCGGCAAACTACAATAGCATAAGTGAACTTAGGGGAACAGTTAAATTGAGGATGGGGGCGTAAATTTCAAAAATGACCGGACGGGTCGTTACAATAACAAAATATTTTTTTTTTGCATTTTACTTTTAATTTTTGATTTTTTTCTTAGTTTTATTTTAAATTAGGATTTAGTTTTTCCTTTGAAAATTAATTAGTTTAATTTTAAAATCAAATCAAGTCTTTTTACTTTTAATCCTGCATTTAATAAAATCTAAAAGAAAGGAAATGACGAAAAAAGAAAAAAATGAATAGAGATTAAAGGTATTATTAAAACACCTCATGTTTGGGCATGTTATCAAATTATACACCAGCCCAAACCAACCTCCTATACCCGTCCGCGCTAGCTCAAGCCCAAAAGACCCCACCCAATCCAGCTAATAGCCAAACAACGCCGTTCATGTACCATCAAATCTGGGCCGTCGAGGATACATGATTCAACGACTCAAAAGCTAGGGTACATTAAATATAGAAATTTTTACCTTCCTATACCATATATGAAACCTTATTACCCTCAATGTTTAAGGTTTGATTTAATTACAAACCCGTATACCAAATTACCAATTCTATACCATACTTAATTAAGGGTCTAATTAATGAGCATTTTTTACTCCTTAATTAAAGGAAACCATTATGGCCACATTTTGTTGAAGAGAATCCCATCTTAGTTGAGACTAGATCTTCATCCAATCTTTGGTCTTAAAATACCCTTAAAATTATTTGTAAATGCGTCTAACAAGTCCGAAAATGTTTCTTATGTAACATAGATATAATGTTATCTTCTCAACGTAAATTTTCTTCTGAACGCAATGAATCCAGCTGCTAAGATGCAAAATATAAGTTGTTATGTAGTATATATTAGTTATTACTTTATGCCGGATATTCGAAACTATTGGTTCTTTACATAATTAAAGGAAACCAGCCTGCATGAACATCAACAGGTGGGATGTTTACTCATTCCAAAAATTTGCCAACAAAAATTTGAATTCTACAATTTGAATTCAGCTCGTCAAAACTCTTATTAGTTGAATCTGTTCTTATTTTTAGGAGCTGTTCGTTCTTTTTTTTTCGAGATTTAAATTGTAGTCCTAGAGAGAAATACGCAGATTTGAATCTGTTAAATTTGATCACATACAGTATCTACAATATATCTACGTGTTATCTACAATATATCTACAAATTAACTATAAACTATAAGTAAACTACAATTTGTCTACAATTTATCTACAATTTGGAGACACTATATATTAAAATATTTTTTCCTGCACCAAATAAAGAAATTGTAGTCGAATTGTAGATATGTGTAGTAAATTTGTAGATACTATCAAAAATTTAAATTCTACAATTTGAATTCAGCTCGTCGAAACTCTTATTAGTTGAATCTGTTCTTATGAGCTGTTCATTCTTTTTTTTCGAGATTTAAATTGTAGTCCTAGAGAGAAATACGTAGATTTAAAATTTCTTTCCCTTTTAAAAATTGATTTTAATGTAGAATCAATTAATCCCAAGTTTCTCTCCTTATTTTTATTAAAATATTTTTTCCTACACCTAATAAAGAAGTTGTAGTCAAATTGTAGATATATGCAGTAAATTAATAGATAATATCAAAAATTTAAATTCTACAATTTGAATTCAGCTCGTCGAAACTCTTATTAGTTGAATCTGTTCTTATGAGTTGTTCATTCTTTTTTTTTCGAGATTTAAATTGTAGTCCTACAGCGAAATACGTAGATTCGAAATTTCTTTCCCTTTTAAAAATTGATTTTAATGTAGAATCAATTAATCCCAAGATTCTCTCCTTATTCTTATCGCGTTAATTTAGAATCAATTAATTCCAAGATTCCTTCCTTATTTTTAGCGCGTTAATTATGGAAGATTCTGCTTAATTAATCGTTTATTAAATAAATGGTACAGAAATTGTAGAAAAAATGTGGACCGAGCGGGTAATTTAGATACTATGCATATTTTTTGTAATAAAATTTCATATATGGCATAGATAGGAAAAAATCTCTTAAATATAAAAATATAGGATAAGCCCTACCCTCCCCCCCTCCAAATCATCTTTCTCACTCCCACTCTCATCAGAGATAACATCACCGGCTCTGGCCTAGACCGCCGCCGAAAATCGCCCCACGGCGGCGGCTAACCTCCAACGACCACCAAATGCAAAGAAGTTTGTATTCTCAATTAGCCAAGTATCAAGTAATTAGTAAGTCAAGTAGCAACATATTAAAAAGACACATGGCAATTTAATTCAACCCAAATTATCGCTTCTTTTCTATAAAAGTAAAACATTTCCATCACTTAATATTATTCAGCTAAATAAATTATAAAATACTAAAAATTACAGGGCTTTGCCACATTTTCAATGGCAGCCTATTAACACAATACTTGGCAACCTGATTCAACCAAATTTTATCGCCTCTTTTCTATAAAAGAAGAAAATTTTCAATATTTAATATTTTTCAACTAAATAAATTATAAAATACTAAAAATTACAGAAGCTTTCCACATTTTCAATATTTAAACGCAAGCTTTTTATCTCTATCTTTTTTCTAAAAACGTTCCCCATTCTCCCAATTCCCAACCATGTTATATCACTTCATCATGGAAGATGAGCAACAAGAAATGTTCGAGGGACTTTTGTCCTCAGATCGAAGAAACGGGCTAACACCTCCTCATATCAGAATGTTTATTATGTAAAATTGATGGATTTCTTCTTGGAAAAGATTCACAATTTTCCAACAACTATTAAATTTTATCATCTCCAACCAAACTTTTATGTGGTGGATCACACATTTTCCGGCTCTTTTTATGAAAATATATTTTCACAAAGTTGATGTCCCTAAATTAGTTACATTTTATGGGCTGATCACACATTTTACGGCTCTTTTTATGGATATTTCTTTTTGTAAATTTAATGCCCCTAAACACGCGTATTTTGTTTCTCTGAGAACAAATATGACAGTATTTGACTATATCAACGATATATCGAGTAACAAGATGAGTTGGACTTTGAAGGTACGAGTAGTGAGATTGTGGCATGTTCCAAACCGCAACAAACCAGACAACACCGTCTCCCTTGAATTAATTATTCAAGACGAAAAGGTGTATTCTTTTTTAGTTTCATTTATTTTTTCCCGTATTCCATCTGTTGCTTTGTACTGGAAAACTTATTATGTTACGCATGTATTTAATCAACTGCTCAATTTTTATGATCTAGATAGAGATACCTCGGAGTGTGAATGATGCTAACTATTAATCTGCAATTTTTGTAGAAAATATTTTTGAAATACTTGAATTCATTTGTAGTTTGTTCTAAAAACATTTATACTGTTTTATGTGCGAGAACATTTTTGGAGATCTTAAATTATGAAATAGCTAAGATTATTGTCATATGAACAATACTTTCCATAAAATATGCAGTATGTGTTATTTTGAAAAGGCAAGCATTCACGTATTATGTTTTACCCATTAGTGCATGGTTGTTTCATATTATCTTTCACAATATTGTACAACTAAGTATTTTCCTGACTCAATATTACTTATGAATTGTTTGTTTCCAAGGCGATCGAATTGTTGCTGTGAGCATGTAATTTTTGCCTCGCTTAAAAATTATTCCTATAGACTTCTTAGAATTAAGATTTTTCTATTATTAACTGTTTTTTGGTATTTAATTACATGATTTTGTGTTTGTTTGCATTTGTGCATTTTTAATTGATATAATTCATAAAAAATACAAAATAGCATTTTGCATTTAGGATTCATTTTAGTATTTTTAGTAGTCAATTAATATTATAAAAATGGAAGGAAATAACAAAATAGTTCTTTTGAATTTTACTTTTAACTTTTGATTCTTTTCTTGGTTTTCTTTTAAATTAGGATTTAGTTAGTTCTTTGAAAATTAGTTAGTTAAATTATAAAATCAAATCAAGTCTTTTTACTTCTAATCCTGCATTTAATAAAATCTAAAAAAAGGAAATGATGAAAAAACGAAAGAAAAAAGAAATGAAAATGAAAGGAGTTTAAAGGTATTATTAAAACACCCCACGTTTGGGCCTGTTATCAAACAATACACCATCCCAAACCAACCACCTAATACCCGTCCAGGCCAGCCCAAGCCCAAAAGACCCCACCCGGTCTAGCTAATAGCCAAACGACGTCATTCATGTTCCATCAAATCTGGGCCGTCGAGGATACATGATCCAACGGCTCAAAAGCTAGGGTACGTTAATCATAAAAGCATCGGATAAGCCCTACCACCTCCCCCCAAGCCGTCTCTCTCACTCCCACTCTCATTTGAGATAACATCGCCGGCTCCCCCTAGACCCCCGCGGGAAACCGCCCTACTGTGGTGGCGAATCTCAAACAACAACCAAATTAACACCCCTGAACCACCTTCCTCTCCCCTTTCCGGATCCACAACCCCTTTTCCTCAAAACCTAGCCAATCTTCTTGAATATCAAATCGAAATTCCGGCCAAGATCCTAAATCCTCTAAATCTCCCCAAATTAGCACCCTTATATGCTCCCGACCTCCCTCTTCCCATATCCGAAACTAGAACCTTTCAAAACCAAGTGGAACCTCACGAATGTCGAATCTAAGGTTTGAAGAATTTCAACCTCTTTTGGGTTTTGAAGTGTTCGATTGATTTTTCGTTAAAGTTATTTGTTTATTGTTGCCAAAATAGATATATAACATTAACGGAAGAAAAAATTCAAAATAATTCAAATCAAAGCTCAAAATCAGTGAGTTTTTCTTAAATTTCTTTTTCTTCTTTTTATTTGTAGATTTTCCCTTTTTATGCATTAGCTTTCTGATTTTGTTTTGTTTTTGTTCGTCTTAGTATTTCTTCTATTTTTAGGATTGATTTTGGTTTTGATTGGTTTTTATTACATTTTTGTCAATCTATTTGATTGTAACCGTATGATTCCTGTGTAACTACTTGGTTTGATTAGTTTGATAGTTTGATTAGTATTTCTACCAGTGGTATCCTTTGATTTGCCAACATTTGATTTTCTTTTCTTCTATAGTCATATTATTTCTTATGTTAAATTTTCTCATTTTTTAATTTGGCGGATAATTTATACTATTAGCTTTTAATTCTGATTTTCAATAATTGATTCAAGTCCAAATTAGTGTTGGTTGGATTTACATTCTAATATTGGGGATTTATTACAATTGAATGTTTGTTTGTTTGTTGTTGAATAATTTAAACCCTTTGAATTTAACTGTAGTCAAATCCTGACCAAGGTAAGAGGTTTGGGGTTTAGTTTGATTTAGGCTATGTAATTTAGGGGTAAGGACAAGGGTAGTATAGGCATTCCCAAATAGAGAATAATGTTGTAGTTGTAACTAAAACCTCCTAGAATCTTCTAGAAGAGGGTTTTAGTTGGAATATTAATAACTTAGTGCAGTACCATAGGCAACAAGCCAAAACCTTAACTAAGCAAAACTGAAAAATAAAATAGGGACTTATGGGGTAAAACAGAAATTTGAAGGCTGTCCTTAGTTTTGCCTATAAAACACCTGCCCTATGCTTTATTTCATAAGTTTGAAGGGCTGAAAATTTTGAAATTCAAATTCAAAAGAAGAATTTGAATTTTGAGAGTAAACATTTCATTCTAGATCTAGATTTCCAAAAAAAAAACAAAAATATATAGCACAAAAACCCCAAAAATACTGTTCCATTACAATTTTCTTGCAATAATTTCAGTTTCAGCTCTTAATTTGAATTTCTAGCTTAGATTAGGTTGACAAAATGGCTTGAATAGTCCTTTTTAAGTAATCGTGGTCTTCAAAAGTTCTTGAGATCATTTCTGGGTTTATTTGAGCTTATTCGAGTTAGTTTTAGGTGTTCACTGGTTTTGCTCATTTTAAATTAGTTGTTGTTCGGTTGAGATATCATTTCTAGGTCAAAAATCAGTTCAAAGTTGCTGCTGATTGTTGACTATTGCTGTTGGTGACTGCTTATTGCTGATGATTTCTCCTTCTTCTTATTTTTGTTCAAATTCGATGTACAAGTTCTGAATCCCTGATAATGTATGCCTGAGTTGAGAAATGAAATGGAAATGGCTCATTTAGCTTGGTTCCCTGCTTGTTGCTCCTGTTCTTTGTTTTCTTCTCTTTTGCATCAGTTCATAATTTAGTTCAATTAAATTTTGTGTAGTTGAATATTGTAATTAACTCGTACAACTTAGACTTATTTGTAACTGGACTGTTTCGAATTGTTGTTTGGCACATTAAGAAATCTTGTAATAATTAGTTTCAGTATAATTTAATATCATTTTAAATCTGATACCATGTTCATATAGACGTTTAAATTGGATTTAGGTTTATAGTCATGCTCAACAAACTTTGTAAAGGCAGTATATAGGTTTAGCTGTTTGTTCTGAAATAAACTCTTCAAATGAGCATGCATTTCTCCATGACATGAACAATTTATATGCAAGCATGAAATTTAGATTTAAAATTGGCTTGCAAACCGATGCATTTTACATGTTTACTTTGAAACGTGTACGATCTAGAACTTTGGTTTTGTTGCTTTGAAACATGTTAATTACACAAGACTCGGATGATGTATAATTTAGTTGTGGAGTTGTTAGTAGGTCCAGTTAGTTTAATTCGTTTAATTACTATGATTGTTTAATCATTGTAAATAGGTTAATTTGTTAGTTAATTCAAAAATGAAGCTCACATAAAATCATGAGTTAGGCTTGGGCTCATTCAGGAGCCCAGTAGACAAATTTTTCGTTTTAATGAGGCTCAGGCTCAATTATATGTTAACTGACCCAACTACCACTAATGTGAGCCAACCCATCTAGTTGGGTTATAGACTGTTAGAGACAGCCCCAGATTGGGTTTATGCCATAGCCCATTACTGGACGGCTTCCTACCAAAACTGGCCGAATTTTCCTCTTATTGGACCAAATTTGAAGCCCAAAAAAGCCGAAGGGTTTTATTAAGGCTATGTATTTAAATGCGTAGTGCAATTTTGGTCTTCCCGAGTTAAGTAGCACATTTGAATTAGAGAAAACTACCCTCTATAACCCTTCAAAATTTTAATAGCCCATGTTTTGACCTACTTTCAAAAAATGGCCTTTCGGCCCAAACATATTGCATATAGTAGCCGAACGGAATGAGTATGACAACATAAGTGCCTGTATCTCAGTGGATAGTGCGCCTGTTACCTAAGCTGATGGTCACAGGTTCGACCCCTACCTAGCGTAATGGAGAAAATCCTTTTTGCAATGTATAAATATTGTATCCTAAGTTCGATAGTGTATTATTAGTGTATATTTAGCATTAACTCAACTGTGCTTGTGTATCTAAAGTGTATATATTTGTGTACCCCAAATATATTTTGTATCGTGAATGTATAATCTGTCTAAAAAATGTATCAAAATTGTATATAATGTGAATTTTCTAATATTTTGGTGTGTATCATGTATTTTTATATAGTGACAGTCTTTTTTATATATATTTTGTATAGTTACATCTATTTTGTATATTTTTTGTATAGTGATAGTCTATTTAGTATATATTTTGTATAGTGACAATCTATTTTGTATAGTGACAATCTACTGTATATAAATTTTTTAGTGGCAGTATATTTTGTATAATTTTCGTATAGTGTCTGTTTATTTTATATATATATATATTTAGTATGATATTAACCAATATTGAAAAATCAAAGAACACAAACAAACAAAAAATCCACACACCACAATTGTAGCCAAAAAAAAAAATTTAAAAAACAAAAACAGACATGGATAGCACGAAAAGCAACTACATTAGATTCAATCTGGAACGGGAAAACAATTTTAGCTTTCAGACAACAAATTTAAAGATAAAAATAAAAAAGGAAACACAGTATGCACAAGAACAAATACAGATCAATGTATGGTGATGAAAATCAAAAAGAAGAAAAGAGAGTGTATAATTTAATTTAATTATAGATAAGAAGAGGAAGAAAAAAGAAAGTGGGAATAGATAAGAAGAGGAAGGAAAAATTCTAATTGCTGAGGAAAGAAGCAAAAAGCGGTAGTTTAGGCTAGCCACTAGAATTACTTTTGGGCTATAAGTTGTATAATATAATTTTGGGCTACTGGATGATATAAATTTGACCCGAGAGGCTATAAATGATATTTTCTCTTTGAATTAAGAGGTCTTCTTGTTTAAGTGTGGACTTGAGCTTAAGCCCCAAATTTCTTGATTGTTTTTTAATAATAGTATTTAATAATGCTAATTAATTAAGGCCCTTTTAAAGATTATACTTGATAAAAAATCATAGTTCTTTTAGCATGGCCTTTGAAAATAGAACGAGGTATGCCGCGCCAAATGAAATCCCAAACTATGTGGCCCTTTTTAATACTCATAAAATTTTAGAACTCTGGACGTACCATTTAGCGAATTTTCAAGGCCTCCCGCAAAGTTAATAACACATTAGTCGCTTTAGGCGCGTTCTTTAATAATTTTGCCTTCCTAAATTAGTGTGTGCATTTCATGCGATACAAATCCAAATTCCAAAATGTTGAATAAAATATGTCGAGGATCCGTGTGCATTTCATGTGACGTGGTCCAAAAATATGTTTTAAACGACGTTCAATTTCCTAAAAATTTTTATTCTTAATAAAAAGCGGTAAAATTTTTTAAATTGCACTATAGGATGACACGTGCAAAAATCAGATTTTTAACCAATTATAATAGTTTATGAGACCGTGCAAGAACCACGGGATCCTTGGGTGACTAACACCTTGACTCGGGTCAACATAATTCATTATTCAGAATTTCTAGTTAGCAGCCTTCACCTGGAAAGTCGAAAAATTTCCTCAATTTGGGGTTCAAAAAAAACCGGTGACTTGGAACACCAAAAGTCAAACCTATCCAAATGGCGACTCTAAATAAATAAATAATTTCATTTCGAATACGGTCACATTAAATGGGAAAACTCCCTTACACATTATCCATCGGGGTAGGTGTGTAAAAAATGAGGTGTGCCAGCTCTAGAGACGATGTTGGGGACACGAACCTAGAATTTCGATTCAGGGTTCAAGAATTCGAGCTTAGTATAATTATTATATTTGTCTTTATTTGATTTCGTACATGTACCATGCTATACATGCTAAATATTTTATCGCTTTGATATTTGTTGAATTGTATATATAAACTGTTACGAATCCCTTCTTCTCTCAGAGTCTTCTACATATTGGAGAAGGGTGCATTTCGTGTGACTTCTCTTCTGTTTAGAGTCTTATCCCATTTAGAACGAGGTTCGGATAAGTTGCAAGGCCGGTAGAGCTTTTGTGTCCCCAGTATGCTGCCCTCCTCGGCTCAAGTTGCCTGGTCGGGTAAGCCAGTTCTAGACCAATAAACCTAGGGTTTAAACCTAGAAGAACAAAACCTCATGTCGGATCCATAGTAGGAACATTTGTTTGCATCATGTGCATCTGACTTAGGGGACTCAACATAGGGGTTGGGTCCGTCTAGGACAGGTGACCTGAAATGAAAAGACCATCCAGATGCATCTTATGTGCTACGTGTGCATTTATTTGCTCGGATTTGCAAGTTGACTGATCTGTATATACTGAGAGAAAATTGAGAAAAATAGCAGTATTAGGACTAAGTGAGGATAACCGCTTGTTTTGAAAAACCAATGCACAAATAGTACCTAGATGTTGCCGGATTTTTGAAAAGAAAAAAAAGAGATGTTGTAACAAAAATTTGGTTTTGACAAAATATTTTACCCGAACTACGCTAGTTTGATTCTTATTTGATGTGTGATACGCAGGCAACCCTCATCGGGTACAACCTCCCTTTTGTAAAAATGGCCAAAAATGCCAAAATTTTAATTTTTGTCATAAATAAGTTGGGTGATGCCATTCTTGTTAAAATAAGCCGAATGTCCCCAAAAGGGCACCGGAAGGCTGTTTTGCAATAACATCCACCCTGAGTCATTTTAAATGGTTTGCGGGCACAACCTTCAAATCTTCCTCCCAGAAGTGCTGAAAAGCCGTATCTGCAAAACCAAGTCTTTGTTTTTCCTAAATAAAGCTTTTGCAAAAATAGCCATTTTTCTCTTTTAGGTCAAAATAAGTCATTAAATCCTATTTAAATAAATGTGCAGGATGAATACCAGTGATATTGAACCCTTCTCAGTCTTGAGTGAGATCCCTTTGAAACTCCACATATGGTGGAATAATTTGGGAAAACGTAGCAGAGAAACAGTGGTCAAGGTTTTGGGTGGCCTCATCGGACTGTTGAATATTAAACCAAGAGCAGACATTGAAGAACTGATACCATTATGGGACCCAACTCGTAACGTATTTTGGTTCTCATAGTTTGAGCTTACACTCACACTAGAGGAGATTGTGAGATATGCCAGTCTCAACGGGAATCTCAAGAGTAGATATCCATTGGCACCGAGACTAGTAACCGTCCACAGATTCTTGGATTCGTTGAGTATTAGTCGGGACATTAAATATAAGTATCTACCAGAAGGGTATTGCACACTTCATTTCTTATACCACCGATATGGCAACCTGTAAGGTTTTGAGGAGCCCAACACCGGTTTGACACACGACGGAAACAAAGATAAATGGGAGGCCCAGCGGGGATTGGCTTTCATGGTAGCTTTTATGGGGTTGTGATATGTCCACGAAAAGACGGTCACACAGATATTGGCCTTATAGGAATGTTAGATGTTGCCATAAAGAAGTCTAACAGCATGGTGGTTCCCCTGATTGTGACAGAAATGTATTGAGCTTTGACCATATGCCGAGAGGGTGTAAAATTCTTTCAGGTTTGTAATCTGTTGCTATAGTTATAGATACAGGAGCACCTTTGTCATCGCATGGTATGGTTTAACCGGGCTAAGTTGTACTGAGTAGTTTCAAACTCGGGTAATAGGTATTGAGTTCCCCAAGGGCACTGAGGCTTGGTTGTCATGCTTGAGATCTTTTATTGTGGGTAAAGTTGAATGGGATTTCGGATGGCTTCCTGCTACTGAGGCTATGTGCACATCGGCAAAAGTACCTTATATTCTTTTGATGGGAATTCGAAACGTCCAACCCTATGCTCCCTATCGAGTCCTGCAGCATCTAGTAAGATTCCAGACCATCCACAATGACGAAGACCTGAGTGGACAAATCATTGAGTTAGGCCCAAAAAAGCTGCATTTACAGAAGGAAAAATCTAACAAATATGGAATGAATGTAGGTATCTTGAGCCTAAAACCATAGTACATGATTAGGCTAGAGGCGAAATGGACCCCAAATACTTGACCTAGTTTGGCAAAAGATTTCAAATTCCTGAGAGACCCGCCAGAAGGTCCATGTACAATTGTCACACCTCCCTTTTTACTATCGCTTTTTCCCGAAATAGGGAAATAAGGTATACCTCGTTAATTACCAATACACCTGGGAAAGTATATAATAATAACAACGAGGAAGGAGTTTTTCCACTTTAAGGATAATCGGAACGGGATTTTATTTAGAGTTTAAGAGTCACCACTTGGGAAGATAATGGTGTCCCAAGTCACCGGTTAATTCCGAATCCGAGGAAATCGACTCTATTTAAACTGTCCGCGCAACTAGAAATTCGGATAAGGAATTATGTTAACCCGGGAGAAGATGTTAGGCACTCCCAGATTCTGTGGTTTTAGCACGGTCGCTCAACTATAATTTTTTGACTTTATTTGATTTTGTTATATGCTTTCATGAAATGTGAATGTTTCATTTTTGATATTTTAATGACTTGCGACGTCGCAAAAACGCATTTCGAGTCACATCGCAATCAGTACGCCTGTGACTTTAACGCGTTGTAGCTTCGTCGGGATTTAAGATTTGAGTCACATTAGATGTGCACTCGTATTAAGGAATGTATAATTTTAAATCGTGCCTATAATGACTAACAACTTATTATTCTTTAGAAAAGACCGTGAAATTCGCTAAACGGTCTTCCCGGGTCTATCACTTATTAATGTTCATATGGGGGCCCCGCGTATTTTGTTCTTATGCGAGGCTTGTCCCTTTATTTTAGAAGTTCAATCCTAATAATGCTATATTCTCTATCTTTGGTTTTCCCCTAATTATTTTTACTTCTTTTGTATTTTTCAGAACTGTGTCTAGGCCCATTATTTCCATTTCCAGGCCTGGACATTTGTGGACTGAGTTTAACAGTCTAGTTTACACAACTGGGTTTCAAAAACCTAGTATATATTAAAGCTGTTATTCAAAGACCCAGAAATGAGTCCAATTGGATCTGCGCATGTACTGTCTATCAAGCCCAGATCAGATGAGAGGAATAGAAAGCAGAATCTGGATTTCATAACTAACATACAAATACTCATTGAATAATAAAGTAAATCAACGAAAAGCATTTTTATTTCATAAGGAACTGGAGTACAAGTGTATCAACATTAATTTTGAATTCAAACTATAAATTACTAATAGAACCTAATAGTAAAACTACTTATTTCAGCTATTTTGAACAATGATACGATACTTAGCTATGCAAATTGAATCGTTATTAATTACTGATTGTAACTCATGCTATTCTAAATTGTTATTAAACTACCGAAAGTGAAGAAACACACTTTGATTAAGTTGATCATTCTTAATTATCACGTTCTAGTTCTTGAGGTTAATCTGATTACCATTCAGATTACAAAGCTAGGATTATCTAAGTAAATTGATTTCACGAGTTAACCTATTTTTAAACTAAATTTTAGGGTGATTATGACTACGTGTACTTTACTCTACTCTATCTATTACATTGTTCACGTCTCATATATAATTAACTATTACAGTTATTCCTATCAAATTACAGAAGATATAGTAGACAATAAACATAAAATTCTCAAAAATACAGCAGAAGATTCCATCAGAACAACTCATGGCATTCTATTTCCTCAATTAGCTGACAGTTATATATCTGGATAGAAAATATGTAACTGATTCAGCAAAGGGAAACTTATAAGTCTAAGAAGCAAATGAGATGAAGGATAGTCAGCGATCACAGCAGCAGAACAATAGAGAGCAAATCACAGCAGAACAGCAATAACAACCAAGTATGATCTTCAAAACCAAGCAAATAAGCAAGCCAATGAACAGAATTAAGAAATCCAATCGAGTCCAGTAATATAGAACAGTAGAACACTCTAGTTGAACTCTAGAATTTGCACTCGACTTTACTCAGAAATTTTACTCTCTATATATGGTGTATAACTCTTAATTTGTATTTCAGAATATTTTTCTCTGAATTTCAAGAATCTAGCCCTTTTTTAGGCTTAGATGAAGCATATTTATAAGTGATTTTTGTGAAATTTTGAGGGGAAAATTCAAAAATATTATTATAAGTTCCATCCCCTTAATTCTCTTATTAATTACAGTTTGGTACCTCTATTTCAAGCTCGAAATGCCTTCCAGCACCTGCTGGAAGGTTCTAGCGAATTCTCTTTGCTTCTATTAAGGGCATATTACTATGGTGCCCTCACTTGCTAAGGATTATCATAGTTATACCTTTTTACAAGGTCTGTTTTACCCTTTATTTTATGTCTAATTATAGAAATACTAAGACTGAAAGTCTGTTTTGTCCCTGTAGGCCCTAGTAAATTCACATTTATGCCATTTCTTATTCCCTTTGTACCCTTATTATTATTTGTTATTTACCCGACCTGCTGATGGTCAAGGTATCTTAAGTGTGTTATTATTTAACTACTAGCCAACATCTTCTAACCTATTTAAGGTTTGGTGAGATTTTAACCGTAGTTCCTTTTCAATTTTAGCCTCTTTTAATTGACTTTAAAATGTAACCCTTTTATTATCACTAGCTAATCAGAATTAACTTGCAGACTTAGCCGAATTTATTAACTTTAACTAACCAAACTTAAATTGCAGAACTAACCACTCTAATGTTTCACGAGTGGCCAGACGAACTCATTTTCAATAATAGCCAGATTAGGTCATTTTCAATAATAGCCAGATTACTACACTTGTCTTTACAGCTATAACCAATACCACAAAGCACAATAGGATTTAACATAGTCTAACATATGAATCCATTATCAATATAGCCAATTTATGTCGTTTTACACACATAGCCCCAATCAAAAATCATTTATCAATTAACCAGAACTTAGAGGGAAATTTGATAATGGTTGAATCCCAATTAACTAAATTGTAGTTTCAGACTTAGGCACAGTGAACGGATCAAACATAAAGAAACATATTCGAAACATGATTCATGTGTTGAACTTATAGAAAACCATAAGGAGCTAAAACATATCGATTATGTGCAAAGAACAGGATAGATGAGATTTTCATAGGCTAGTGATAGAAGTACCCAGAAGATTAACAGTCAAGAACATGCAAAAGATCGTATTTAGAAGATTTAAAAGATGAACAGTCAAAAACATGCTAGAATTATATACATAAGTCTTTTGAAGGCAAATAAACAAAAAAATATGCAAGAGATTCAATACAGAGAAATTAGAAGTCGAAATAAGCAGAAAACATGCCAGAGATCAAATAGAGAAAACAAAGAAGGCAAATAAACAGAAAACATGCAAAAAGAAAAACTTAAGATGAAAGCACAGAAAGAAAAGAACTTAGCTTGCAGGATTTGTCTCATGTTCTCTCTTTATTGTTCTTTATTTCTTTCTTTCTTTTCTTTTTCTTTTCTTTTTATTTTCTTTTTCCCAGGATTCAAGATTTCAGAGACTTGAAGTCTGATTTTTTTTCCAGATTTTCCTTAAATGAGTCTATTTTTGGGTTTTTTTGGTGGTAGAAGGGTGTTCTGGGTGTTATTGGAGTGTATTTGCGGTGGGTTGTGTATGGGTGCTCGCCGAAGGTAGGGTTCCGGTGAACTTCTTTGGAAGATTCGAACATTTCCAGGGTGATTCGAAGGAAACTAACTTCATAGGGTGAAAGATCGTCTCATAGTGGTCCTATGGTGTTAATTTGGGAGACAGAGTCATAAGTTGAAGGTCACCGGCAAAGGCTCAGGTGACCGGACTTTCAAGAAGGTAGGGTTTTTCTGGTTTCCTAGGTTTTTAGGGTGGTTTTGGTGAGAAAGAGAAAAGGAAAAGGGGTTTGACGTCGTTTATGGCCGAAAATGGCCATGGACTCTGGCCAGTCTCCATTGGAGACGATAAAGAAGATGAGGGAGAAGAAAGACCGGTGGCTAGGGTTTGTAACTGTGTGTATTGATTTGGTCTTTGAATGTAGAGACAAGGTTTATATACTCCCTTGGGCCTGGGCGATCCTGGCCTTTGGATCATTTTTTATCACGGCCAGGATTAATTATCCTTAGACGCTGTCGTTTGATTAAATGAGAGATTCCCCGGCCTCTGTTGGATCTTCAGATATGGACGGCCATGATTGATTCTTAAAGCTACGTCGTTTAATTATTTAAAGAGACTCAATAGCATCTGTATGATTAACTTATTTGGACGGCCAAGATTTAATATATTAACGACGCCGTTTCATTTATGTTCACGCCTCCTCACATGGTCCGTTGGAACAATATATCAATGGTTGAGATCTAATACTTCAAGACGCCGTCGTTTCATTTATCAATTGGACTGGACGATTTTTCCTTTGGGCTGTTTAAACTTTGGGCCAGTATTTTGAATTTTGGCCCAAATTTATTGTATTTTTATGTTTTTTCTTGTATTTTAATTACTTTCTTTGTATTTTTATTTTGTATTTTATTTTCTCTTTTTGTATTCATTTTCAATTTTTAATTCTCTTTTATTTTCTAATTTTTCTGGTATTTTTATGACATTTTTGTTATTTTCTTTAATTTTCCGTTATTTTTTGTATTTTTGTTAATTTTATTTAATTTCATTATTTTTTGTGACATTTTCTAATTAACTCTTTTTGTAGTTTTTGATTTCAAATTGTTTCAATCACAATCACACAATTTATTTCAATTTAACACATAACTGCACATCAAAGATCTTATTTATTTTTAATATTGGAATTTGTTTGCTTAGGGCAAAAATCATGTGCTCACAACAATAGTTCACTAACGGGCCCCAGTTGCAATGGGATTGGATACCCAAGGAAAAGGAATACCACGCTAGAATAGGGGAACTGGAGCAACAGGTCCGAGATCTTCAATTTGAAAAGAGTGCGCTAGCAGTGGCTTGTGAAGGTGATAAAAAGAAACAGACCCAAGAGAATGAAGCTCTCAAGGCTCAAATCTAACAAATGAAAATAGGTGCTAACAATCAAGAAAGAAGTCGGTCCGGTCAGAGGTTGATAAAAGGGCGGAAGAAGCAAGTCATAGAGTGCCAGGAAGAGTTGGATAAATCTGAAAGGAATATGGCAAAAATCCGGGCACATTAGGCAAAGAAGACAGAGGAAAGAGCCGAATTTGTACAAAAAATGAAAAGAAATTATGAGGGACTCATTGCTAATCTGAAAAGAAAAACGAACACCCTTGAAGATAAGACAACCCGGCTGTCACGACCCCAAATCCGGTCGTGATGGCGCCCAGCACACTGCTAGGCCAGCCTGACCAATCAATAATATCAATGGAGCTAGGAGCTCGTTTTATCCCATTTTAACATATCAAATCATAAAACAACAGTGACATATATATCGAAAACGGGGAACTAGTCCCAACACATACCAACTCCCATAGACCGAAGGGTCAAGAGTCATGAGCCTCTAACGAACATTAGTGAAATAATGGTTTACAAGATACCAAGTGCGGAAAGAAATATCAATACCGAATCAAAAGATAGTAGGAAAGAATATCGGGTCCTGCGGACTCTGCTGCTAGCTCGAATATCCTACAGATGTCACCTCGAACAGCTACCGGATCACTACTGAGAGGTATCTGGATCTGCACACAAGGTGCAGGGAGTAAAATGAGTACTGCCAGACTCAGTGGTAATAAACAGGGGTAAGACAACGCAGATAAGAAATCCACTATAAAGCACTATGTAAAGCTGTAATCAAATACCCTATCACAGAATCAATATCAACTGTACCTGTACCAACAAGTACCAGGAAAACAGTATAACCGCTATCAGATGTAGCTAAATGCAATGCAATGCATGATATGACCGCTACGACGCGTAGCCCGATCCAATTTGGGTACCCGTGCTCACTGTGGGGGTTCAGACTCCGGAGGGGCTCCTACAGCCCAAGCACAATATTAATATCACACCTGCTGCGACGCGTAGCCCGATCCGTATACCACTGCGGCGTGTAGTCCGATCCATGCATGTGTATGCATATGCTCACATAAAATGTCTTGCCCTAACATATGGCCCTCGGCCCCAATCAGTCTAACAAATACTCAAGAAAGTAGCTCACATCTAAAAATGTTATTAAGACATGGTTCAAGTTTTTCATAACCTTATAAAAATGCTGAATAGCAAAATACCATTTTAAACCTTAAATTTCGAATAAAATATGCACATTGTTATCAAGACAGTGATACCAATCCCTGAAGGATTCAAATAATTGGCACGAAGCCCAAACATGATAATTAGTCCAATTTATTTCAATAATTAGGTGTTATTATTTATTACGCGGGACAGACCAAGTCACGATCCCCAATGGTTCTCTACCCCACGTCCGTTATACGGCGTGCAAGTCACCTCAACACAGCACTAAGATGTGCAAGTCCGGGGTTTACCAACACTCAGGACATCATTTACAAGTATTACCCACCTCGAACCGATGAAAGCTCATGCGCGCGAAGCCTTAGCTCCTCGAACCGGCATCCACGCACGTCAAAACTAGCACAAATCAGCACAAATATATCAAATAGGCTAATGGAATGATACCCAGTCAAAACAACTCAATTTACACCGAAATTCACAAAGTTGCCAAAACCCGACTTTCGGTTCGCTTCTCGAAAAATTACAAGAGTTACATATTCGGAATCCTCATCTCGATACGAGTCTAGGCAGATAAAATTTACCAAAATCGGACTCCATTTGCCCACTCAAATTAGTGTTTTTCTTCAATTTAGGCCTAGGGCTCAAACCCACCTTTAATCTTCCATTTACAGAAATTTAACCAAGGATTTCATGTTAAAAATGATGTAATTAAGCCATAAAACTTACCTCCAACGAATCCCCGATGAATTCCCAGCAATTCCCGTGAATTTCTCTCTCTAGAACTCAAAAATGGAGGTTTGGGGTATCGCGACTGGTTCTGTTTTGTAATTAAACTCACTGCCTGGCCAATTCCTTCATCGCGTTCGCGACGCCTCTCACGCGAACGCGATGCCTTATTCCAGTTCTTCATCGCGAACGCGACACTCTTTCACGCGTCCGCGAAGGTCAACCTCCCAGCCTCCGGACTTTTCCTCTACGCGAAAGCGTAGTCTATCACGCGAACGCGTGGCTTCGCCCAATCCTTCTTCGCGATCGCGGCCTGACTCCACGCGAACGCGATGCATTCCAACTCCCTTATACGCGAACGCGTTACCATCCCTCGTGAATGTGATGGTCACCCGGCCTCAGCCTACGCGAACGCGGCATAGCCCTCGCGAACGCGAAGGCTTAAATTTTGCCAAGTGATCTGCAATTTACAGCACACCATTTCTTGCTTCCAAGTGCCGGATGATGGTCCGGATTCACCACGAGGTCCCCGGGACCCCAACGAAAACCACCAACATACTCCAAAACACGATACGAACTTGTTCCAAGCATAAAAATACCATCCTAAACATCAAAATCACCAATTACACACGGATTCAAGCCTAAGTTTCTTCAAAACTTCCGAATTGCACATTCCATCAAAAACCCGACCAAACGGCGTCCGAATGACCTGAAAATTTGCAGGCATATCTAAAATCACCTAGCAGAGCTATTGCAACTATCGAAATTTCATTCCGACTCCCGGATCAAAATCTCACCTACCGTTTGAATTTCACCAAAATTCAACTTTAGCCAATTCAAGCCTAAAACTACACCGGGCCTCCAAATTCAATTCCGATTGCTCTCCTAAGTCGTAAATGATCCCCCGAAACTAGTCGAATCATCGGAATCTGATTCCGAGCACTCTAACTCGATAGTCAACTCTAGGTTGACTTTCCATATTCAAACTTCCTTCAAACATGCTATTTGCTTCATTTTCAATTCAATTCACTCCTAACTCACCCGATAAGCTCTAACACTGATATAAAAGCATAAAACATGTCATTGCAACATGAAGGGGTGGTAAATTCCCGTAACGACGGGCCGGGTCGTTACATTCTCCCCAACTTAAACAATCGCTCGTCCTCGAGCGTACCCAGAGTTGTACTAGAAGCAACCCAATAGCTGAATGACCTTACCAAGCATATATTCTGGCGGTGTTACGTCACCCTATCTCACATAAGTCCGGAAACACCATATAGTCAAAATTTCACAGACCATCTGAACCATAAATCACATTGCACTTTCTGAAATCATATGCCAAATGAAAATCCCATGCCTATACTCAGGATATACTCGAATCCACTGCAATAACCCATATTCGCTACACCGGGTGAGATCATATGATGTATCGACAACCCAATCACTCAAGACGATAGTCTCTAATCACAACAATTGGCCATAATAACCAAATACTAGCTGATAACCTCTTACATTAGATAGAGTCTGATTCCAACACCTCCATACCCTGCCCACGGCAGCTGAAGCACGCGATATACCGAACCCATCTCTCAGGTTAACCATTCGTGAATCTATTTCCCCTTTAAAAACTGATACCACAATATGTTTCGGAGCCAAGCCTCGATTTTTACCTTTCTGACCAACTAAAATCACATATGCTCGCTCTCAATAATGACTCCAACGATCATTTCGATCATAACACACCGCACCGGTGACATGACACCTCAAACACCGGCCTAAGCCGCGACGAGCACAACATAGGCTCCAATAGAAACATCTGAACACACTCGAATCATGACAGCTCAAATCATGACAACTGTCTCCAGCAAAAGAGCTGCAATTCAATTCCTCTGTGCCATCATAACATAGAACTGAGATCGCGTCTCACATTATAGAAATAGAGTGCCTGAATCCTCCTCGACAGGTCATAACATCACGTGGCCTTGCCACGTTTCTTGATTCTATCCAAACACTATTACTCATGAAGCACCTCAATTTACCAAGCTCAAAGCGATTAGCCACGCACAGATCTAGGTCTTGAACCCACGCAATCAACCTCACCCACGGTGAAACAATTAACGTATGCTATCAAATCCTAAAAGGAAACAACCGACGCGCCATTTGCCAAGCGATACTCAAAACGGACTTTTCCTCGGAAGTGGGGAAGTATTGTATACCCAGTAGCATATAACTAACTATATTTTCACAATATTTTATTGCGGCGTGCAACCCGCTCCAATGACATACCCGTGGCAGCATGCCACCCGATTCGGATACCATACCTGTGGCGGCGTTCCACCCGATCCAAATAACCCGTGGCGGCGTGCCACCCGATCCATGCATAAATCTCGCAAAAGGAAATGCATATCGAGTCGAATTTTCTCATTATAGCAAACATATATATATATAGCCTCAAGCTCGGCCACATGAAACGCATCCGACAACGTTTCTCAATACTGGAACTGAATCAATGGTAGATACCTCTACACTGACATCCGCCACTAAGGTCCAACTGACAAAGCAATGCCTACCAGTCATCCATTGGTCCTGGGTACAACTACTCTGTTGGAGCATACTCTGATGCTCTCTGCTACGCAATTTGTGCCATTTTCCAACATAGTCTATATCACATTAGTCTAGACAATCTGACCCATGACAACCAGTCAGCAATCAAGTATCATAATCCGAATTCGTCTTATCAAGTCAAGAGAGAGCCTATAGGGCTTCCGATTTCCAATAATCACAAAACGGTGCCGATGCACACGATATACAACCACTGCATAGGCGGATTAACGAGAACTTCAAGTCTCCTACACATATATAACACATGAATCACTATGCTTGATTCCGTATTCCACCGTACAAATACATAACGCACATCAAGCGTCCATTCATACCACGACAGCCATTCAGAAATTTCACTATGCCATCAACGACTCAATTATTATAGTCGATCCAACAAGAGAATACCACCATACCACTGGATATTATTAGTTTACATTACCTTGTCCTTTTGGACCATATACCCTGTCAAATTACTAGAATACCAGTACCATTTTCCTTAATCACTAGAAAAATCGATTCTTTAAATCACCTGCAGCTGCCCGCGCTGCTAAATTATTTTAATGACTCCCCATATATTATGAACTGATCACAAAACCTTGAATATGCCATTATCAACTTTCCATCACACATCACCTATGCCACACCACACTAAGATAGCATGGAAATTCATATTCCTTTCCTACACCGCAAACATCGGCGCACTCAACTAGTCAAGAACTTTCATGATTCCATATAGAGAAAACTCATTACACATTCCAAGCTTTGCATACCAACAGGAAATACACTCATTTTTCAAACCACATCAAAACATATCACAAACTCTTTCTCCCAATTACATTGCATAAGTTAAATTGCGAGGACTGAGTCCTTATACCCATATCGAGTTACACAACTGCCAGCACTCAAGAGCTTTGCTGCACAATATCTGCAAGACTCATTACTTCAATCACATACCAATAATTAATCGTATTCCTTATCATACTGCTTCGGTTTATTAACAAGTTGTTCCATGTACCCAGTTTCCTTTCTGATTCATCTTTAATTTAATATTAGCCCTTACTGTAACACCATAATACATCAACTCGTGTTACCATACGAGACTCGTACGTAAGACCACACCGTCTAAGACCCATAGGTCACTTAATACTCTCTCAATGTTTTCTAAAAGTACCACATTCTACAATACTTTATTTTGAAGGACTTCCTGCGATTTGAATTCGTTATCATTACCTTCCCATACGGTTACTTAGAATCCCATCATTCACATAATATAACACAAGTCCTAACCTCTTCTAACGAAACCACCGTCTTTAGCCACATACACAATCTTAAGACACTTAACCCTTACAAGCAAAGTCCTGAACACCGCAAGGCTATTCTCGAGCGTCATTCACCCTTATTCAATTATAATTCAGCTGTCTTATTGTACAGAACCACTCATGCCTTGTTAGAACTCTGACATCGCAGAACATGATTACATATAGATACAATTAGCTATTTTCCTTTTCTATACACCGAACACTCTTTACCAACATAAGTTCACAACATCCTAGTATTTCTTCATATCTACCAAGCACCATAACCTTTATCAAAATTTCCCAACATACCTAGAGACAAAGCCAACACAGCACACGACAGTGCAATCAGTTAATCAATAACAACCTCCCCAACTTAGCTCGGAGTCATACATCAAAGCACTTTTTAGCCACTCATAGCCTTCTTACTCAAATAATGCAACAAAGTTCTAGTTAGATTAAACTCAAGTCATTTACAAGCTTCGGCGGAGGTTCGAATCATCAGAAATATTAATTCTTTTGCAATTCTTGCATTCATTCACACACAACAGTTACGTCCACTCTTTAGGTGACAAAAATCTTTTCTAAGTCCCCAAATTTTCCAAAAATTTCGGCAGAGTTTCCTTTGTAAATTGGCCTATCCACCTGCCATAGAATCACCAAACCATTCTAACAATACATCCACAACTCAACAAGATATCACAATGTATTTCAACAACATTAAATCTCAATACTATACGAATCATATTATCACAATTTATACATGGACATGCACTACACCTGCTCGAATCATAACATATGTCAAATACCTTTCACCGCAATACTCATAGCACAACCAATTCAATTACACATGAGAATCAATCCACCTACCTCGCCTCAATTTAGCATTTCAGCACAATACCTTCCAATTAAGAGGCGATGAAAATATTTCTCATGCCCATAGCTAGGGCTACATATCAAATCATAACAAGAACTGAATACCTTACAGCTCTCCCATTATCAAACTGCCATTTGCACAATAAAGATCAATACCGATCATATGAACTTCATAATACCGACTCGCGAAATTAGTAACTTGGTGCTCAAGCCATAGACAAAGATCTGGCCTCAAGTCCACCCGACTGGCCCAATATGAATTCACAGAGATTATATCTCGCCCCTCGATCGGGGAATCACAAGCCCTCAAGGCAATTATATTACTGAGCGCTCGAAGCGTACACAGACGTGTGGAAGGAATTTCAAAAATTATATCTCAAGCTGAATCAAGTGCGCACGATAAGAATTCCAAGAAATGTGAAGTGTTTCCTAAAGGTTCGCAGCCTCCCGAGGATAAGTACAGGCATCCCCGTACCGATCCACAAGACTCTACTAACCGGCTCAAGACTCATGAGGCCTAGAAAACCTAGGCTCTGATACCAACTTGTCATGACCCCAAATTCGGTCGTGATGGCGCCCAACATACTGCTAGGCCAGCCTGACCAATCAATAACATCAACGGAGCTAGGAGCTCGTTTTATCCCATTTTAACATATCAAATCATAAAACAACAGTGACATATATATCGAAAACGGGGAACTAGTCCCAACACATACCAACTCCCATAGACCGAAGGGTCAAGAGTCATGAGCCTCTAACGAACATTAGTGAAATAATGGTTTACAAGATACCAAGTGCGGAAAGAAATATCAATACCGAATCAAAAGATAGTAGGAAAGAATATCGGGTCCTGCGGACTCTGCTGCTAGCTCGAATATCCTACAGATGTCACCTCGAACAGCTACCGGATCACTACTGAGAGGTATCTGGATCTGCACACAAGGTGCAGGGAGTAAAATGAGTACTGCCAGACTCAGTGGTAATAAACAGGGGTAAGACAACGCAGATAAGAAATCCACTATAAAGCACTATGTAAAGCTGTAATCAAATACCCTATCACAGAATCAATATCAACTGTACCTGTACCAACAAGTACCAGCAAAACAGTATAACCGCTATCAGATGTAGCTAAATGCAATGCAATGCATGATATGACCGCTACGGCGTGTAGCCCGATCCAATTTGGGTACCCGTGCTCACTGTGAGGGTTCAGACTCCGGAAGGGCTCCTACAGCCCAAGCACAATATTAATATCACACCTGCTGCGGCGCGCAGCCCGATCCGTATACCACTGCGGCGTGCAATCCGATCCATGCATGTGTATGCATATGCTCACATAAAATGTCATGCCCTAACATATGGCCCTCGGCCCCAATCAGAGTCTAACAAATAATCAAGAAAGCCCTACGGGCAACAATATCATATTAGCTCACAACTAAAAATGTTATTAAGACATGGTTCAAGTTTTTCATAACCTTATAAAAATGCTGAATAGAAAAATACCATTTTAAACCTTAAATTTAGAATAATATATGCACAGTGTTATCAAGACAGTGATACCAATCCCTGAAGGATTCAAATAATTGGCACGAAGCCCAAACATGATAATTAGTCCAATTCATTTCAACAATTAGGTGTTATTATTTATTACGTGGGACGGACCAAGTCATGATCCCCAATGGTGCTCTACACCACGCCCGTTATCCGGCATGCAAGTCACCTCAACACAGCACTAAGATGTGCAAGTCCAGGGTTTACAAACCCTCAGGACATCTTTTACAAGTATTGCCCACCTCGAACCGACGAAAGCTCATGCCCGCGACGCCTTAGCTCCTCGAACCGGCATCCATGCACGTCAAAACTAGCACAAATAAGCACAAATATATCAAAATAGGCTAATGGAACGATACCCAGTCAAAACAACTCAATTTACACCGAAATTCACAAAGTTGCCAAAACCCGACTTTCGGTACGCTTCTCAAAAAGTTACAAAAGTTACATATTCGGAATCCTCATCTCGATACGAGTCTAGGCATATAAAATTTAGCAAAATCGGACTCCATTTTCCCACTCAAATCAGTGTTTTTCTTCAATTTAGGCCTAGGGCTCAAACCCACCTTTAATCTTCCATTTACAGAAATTTAACCAAGGATTTCATGTTAAAAATGATGTAATTAAGCCACAAAACTTAACTCCGACGAATCCCCGATGAATTCCCTGCAATTCTCGGGAGTTTCTCTCTCTAGAACTCAAAAATGGAGGTTTGGGGTATGAAACTCGCGACTGGTTCTGTTCTGTAATTAAACTCACTGCCTGGCCAATTCCTTCATCGCGTTCGCGACGCCTCTCACGCGAACGCGATGCCTTATTCCAGTTCTTCATCACGAATGCGACACTCTTTCACGCGTCCGCAAAGGTCAACCTCCCAGCCTCTGGACTTTTCCTCTACGCGAATGCGTAGTCTCTCACGCGAACACGTGGCTTCACCCAATCCTTCTTCGCGATCGCGGCCTGACTCCACGCGAACGCGAAGCGTTCCAACTCCCTTATACGCGAACGCGTTACCATCCCTCGCGAACGCGATGGTCATCCGGCCCCAGCCTACACGAACGCGGCATATCCCTCGCGAACGAGAAGGCTTAAATTTCACTTAGTGATCTGCAATTTACAGCAGACCATTTCTTGCTTTCAAGTGTCGGATGATGGTCCGGATTCACCCCGAGGCCCCCGGGACACCAACGAAAATCACCAACATACTCCAAAACACAATACGAACTTGTTCCAAGCATAAAAATACCATTCTAAACATCAAAATCACCAATTACACACGGATTCAAGCCTAAGTTTCTTCAAAACTTCTGAATTGCACATTCCATAAAAAACCCGACCAAACGGCGTCCGAATGACCTGAAAATTTGCAGGCATATCCAAAATCACCTAGCGGAGCTACTGCAATTGTCGAAATTTCATTCTGACTCCTGGATCAAAATCTCACCTACCGTTCGAATTTCACCAAAATTCAACTTTAGCCAATTCAAGCATGAAACTACACCGGGCCTCCAAATTCAATTCTGATTGCTCTCCTAAGTCATCAATGATCCCCCGAAGCTAGTCAAATCATCAGAGTCTAATTTCGAGCACTCTAACTAGATAGTCAACTATAGGTTGACTTTCCATATTCAAACTTCCTTCAAACATGCTATTTGCTTCATTTTCAATTCAATTCACTCCTAACTCACCCGATAGGCTCTAACACCTGATATAAAAGCATAAAACATGTAATTGCAACATGACGATGTGGTAAATTACCGTAACGACGGGCCGGGTCGTTAAATTGGTAGGATAAAGAATTTCAGGCTGAGAAGGAACAATGCTATAGGCTAATCGCCGAGATGGAGAAAGAAATAAAGTTGTTGCAAGGCCATCACTTCCAAGTCTCCAGAGTTTTAGAGGCCCGCAACCAGTAGATAAGCCGACTACTTTAGGAAAAGGGCCAGATTGGAGAAAATATTCGAGCCATTGCAAATAACATTATCATGAAATGTCGAGTTGGTGAAAGAATGTGTCGCACTACCTTCTTTCCTTCAATAGTGATCTTTGTTCGACAAGTTATGAATGATTTGGAGCAGTTACAAAGGGGTCCTTCACATCGGCCCACGGTGATGCCGAATGGCCTCTCGCGGGCCCCCGAATTTGAAGCTTTAATGTACTCTTGATCTAGTTTTTAATCATTGAGTCTGTATTTTATTTTGAGTCTATTTTGTAATTTTCCTTTTTAAGAAAAAAAACAAACAGTCTAGCATATTTGTAATCAAAGATTTATTAATGAAAAATTGAAAGATCCCAAAAAACATTTCCTTTTTTTGCATTTATTTGCAAGAACTACGCTTTGTCTGATTCACGCGGGGTCATGATACGCAGGCAATCTTCATAAGATTCGAATGTAACCCTAAGAAAAAGAAAATACGAGGGAAGGAAATAAGAGAAAAATAAGAGTGTAAAAGAAACACAAAAGAGAAGCCAAAAAAAAAAAAGAAAAATGGAGAGGAAAGAAAAATCAAAATGAGAGAAAACCAGAAAGCAAAAGCAAGGAAAGATAAATCAAAAGAAAATAAATGGGAAGAAAAACCGGTATGACGCATGCAACCATTGAAAATATGAAAACACTCATTTAACTGTATAGGTTAATCACACTCAAATGTGCGGTTACCTATTTGTTACTTATCTCAATCTAACCGTGGTTTCTATCAAAATTCTCTAGCTTAGGTTTTTAGAAACGATGGTTGGTTTTTGGTAAACTGGCATCACATCGATATTTTACAAGATCAATATGAAGTATAGAAATGACGTCTGAAATCACTTTACCACCAATTCTCATCACTGAAGACAACCCCATCTCAGGGATCCCGGTTTCTGAGTCTGCCACAGCTGAAGAAAATCGGATATTAAGTCTCTGAATGATGGAGATGTGGGACGCATGGACTAATAGCAGGGAGCCTCCAAGTGCTATCCCTCACTTTTCTGAATTGTTCCCGAGAATTGATGGTACTTCTAACATTTCCATCAGTCACCTAAATACCCCGTCTTCTCACTTTATAGTAACACCTTATGAGGTACGCCCCAAAGTGTTCACATCAGAAGCAACTCCCAATATTTTTACTGCTCCACTATGCTCCGCCACCACATATCCTTCACTACCTAGGCCCACTTTTGATCCCTCGGCCTTTACATTCCAAAATCCCATATATCTAGTACATCCTCCTCAATTTCCCACATACACTTACCCTCAACCACTGCCATTTGAGCTTACACCAAGGCAAGATGAAAATCCCAAAGCTCCTGGACAAAATGAGATAGCGAAAAGAATAAGGAGGCTTGAGTAGAGCTTAAATATGATGCAAGGCTTAAGCGGGTATAAAAATGCTTCTTATACTAATATGTTCATTTTCCCTCACGTGCACTTGCCCATGGGATTTAAAATGCCGAAGTTTGAAAAGTGTAATGGGCATGGCGATCCCATTGCTCACCTGAAAAAGTATGGTAATCAGTTGTGCGGGGCCGATGGAAAAGAAGAGTTGTTGATGGCTTACTTTGGAGAAAGCTTAGTAAGAATTGCCTCGGAGTGGTATATGGACCAAGACGTCTCACGATAGCACATTTGGGACGATCTTGCCAGAGATTTTGTAAGGTAGTTTCAATATAACATCGACATAGCGCCAGACAGTAATTCCTTGGCAAATTTAAAGAAGAATCCCACGCAAAGTTTCAGATAATAGGCTATTAAGTGGCGCGAACGGAATCAAGGGTGAAACCTCCCATGTATGAAGTAGAAATGGTCACTGTCTTCCTTCAGGCCCAGGAAGCAGATTACTTCCAGAACATGTTGTCGGCCATGGGAGAACTTTTTGCTGAGGCGATTAAGATTAGTGAAATGGTAGAGAACGGTTTGACAACGGGTAGGATTTTGAGTCAGTCAGCTATCAAGGAAACCTCCCAAGCCATCCAAAGAAGGTCTAAAGGAATGGCCAAAGGGAAAAAGAAAGAGGAAACAGTTATGGCAGCATCAGGGGCGAGAAGATACCAGGATCCTAGAACTGTGTTTTCCGAAAGAACCTCTCAACATTACTACCCTCAACGTGATATGGCTTATGCTCCTCCACCTTATGCACTCATGAACGCTCAACCCTTCACTCCGCCGCAGCCACACGCCAATAGAAGTCAACCTCCATTCCCAAAAAATCAGCTTCCCCACCATAACTACTATAATCCTCGACCTCCGCAGAATAACTTTCATCCCCAGGAACCACCTACGAGACCAAACTTTACAGCAATCGGTGAACCATACTCAAGCCTATTCCCGAAGCTTGTTCGAAAGAATTTGATGTAGCCCATGCCCCCAAACAGGCAAAATCCAGAATTACCATACTATCAACGGGGTGTCCGATGTGTTTATCACTCAGGAGCTGAGGGGCATGATACAGAAAACTATTGAACATTGAAGAGAGTCGTGGAAGACTTCATAGAGCAGGGAAAGATAGTGCTAAGGGACGCGAAGGTCCCAAATATGACCAATAATCTTTTTCCAGTACATAATAATGGACATGTAAATGGAATGATCTATGAGGATAAAGAGTTAGATCCGACATTAAAGTCCATCAAAGCTATTGCTGACGTAGAAAGAAAGCCAAAAGTTGTCCAATAATAAGATAAAGGGGATAAGAAAAACAAAGCCACCAAGGCGGAGCCAGTAAAGAAAGTTAAAGCCAAAACAAAAGCGATACCTCCCAAGGATGGAATTCTCTATATCTGGCAAGGCCATCAACAAAAGAAGCTAATTGTGAACCCTCCAAAGAAATTAGAAGTGAAAAAGTGAACGCAATTTTACGTACCCAAGCAAGCCTCTATGGCGCGGGGACAATCAAACCACCTCGGCTGAGTGAGACAGTGGTTATTGGACGCGTACCACAGAAGCATGTGCCCAACCCTGCTGCAGTCCCATGGAACTACCATCAGACGGTGGTTAAATATCAAGGGAAAGAGATCGCGAGAGGGCTTCCGAAAAATGTTCTCGCCGAAAAGTACTCAAATATATAAGAGGTAAACAATGCTACCCAAAGGCTTTTTCCGCCTAAGAAACCTATAAGTGCTCAGGAAGTGGAAGTCTTCTTTCAAAAAATGAAAATGGCTGACTACGAGGTGGTCGATCAGTTGGGGAAGTGTCATGAACAAGTATCTTTACTGTCATTACAATTGAAATCTCCTGAGCATCAGAAAGTGTTAATGAAAACTCTGAATGAAGCCTATGTGCCAGTTGAAACTTTGATAGAACAACTTAATAGAAGGGCAGAATGATTCTTTGCTATCAATCAAATCCTTTTTAGAAAAAATGATTTGCCTCTAGAGGGAGATTCTCATAACAAGGCCTTGCACTTGACTGTCAAGAGTGAGGGATATTATGTTAAGCGGGTCATGGTAGACCGAGGCTCAAGTGTTGACATTTTCCCACTCTCCACACTTCAGAGAATAGAAATCGTGACCGGAAGAATTCATCCCAATAACATCTATGTGAGATCCTTTGATGGCATCAAAAGAGATACCATCGGGGAAATCAACCTAATCTTGACCATCGGACCGGTGGATTTCGAGGTGACATTCCACGTGCTGGATATGGATACATCTTATTTTTTTTCTAGGAAGGCCTTGGATCCATGCCACTGGAGCTGTGCCTTCTACCTACGATCAAATGGTAAAATTCGAATATGAGGATCAGGAAATCGTGGTGCGTGGAGAAGATGAATAGTTGAAGTATCGGGACCCATCTATACCATGCTTAGAAGCTAGGGAGGGTAGTGAGCACATAGTCTACCAAGCATTTGAAGTTGTGGTGGCGGATCAGCATGAAGAAGGAAACCCTTGCCCTTAGCCTTTCTTGTCCAATGCCTCGATTATGGTGGCAAAGGAGATGATCAGACATGGTTTTTGAGCCGGGAAAAGGACTTGGAAAGTCTTTGCAAGGCATTTCTAAGCAGGTGACTTTGCCTATGGCCAAAAAGTTCTTCGGAATAGGTTTCCATCCTTCCCAGATGATGTATGTAAGGCCCCGTAAAATTTTGTGCTTAAAACCTAGTAGCTCATAGTGTCAAGGTCCGAATATTGTGTTAGGAATGTGTAGAATTCCTCGTGGTGAGCTTGTGAGCCACGGTCGGAACCTCGATGGTGATCTAAGCTTTAAAAATCAAAAGAATAATTTTCAAGAAATTGTCATTTATGTGGTTCAGAATGCGGTCGCAGATCAGCTTTGCAGATAGCATTCGTACCGCAGAGTGTAATAGAAGGTTTGCCAAAATTGAAGTTGAAAATGCGGCCAACTATGCAGATTGCATAATAAAAATGTGGACCGTATAATCATCGCATAAATTCCTCCGGAATTTTGGGGGGTTAATTCAGCGGCGCATTATACGACCGTAGAACAAGAATGCGGACCGCATTCTTATCCTAGACCGTGTCAGAACATTCAGTTTTTGCGAATCAATTATGCGGACCGCATGTTAACTCTGCGATTATAGATGCAACCGCAGGCCCGACTCGGCCCACATTTTCTAATTTTTTTAACCCGATCACTTCCTCAATAAAACACCCCAACACTTTATTTTTACATATTTTCTGAACAAAATAATAGAGAGGGAGGAGAGATTCTTGAGGGAAAAGTTCATCCTCTTCAAAAATTATTTCTCAAGTTGCTTGGTCTGGAAAGTTCTCAAGCTAGTGTCTTCATCTCCATTTCTACAGGTGAAATCCCTAACCCATTTTTCCTTGATTTTCAGATTTTATTAGAAAGGGTATTTTTGTTCATTAACTCTAAAATGGAAGTTAAATGCTCATGCATGATCTTTATGTCTAAAATTTAGTAAAAGGAAGTTGGGTAGAAGTAAGGGTTTGCAAAAGAGCGGTTGGAAACATATATAAATTGGGTGAATTGAAAGTAGAAGATAAAAGAAAAAGGGAATTCAACTTCAGGTATGTATGGCTAACTTTGATCTTTGTGAAATCACCCTGCTTTGGTGTACGAATAAATTGTATGTGATAGCTATGTGGATTTTTTGTGAAACTCTTGTGATTGGTTTGTTGGGTGTTGATTGGTTTGATTAAATGTTATATGGTAAAGGTTGGGAAACAATTGATAAAAAGAAATCAAAAGTGATACAATTGGAACAACAGTGGTAATAACATATTTGGCTTCTTGTGGGTAATTATTGAAATGGCTTGAATTACTTATGAACTGTTGAATATAGTGGAATTGGTACTATTGGCTATGGAAACACTTGTGAATTATGGAATTTGAAGGGAATAGTATTGTTGGTTATGGGAACACTTGTGAATCGTTGTTGTGACCCCTTAATGACATGTTGTTATGATCTTTGTGAATTGTTTATTGTCATTGTTGTGGTCTTTGTGAATTATTCTTTGTTGTTGTTGTGAATGTTGTGAATTCAAACTGTACAGTGGGATCGAGTTGCATGCTGCAACACAAATTCATATATTATGCGCTGGGGTGATAAGGGTGGCCGTGGTAATAAGGGTGGATGAGATAATAAGGGTGGAAAGCGATCGAAGTCGCCATTGAAATCAATATGTGTAACAATTGTGAAATCATTGATGAGGAATTGTGAAAGGAGACATCATGAGAGTTTGTGACCTGTGGGGCACTGATTGTCCCTTTCTTTGGCTTGACTGTGCCTTCCATGTATGTTTGTTTGTTGCTTATTTGTTGTTTTCTACTTGTATATGGGTTGAGGACTACTTGAAACAAAGTTAAGTATTGAAAACTTGTTTGTCTTGTCTTGTTATCTCTTTACGTATTTGTTGGTCATTTCTATTACCGTGACTTACTTGTCTATGGATTGAGTTTACTTGGGATAATGCTTGTTCATACATACCAGTACAATTCCAGTGTACTGATGTCCCTTTTGCTGGGGGCGCTACATTCATGTTATGATTGTAGGTGGATCCGTAGCAGGTACTTCAGTTCATCGGTAGTAGCACTCCTTCATCTTCCACTGGCCATTTTGGTGACCCCATTTTCCTCTCGGGACCTTGCGTGGCTCATGCCACTTCTATTTCGGAGTCTTATTTTGGTTCTGTGTAAGGTATAGCCAGAGTCTTATTGCCGGTAAGTACTATATTATCCTATCATATCTTAGAGGCTTCGTAGATAGTAAATGTAGATTATGGACTTATGTAAATATATGTCGGGCATTGTAAGTTGTAAACTTCTTAAGTAATTAAGTGTGTTGTGTATGTTTTGAAAAAGAGAGTTTCAATTATAAAATGGTTAATCCTTTGGTTGATAAGTAATGAAAAATACAGGGGAAACACATGGGTTAGGAAAGGCACCCAAGTCCGCTTGACTGGGGCTACCCGGTCAGGCGCCGGTCATGTCCCTCGATTTAGGGCGTGACAAACTTGGTATCAGAGCCTAAGGTTTTAAAGTATCCTCGGATGTCTCGGAGCCGTGTCTAGTAGCGCCCTTCTTATCGGTGTGTTGTCAACCACATCTATATGTAGGGGGCTGCATGGATATTTAGGAATTTACCCACTTATTTGTTAATCTATATCGTACGGTAAAGTGAAAAGTGGAAGTGTTTATGTCTAATTCATGCATTGTTACGAAATTTTTAGAATATGGCGCCTAAGAAGAAAGGTAGTCTCGGCCTTGGGGCTGATGCCACCCCAAGTGTGGCTGTGAATCATGTACCTGATGCCGTGGGTGAGAGTGAATCACCGGTCTTGAATCTGCCTAGCCCATCTATTCCAAAACCAAACATTCCTATTCCGGCTGCGGTAGAGGGTGCCACCATCCCTCCAGCCAATATTCCTAATTCTGATAGAGTTCCAGTTTCCGGTCACATGGTTTCTGATGGGGACCTTAGAGGAGCCATCTGTATGTTGACTCAGTTACTGGCCGCCAAGGCCCAGAGATCTCATGATGCCCCTGCGTCCTCTGGCGGACAGGGACATTTCTCCAGTTCTAGAGTCCACCAGTTTCTGCAATTGGCCCTCCAAAATTCTCAGGCACAGACCTAGAGGCCGATCCGCATGATTTCCTTTATGAGATATATAAGACCCTTTGAGTGATGAATGCTACAGAGATAGAGGGGGTAGAGTTGGCTTCATACAGGTTGAAGGGAGCAGCGCGTTCGTGGTTTGAGATGTGGGAGGATTCTCATGAGGAGGGGAGACCTCTGGCTAGATGGGATGAGTTTGTACATGCGTTCATGGACCACTTCTTGCCTGCCGAGACAATGGCAACCCGTGCCACTGAGTTCGAGGTTCTCAAACAGGGCAGTATGAGTGTTTGGGAGTACCACATAGTGTTTGTGATATTGTCCAAGTATGCACCTTAGTTAGTGTCGACCATGGATGCTCGATTTCGGCGATTTGTTCAAGGCCTTAGTCATTTGGTGGTGAATGAGGCTGCTACAGTGGCCTTGCACTTAGATATGAATTATGGGAAGATTTTGGGGTTCGGTCAGGCCACAGAGGCTGGGAAGTTGAAGATTTAGAAAGAAAGGGAGAGTAGCAGCAGGGCCCGGTCAATAGGTCACTAAGGCAGACCAGTTCCAGCGAGAGGGTCATCAAGGCTATCCCGGGCATATGCTCAGTCCTCAACGAGTACACAGCCATTTGTGCACAGTTATCAACAGAGCAGTCATTCCGGACCAGGTTCAGATAGTAGGAGGTCTCGTCAGTTTGGTGGTCCAAGAGTGAGGTCCCAGCAACAGGGGAGGACTACATGTCCCAAATGTGGGAGATTTCATGCAGAGACTTGCTAGTTAGATATCCCGGTATGTTATAGGTGCGAGGCGAGAGGTCATATCCAGTGGGACTGCCATGTGCCCAGCTAGGGTATGGGTAGGGGATCTGCCCAGTCATCCGGTTCTTCAGTCGCTACATCATCAGTACGTCCTCCAGCTCGAGTAGGGCATGGTGCAGCTAGGGGTGGAGCTCGTGCTAGGGGTAGACCTAGCAGGTTCTATGCTTTGAGTGGATGCTAGGGTGCTGAGGCTTCTCCAGACGGTTTTACATGTATCTTGTCTATTCAGGCTGTTGATTGTTATGCTCTTATTTATCTGGGGACCTCTTTGTCTTATGTCACCCAATTCATTGCTTCAAGTCTTGGGACAGAACCCGAACAACTTCAAGAGCCATTCTCAGTATCAACTCTGGTTAGTGATTCTATTACAACCTCATGCGTTTATAGGAATTATGTTGTTATGGTGAGTGGTCGTGTTACCACGACCAATCTTATTGAGCTTGGCATAGTAGATTTTGATGTAATAATGGGGATGGACTGGCTTTATTCATGCTTTACCAAGCTTGACTGTCGGACATGAGTCATGAGACTCGAGTTCCCTAACGAGCCGGTTATTGAGTGGAAAGGAAATGGTTTGGTGCCAAAAAGTAGGTTTATTTCATACTTTAAGGCTTTGAAGATGATTAAGAAGTGGTGTATCTATCATTAGGTCTGGGTTACGGACACCACCTCAGATGTGTCTGCCCTCGAGTCTGTGCCAGTTGTGAATGATTTTCCTGAAGTGTTTCCGGATGAGCTTCGAGGGATTTCGCCAGAGAGAGAGACAGATTTTGAGATTTATGTATTTCCAGATACTCAACCAATATTCATTCCACCATACAGAATGGCACCAGCAGAATTAAGAGAGTTAAAGGAGCAGCTGAAGGATTTATTAGAGAAGGGGTTCATACGACTGAGTGTGTTACTATGGGGTGCCCCGGTTCTTTTTGTCAGAAAGAAGGATGGATTACTTCGAATGTGCATTGATTATCGACAGCTTAACAAATTTACCATCAAGAATAAATATCCTTTGCATCGGGTAGATTATTTGTTCGACCAATTGCAATGAGCAAAGTTCATCACCAAAATTGATCTACGGTCCGGGTATCACCAATTGAAGATCAGAGTACAGGATATTCCAAAGACCGCCTTCAGAACTCAATATGGTCACTTTGAATTCTTGGTCATGTCTTTTGGGTTAACCAACGCCCCGACAGCTTTCATGGACCTTATGAATCGGGTTTTCAAGCCATTTATAGATTCCTTTGTGATTGTTTTCATTGACGACATCCTCATTTAATCGTGGAGCAGGGAGGATCACACCATTCACCTCAGAGCAGTATTGCAGACTCTTCATCAGCACCTATTGTACGCTAAGTTTTCAAAATGTGAATTTTTATTGGAGTCCATAGCTTTTCTAGGTCATGTAGTCTCCACTGAAGGGATTCAGGTGGATCCCCAGAAGATTGTTGTAGTGAAGGATTGGCCTAGACCCACAACCCCAGCAAAGATTCGTAGCTTCTTGGGACTGGCAGGGTACTATCGGAGGTTTGTGGAGGGATTTTTGACCCTCGCCTCCCCATTAACTATATTAACGCAGAAAGCAGTTAAGTTCTAGAGGTCCGACGCTTGTGAGAAAAGTTTTCAAGAATTGAAGTCAAGGTTGACCTCGACACTAGTATTGACCTTGATAGAAGGAACATAGGGGTTTGTGGTTTATTATGATGCCTCCAGGGTTGGTTTGGGGTGTGTATTGATGCAGCACGGAAAGGTCATAGCTTATGCTTCCAAGAAACTTAAGAATCACGAAAAGAATTATCCGACGCATGATTTGGAGCTTGCAGCAGTTGTGTTTGCTTTGAAAATATTGTGATGTTATCTATGTGGGGTTCATGTAGATGTGTTTTTATACCCCAAGATTCTCTAGTATCTATTCAAGCAAAAGGAACTAAATTTAAGGCAGCGATGGTGGTTAGAATTGCTCAAGGACTATAATATGAACATTTTGTACCACCTAGGGAAGGAAAACATGGTGGCCGACGCTCTTAGTCGAAAATCCATGGGTAGTTTAGCTCATTTGGGGGTGGATCAGAGACCCCTAGCTTGTGAGGTTTATCAATTGGCCAGCTTTGGAGGTTGGCATTTCGGCATCAGACGTGGGGAATGTTGTGGTGCATAATGGAGCCGAATCGTCGTTGGTGGCAGAAATAAAAAAAAGTTTATGGATCCAACATTGGCTCAGATAAAGGAAGCAGTTGTGAATAACAAGACTTCGGCATTTTCGCTCAGCAGCGAGGATGGTGTGCTACAATGTCAAGGTAGGCTATGTGTCCCGGATATGGATGAGTTTCGGGAGAGGGCGATGGTGAAGGCTCATATTTCCAGGTATTCTGTGCACCCATGTTCTACAAAAATGTATCATGACCTCAAGGAGATTTATTGGTGGAATGGTATGAAAAGGGGTATGGAGAAATTTGTATCTAAGTGTCCGAATTACAAGCAAGTGAAGGTCGAGCATCAACGGCCTGGTGGATTAACTCAGCTTGTAGAAATACCAATGTGGAAATGGGAGATGGTCAGTATGGATTTCGCGGTAGGTTTACCTCATACTCAGCAAATGTTTGACTCAATTTGGGTAATAGTGGATCGACTCACCAAAGCTCACTTTTTGCCGGTCAAGTCCACTGATACTACAAAACAATATGCTATATTGTATATCAAGGAGATATTAAGGCTTCATGGCACTCCACTTTCTATCATCTCGGATCTAGGAGCCCAGTTCACAGCTAATTTGGAACAAATTTCAGTAAGGTTTGGGTACTCAGGTGAATCTCAGAACAACTTTCCATCCGCAGACCGACGGTCAGGCCGAGCGGACTATTCAGACGCTTAAGGATATGTTTTGGGCTTGTGTCTTGGATTTCAAAGGTAGTTGGGATGACTACTTACCACTTATAGAATTTTCTTACAATAACATCTTTCGTGTTAGCATTCAGATGGCCCCGTTTGAGGCATTGTACGAGAGAAGGTGTAGGTCTCCAATTGGGTGGTTTGAAGTGGGTGAAACAAAATTGCTAGGGCCAAATCTTGTGTACCAAGCTATGGAGAAAGTTAAGTTCATTTAGGAGAGGATGAAGACTGCTCAGAGTCACCAGAAATCCAATGCGGACGTTCGCCAAAACGATTTGGAATTTCAAGTCGTTGATTAGGTGTTCTTGATGGTATCTTCCGTGAAAGGAGTCATGCGATTCAGGAAGAAAGGTAAGTTGAGTCCTATGTATGTCAGGGCATATCAGATCATTCAAAGGATCGGGAAAGTTGCATATAGACTGGAGTTGCCTCTTGAAATGTCATTAGTGCATCCGGTGTTCCATATGTCCATGTTAAAGAAACTGATTGGAGATCCATCCACCATAGTGCCAGTCGAGACTATCGCGGTTAATGAAGACTTGTCGTATGATGAAGTTCCAGTTTCCATCCTTGATAGGCAAGTTCGTAAGTTTAGAAATAAGGAAGTTTCCTTTGTTAAAGTGTTGCGGCGAAGTCAACAAGTTGAGGAAGCCACGTGGAAAGCAGAAAAAGAAATGAAAGAAAAATATCCCCATTTGTTTGATCAAACTTAGAAGAAATTAGGTGACCTTTCTTTCTCTAAAACAACTATCATTGTGTCCGAATTGCCTTTTTCCTAATGCTAGTGAAGTTTCTCTAATTGTGCAAAGTTGTATTTGTTGTGATTACTTTAGGTCACTTGAACCTTCCTTAATTAATGAAAGATTTATAAAGACTCATGTGTTAAGTAAACAACTAATGGTAAGTGTAGATTAATAATTGCTTGTTTATATGCATTTGAAATGTTGAATTGATTAAACAATGTGGGATTCGTTGAAGTGACTAATTTATGTGCAATTGTTGAGGTAGTGAATTGCGAACAAGCTGTAGAAAATGTTGTAAATGTGTATTGGTGCTTGGGAAAATGTTGTAAATGGCTTGAATTGCTTATGAACCATTGAATATAGTGGAATTGGTACTATTGGCTATGAAAACACTTGTGATTGTGGATATTCATCAGGAATAGTATTGACGGTTATGGGAACACTTGTGAATCGTTGTTGTAACCCCTTAATAAAATGTCGTTGTGATCTTTATGAATTGTTTATTATTATTTTTGTGGTCTTTGTGAATTATTCTTTGTTGTTGTTGTGATTGTTGTGTATTGTAACTGTACGGTGGGATCGGGTTGCGCGCCACAATGCAAATTGATATATTATGGGTTGGGGTGATAAGGGTGGCCGAGGTAATAAGGGTGGAAAGCGATCAAAATCGCCATTGAAATCAATATGTGTACCAATTTTGAAATCATTGATAAGGAATTGTGAAAGGAGACAGCCGGAGAGTTTGTAACCTGTGGGGAACAGATTGTCCCTTTGTTTGTCTTGACTGTGCCTTCCATGTGTATTCGGTTGTTGCTTATTTTTTGTTTTCTACTTGTATATGGGTTGAGGACTACTTGAAACAAAGTTAATTGTTGAAAACTTGTTTGGCTTGTCTTGTTATCTCTTTATGTATTGGTTGGTTGTTTCTATTACTGTGACTTACTTGTCTATGGCTTGCGTTTGCTTGGGACAAAGCTTGTTCATACGTACCAGAACAATTCCAGTGTACTGACGTCCCTTTTGCCGGGGGCGCTACATTCATGTTATGATTGTAGGTGAATCCGTAGCAGGTACTTCAGTTCATCGGCAGTAGCACTCCTTCATCTTCCACTGGCCGTTTTTGTGAGCCCCTTTTCCTCTCGGGGCCCTGTGTGGCTCATGTCACTTCTAGTTCGGAGTCTTATTTTGGTTTTGTGTAAGGTATAGTCGAAGCCTTATTGTCAGCAAGTACTGTATTATCCTGTCATATCTTAGAGGCTCGTAGACAGTAAATGTGGGATTATGGACTTATGTAAATATATGTCGGTCATTGTAATTTTTATACTTGTTAAGTAATTAAGCGTGTTGTGTATGTTTTGAAAGAGAGTTTTTTCAATTATAAAATGGTTAATCCTTTGGTTGATAAGTAATGAAAAATATAGGGGAAACACGTGGCTTAGGAAAGGCACCCAGGTGTGCTTGACTGGGGATACCCGGTCGGGCACTGGTCATCTCTCTTGATTTGGGGCGTGACAATGTAAAATAGGCTGATGAGAGAAAGACGGAAGGATCACAGCCATTTCCACATCTGTAAGAAACCTTTGTCAAGCCTAAGTATAGTGAAGAGGAAGATGATGAGGTTTTCGCGGCTGAAGAAGTTGAAGAAATATGTGAGGCAATGAGAAAAGTACTCCACGAAATCCACATGGTTCATCCAGGAGAGGGCACTTGCACCGTTGAGGTGTTATACATGGGACCAAGCTCCAAGCATCAAAATTGGAAGGCTACACCATTTCCGATCAGGGAGGAGTCCCGGTAGACCTGTTCTCCTACTTTTTCTGCATCCTGAGTTATTCCAAGGTGTAACTCGGATGTGTTTTTTAGTTTATTGTCTTTAAATTTCCAATGTAAACCATGTTATCTTCCCAAATTCCAAGAAATGAAATCAATATTTCATCGTTCATTTTCCTCTTTATTTTTTCTAATTTTCTTTATTTTCCTCTTTTATTTCTTCTTTTCAGTTATAAAATGCAACTTTAAATAACATGATATGCTTGTGGACATCATGCCCAGATCCAAAGACGCTGTCTAATTGTGAAATAATAAACGAAGAACCAGAAATATGATAAAAAGAGGCTTTTAGCGAAATAAATTGAGAATTGGACCAATTTGAGAGCAAACCTAAGCTAAATTTGAACGACACTAAGCCGGTTAACATCGGAACTTATGAGGAAATCCGGGAAACCAAAATAAGCATTCACATAGATAAACAAAACCCGTGATGCAATAATCTAACTCCTTTTTGAGTTTAAAGATGTGTTTTCTTGGTCTTATAACGACATGCCAAGGTTGATTGTTGATCAAGTGGTGCATAAGTTGCCAACATACCTTGATTGCCCTCTTGTCCAACAAAAAACAAAGAAAGTTTAAAACCGCTATCAGTGATAAGATCGAAGAAGAAATCATGAAACAGTTGAAATTAGGGGTAATTCGAGTAGTTCTATACACTATATGTTTGGCTAATGTAGTCCCAGTTCCAACGAAAGATGGGAAGACCCAAGTGTGTGTGGACTGAAGAGATTTGAATAGGGCAAGTCACAAAGACAATTTCCCTTTCCCAACATCCACATCTTTGTTGATAAGTGTGCCAAGCGTGAGATACAGTCCTTTGTGGATTGCTACGCAGGATATCATCAGGTGTTGATGGATGAGGAAGAAGAAGAGATAACAACCTTCACCATAACTTGGGGTACATATTGCTATCGGGTTATGCCATTTGGGTTGAAGAACGTTGAAGAGACCTATATGAGGGCTACCACCGCCATCTTCCATGATATGA
Organism: Nicotiana noctiflora; assembly: GCA_032618575.1. Lineage (NCBI taxonomy): Eukaryota > Viridiplantae > Streptophyta > Magnoliopsida > Solanales > Solanaceae > Nicotiana > Nicotiana noctiflora. The sequence continues at coordinate 239,310 of JASVEL010000230.1, forward strand.
TGCATAAGGAGATAGAGGTATATGTGGATGATGTAATCATCAAGTCCCGAACTTAGGATGACCATGTTTGAGATTTGAGAAAGTTCTTCGAGCGATTGTGTAGGTATGATCTAAAGCTGAACCCAGCTAAATGTGCATTTAGAGTTCCATCAGGATAACTTTTGGGATTCATAGTCAGTAGGAGAGGTATCGAGTTAGACCCAACAAAGATAAAGTCTATCCGGGATTTGCCCCCTCCAAGAACTAAGAAGGACGTGATGAGCTTGTTAGGCTGATTAAACTCTATCAGTCGGTTCATCGCTCAACTAACTTCCACATGTGAGCCCATATTCAAGTTGTTGAAGAAAGATGCAGCAGTCAAATGGATGGATGAATGTCAAGAATCTTTCGACAAGATCAAGGAATATCTGTCAAATCCTCCAATCTTAGTCCCACCAGAGCCAGGGAGATCGCTTTTCTTGTATCTGATGGTATTGGAAAATTCTTTTAGCTGTGTCCTCGGGCTGCATGATGTAACTAGGATGAAAGAATAGGCTATCTACTACCCGACTAAGAATTTCACAAGTTATGAAGTAAAATATACTATATTAGAAAGAACCTGTTGTGCCTTGACTTGGGTCACCCAGAAGCTGAGACATTATCTTCAAGCTCACACTACCTACCTCATTACCAGGTTGGATCCTATGAAGTACATATTCCAGAAACGGATGCCCAAAAAGAGACTAGCAAAATGGCAAATTTTGCTCACTGAATTTGACACAGTCTATGTCACTCACACGAAGATGAAGTCCCATGCGCTGGCAAATCATTTGCCTAAAAATCTTGTTGATGAAGAATACCAACAATTTAACACTTACTTCCTAGATGAAGAGGTAAATTCAATAGAAGTAATCTCCGAAGACACCCATGCTTGGAAAATGTTCTTCGATGGAGCGGTAAATGCCAAAGGTGTAGGAATTGTGGCAATCTTGATCTCAACTATTGATCAACACTACCCGGCTACAGCCATGTTTCAGTTCTTCTGCATGAACAATACTGCTTAGTAAGAAGCCTAAATTATGGGCATAAACAGGGCAATTGACCAAGACGTCGAAGAGTTATTGATCATGAGGGTGTAACGACCCGACCGGTCATTCTTAGAATTTATGCCCCGATCCTCTATTAACTGCTTCCCCTAAGTTCATTTATGCTATTTTTGTTTGTCAGGATGTTCGGTGTTGAGCATCAGAGAGTTTTGGGGCATGTAGTCCCTAAATAAGAGCTTAAGTGTTGAAAAGTGGTGCGTAGTCTGAAAAGTGTAAAGACGACCTCAGAATGGGAATTTGATGGTTCCGTTAGCTGCGTTAGGTGATTTTGGGGCTGGGAGCATGTTCTGAATGAATATTGGGAATTCGTAGCTCATTTAGGCTTGAAATGCCGAAGTTTGAATTTTTGAAATTTTCGGTCTAATAGTGAGTTTTTGATTTGAGGGCCAGAATGGAAGTCTGGAAGTTGTAGTAGCTCTATCACGTCATTTGGGATGTGCGTGGAAAACTTTCAGGTCATTCAGACAAGGTTTGGTTAGGTTTTTTATCGAAAGCGTGTTTTGTTGGAATTTGACGTTCTTAGGCTTGAATCTTTGATTAATTCGTGTTCCAGGCATTGTTTTAGGGTTCAGAATAAGCTTGAATATTATTGGATATTTCTGTGGGTTTGGTTGAGGTCGTGGGGGCCTCGGGTGTGTTTCGGATGGTCAACAGAGCATTTTTGCCTTGAAAAATGTTGCAGATTTTTCCTTCCATTTTGCTGCGGATTTTCCTTCTATACGATCGTATCATAACATTTGCGATCGCATATTGTTTTTCAGAGGGGGTTCCATTTCCTTATATGCGATCGCATCATCACCTCCGTGATCGCATAGTGTATTCCAAAGGGGTCCGAATTCCTTATATGCGATCGCATACCCTAGTTCGCGATCGTATAGTTATGCTCCCTCCTATTCTGCGATTCTATCTCTTCCATTGAGTTCACATAGGCCATTTTTATGGGCCTTCCAATTTCACTCTATGCGATCACATGCCCACTCCTGCGATCGCATAGAACATAATACCTGGGCAGACAGATTTAATCCCAAATTCGAGGGTTCATCATTTTTATCACATTTTGACTTCTAGAGCTCGGTTCTTGGCAATTTTTGAAGGGATTTTCACTTGGGCGTCTTACGTAAGTGTTTCTCACTAGACATAGACTAATTTCCATTAATCTTCTCTTAATTTCATCCTTAAATTTCAGATTTTTAATGAAAAATGGGTAGAACTTCATAGACCAAGTTATTGAGTTTTCGGGGGGGGGGGGTATTTGACCTCCGATTTGATAGATTTTTATATTGTTAGACTCGTGGGAGTACGAGAGTTCTGAAAATATGGAAATTATCCAATTCTGAGATGTTGGCCTAAGAGGCAATTTGGTCATTTTGCCTAATTTTGCGCTTTAGCTTTGAATTAAATAGTAGAATCAGTTGCTTGAGATGTTATTTACAATATGTGATTTAATTGAATAGATTTGGTCCATTTGGAGTCGAGAACTCGTGGAAAGAACATGGTTGCTATGTTATTTTAGCCGGTTTGAGGTAAGTATCTTGCTTAACCTTGTGTGGGGGACTTCCCCTTAGGATTTGAGTCTTCTTTGTTGATTGTATTCCTTGTACGTGAGGTGACGAGTGTGTGCTCGAATTTATTTGTGGAAAATTGTCCCTCTTAGCTCTTAGATCCTTGAAATCATCAAATATGGATTTGTTGTTGATACGTTCGAGTTTCGTTTTATTAGTTTCACTTCTACATGACTTACTATGAATTTATTTGCCTTTTGGGTTTATTCTTGCTGCCTAATTAAATTTTTACCTGTTTAACTTAAGGCATTTACTCTTATCTAGCACATTATCTTCTTAACTGCTTGTCCTAACATGGAAATCATTATTTCTATTTCTCATGTAATTAATTGGCCCTAATGAAATGAAGTTAGCTTCCTACGCTTAGTTGACATTTCCTTGTTGAGATTTATGTAACTTATGTTAACTCCCTTGTTGTTGAATTACGTATTATGAAATTGTTGCTTCATAGTATTTTTTCCCCTTGTTAAGTTGTCCTTAATGCGCTTGGTATTTTTGTGTTGCGGATATTCCTTGTGAGTTAGTTGTACTATCTTTTCGGTAAACAGAATTCTCTTGAGTTGATTCTCTTGATTTGTTCCTGTATATATATATATATATATTGTCATTTATTGTGTTGTACTTGAGCTATTGTGATGCACGAGGTTTCTGCCATGCAGTTGTTGATATTGTGATGCACGAGGTTTCTATCGTGTAGTTGTTGATATTGTGATGCATGAGGGTTCTACCGTGTAGTTGTTGATATTGTGATGCACGAGGTTTCTGTCGTGCGGTTGCTGATATTGTGATGCATGAGGTTTCTGTCGTGCGATTATTGTTGAAGGGTTTGCACGAGGTCTTTGTTGTGCTATTGTTGTCATTGATATTTTGCACATGCAGCGAAATAAGGAGGGATATGATATATGCTTATATATAGGTTGTGCATTTGGCGGAATAAGGTGGGAACATTGTTATGCATGTTTGGCAGAATAAGGTGATGCTCATTATATTATTGATTGCACACGTGGCGAAATAAGGTTGGCTATGTCAGGGACTGATTGTATAGAGTGTTATCTTGTGATTTTGGGTTGTTTATATGTGTGGGTTTTACCACTTGGGAGTTGTGAGGAAATATCGTACGTGTAGTTCGTTCTCCTTTTTATGTGTACTAGTTTGTATAATATTCTTGTTAAATACACTTGCACAAGCACACGCAGTTAGACACTCCCATTAGAGGTGAATTCCTCGTGATTTTTGCTAAGGGTAGAGGTATGCCCTCGTTATTCCCTTATAGTTGGGAGAGTGGCCCTAGTGAGCCAGTTGGTTGTCAGCATGATCACGAAATTGATGGGGCACAAGATGCAAATTGTTAGATTTTAGATGCTGGATATTATACGAGTTGTGGTTTGTCCGAGACTTGGTGAAATTGTGGAAAGAGATGAATAAGACCTTTTGTGAACATCATTGTAGGATATGAGTTATTGACTTGTTTTCCCCTTGCTGTGTTGTGACCTTAGGATTTGGGTTGTGATTATGCCATCATTCTGTATCATCATTTATTATATTCTCATTGTTATTTGTTGTATTATATCTTGCTATGAGTTGTAGCATTATTGGTCATTCATATAGTCTGTACATATTTATAGGTTAAATATTTATAGGTCAGTATCATTATTCATATGGTTATATTATTTATTGATTGGTAGGTGTCTTGACCGTTCCTCGTCACTACTCCAATGAGGTTGTCACACCAGCTTTTTTATTATACCGAAAATATCCCAACTATCTACTATTACACCCCGGAAAGAGATATAACAATATTAGCGGGAAAGGAGTTTTTCCAATTAAAGGACATTTGAAACGGGATTTTATTTATTAATTTTCTGAGTCGCCACTTGGGAAGATAATGGTGTCCCAAGTCACCTGTTTAATCCCGAACTGAGGAAATTATGACTTTGTTTAACAATCCGCAAAACTAGAAATCCGAATAAGGAATTCTGTTAACCCGGGAGAAAGTGTTAGGCACTCCCGGATTCCGTGGTTCTAGCACGGTCGCTCAACTACCATATTTGTTTTTATCTGATTCCTTTATATACTTTGGTTTCAAATGTTATTCATATTCCGCTCTTGTTAATTTTAGGATTTTGCGATGTTGCGAAAATGCACTTCAAGTCACACCGCAACCAGTACGCCTGCGACTTTAATGCATTTCAGGTTCGCCGGGATTTGGATTTGGGTCACATAAATGTGCACCCGTATTAGGAATGTATATTTGTTATAAATCGTGCCCTAAGGTGTCTACGTCTTGTTAATTTGGGTGAGACCATGAAATTCTCTAAACGGTCTTTCCGATTTCTAACATTTTTATAGGAAATCATGGAGGGCCCAGCAACTATACTTTTATGATTTGGCGAGGCTCATCTCCGTTTTTATTAAGGTTCTTCCTAAAGCATACTATGTTCTCTATTTCTGTTTTTTCATCCTAATATAATTGTTTTCATATTAATTCTATATTATTGTGTATTAGCGTCCAGTCCATATTTTATTATTGGGCCTTGACCACGAACCAGTTCACCAGTCTGCAGAGAGATACTGGGCTTCTGTAGCCCAGTACTTATTTCTTTTTTCGTCTACGGGCATAAGTGACATCTTATTTTTATCAAGGCCTGATTTCATATTCCGGCCCAGATCCTTCATATTTGAGTTATGGTAATGTTTAATTCACAATTTCATAATATGCACTAATGAACAAGTGACAACCAGTATTATTGACTAAGTATTTTTTTGCAATCATCATTTTTATATAATCACTTCTAATTGACTAATAACTCTAACACAGTAATTTATACCATTTCTATTATTCAACTAATGGAATTTGTTAACAAATCTTTACTAGAACACTAATTGCAAATTCATTTTATCATTTTTTCATTTAACTGGAGAAAACAATATTCTAGTTTTAATTAAACATGTTCGAATTACTATTATCAAGTTGCAAAATCTCAAAAATGAATTCACATCTAAATCAAGTTAAGTATTTACAAACAGTAACATAGTTTGAGGTATGAAACTACTTATACTTTTACAATTAATAGATTCAGAGTAGAAGCTGAATTAATAGATCATCCAAATATTAGTACTTCATTTCTAGTTCATACTAGTTTTAAATCCAAATGACTAACTACACTTATACCAGCTTTAGTCTTAGATTTAAGTGATTCTTCTCTTCCTAGCTTATTTATCATGCTGTTACCGAATTAAAAGCATACATCCAGTCTACTAATTATTAAAATCAAGTCCTAAATGAATTACAAGGATCTAAGTACTTTTAAACTACATAATGAAATAATAAATACACGAAGATTTAGCTAAACATGATTATCCTTTTATTTCTCCAATCAGCAGCTCATTTACAACTTCAAGTCATAGTAGTGTACCTGGTTCAAGTAACAAATTGATGAGTCTATAGTTGGAGAAGAAGAATAATCAGCAACAACAGCAATGATATAGCAATAGCAGTAAACAAATAAACACTGCAACGACTACTAAAACTCCAAAATATAGAACCCAGCAAATCAACCCAAGCAAAATTAGAGAACCCAGCAAAGTCGAGTTGAATCGGTGAAGAAACGACCCACAGAGATTCCCAGAATAGCACTCAAGTTAATCAGCTTTTCTAAATGTGTGGAACCCTTAATTTCCAATCAATGTCTAACTCTAAATTTCAGAATCCTTTTTCAGGCTTATTAAAAGCCTATTTATAGAGGTTTTTTTGTGGGAATTTCAAATAAATTAATTGTATTTCCCTCCCCATATTTTTTCAAATAATTACAGAATGCTTTGTTAAAAATGTATCGAACTGCCCTAAGACCCCTTCTAGAAGGTTCTGGGCAGTTCTATTAGGTTCTATCAGGCATGTTTTACCTAATTGCCCTTACTTGCTAAGGTTTATTTCATTAATGTCTTTTATCTCTACCCATTATACCCTTTATTATCTAAGTAATTTCAGAAATACCAAGCTTTAAAGTCACTTTTATCCCTATATGCTCTATTTAATCTAAAGAAATGCCCTTTATTCTTCCCCTTTTACCCCTTTTATTTATGTATATTTACCCGACTTGCCTTAGGTCTGGCAGGACTAGGCCAGCACTCATTTAACAAGTAACCACTAAGCCTTGCCTTTAAGACTTAGTCAACTTCAGACTACAGCCTTTTCATTATTGGTCACTTTTACAAATAGCCACTTTAATGACCCGGCCGGTCGTTTTTACACCCTGATCCCCAATTTAGCTATTTCCCTAAGTTCATTTCTGCTACTGTAGTTTTCCAGAAGGTTCGATTCTAGAATTTGGAGCGTTTTGGGACACTTACTCCCTAAATGAGAGCTTTATAGTTGAAAAATGGCCCGTATTCGGAACAATGTTAAGACGATCTCGGAACGGAAATCCGATGGTTCCATTAGCTCCGTTAGGTGATTTTAGGGTTCGGAGCGCATTCGTAATGTATTTTGGAGGTCTGTAGCTCATTTAGGCTTGAAATGCTGAAGTTTGAAATATTTTGAAATCCGATCGATATGTGAGATTTTGATCCGGGCGTTGGAATGGAATTCCGACAGTTGCAGTAGCTTCGTTAGGTGATTTTGGATATGTCTGCAAATTTTCAGGTCATTCAGACATCGTTTAGTCGGGTTTTTGATAGCATGTATGTTTCGGAAGTTTTGGATGAAACTTAGGATTGAATTCGCTTTAATTTGGTAATTTCCGTATTTAAGGGTGTGTTTTTATTATTGGAACAAGTTTGTATCGTGTTTTGGAGTAGGTTAGTGGTTTTCGTTGGGGTCCTGGGGGCCTCGGGGTGAATTCGGGGGTCCAAACGGACCAAAGAGTGCTGTTGGGAACTGTTGCGGTGCAGCAGAAATTTGCAGAACATTAATGCTCTATGTGATCGCAAAGCATGTGTTGGGATCAGATAGAAGAGGAAACTGGAGGGATGCGATCGCAAAGCAGTCAACTCGATCACGCAGAAGGATTTGGGATAGTTGTCAAATTGTTCTAGGAGATCGCAGAGATTAGTATGCGATCGCGTAGGGTGGCAATGTTGTTCACTGCGATTGCGGTTCATTTAATGCGATCGCATAGAGTCTTTGGGACCCTGAGAAATTAATGATATGCGATCGCAGGACTACGGGTGTGATCGGGTAGCTCTAAATTTTTGTGCAATGCGATCGCATTGCAGATGTCGCGATCGTATAGAGATAAATACCTGCCAGAAATATTAAAAATCAGAACAGTCCAGTCGCGACTCATTTACTCAAAACCCTCATTGTTGAGTTCTTAGAGATGAAAATGACGGGAAATTGCAGCGGTTTCACCGGGTAATAATCGGAGGTAAGTTTTATGGCACAAATACGTGATTTTATCTTAGAATCTTCAATTATTTCACTGTAAATGGGAGAATTAATGAGTGATTTTTGCCCTAAGCCTGGGTTATGGTAAATCGTCGATTTGAATGGGCAAACGGAGTTCGATTTTGGTAAATTTTATATGCATAGACACGTGTTGAGATAAGAAACCCAAAAATGTAACTTTCGTAATTTTTTGAGAAGCGTACCAAAATTTGGGTTTCGGCAGCTTGTGGTTCTTGGTGTATTTCGAATATGTTTTGATTGGGTAATGCCCAATTGGCCTATTTTGATGTATTTCTATCGATTTTGATAAGATACTACGCTTGTGGAGGCCGATACTTGTGGCAAGAGAGTTGTCTCTTAGCGGTTTCGTACCGGAGTCGAGGTAAGTGGCTTGTCTAACCTCGTATGGGGGAACCTTTTCCCCTAGGATATTATGTGTTAATTTAAATGCCTTGTACGTAAGGTGATGGGCATGTACATGTGCAAATTATTGGAAACCACCTTACTTGAACTGTTCAAATCATGATATTTATGTTCTTTAGCTGATTAAATTGTGACAGTCGCCTGATATTCGATAGAAAAGCACGGTTAGATAGGATTTAGTTGTCTAAGTGCCTATTTGTCTTACTTGAACTTCTTGATATTTGTTGATACTGGCTTTGCTGTAAATTGCAGTTATGTATATCATATTTCTCTGTGCTTTCCTTTTTATTGTTTGTGTTGGTGGACTGCGATTTCAGTTCCCGAAGATCCAAGGGCTGTAGGTTCGATTCCCAGAGACCCAGAGTTAATTGACATATTGTGATACGGACTGCGGGTTCAATTCCCGGAGATCCTGAGATTATTGAGGTACGGACTGTGGGTTGAATTCCTGGAGATCCGAGGGCTGCTTGTTCGATTCCCGGAGACCCAGAGATACTGATGTAGGGACTACGGGTTCAATTCCCAGAGATCTTGAGTTGTTGGATATAGAGAGGGACGGCGGGTTCAATATCCGTAGATCCTGGACATGATGATTTGACTTTATATTGTGTTGGTTACTTGTTGTTAGCTTACTTGTAGACGGTTGCAGTAATTACTTCATTGCTGTTATTTCAGACTCATTCTTATTTAAACTATTTATTATTGTTATTATCATTATGTTATTGTCTCTTAGTTGGGCCCTGACCTTCATCGTCACTACTTTATCGAGGTTAGGCTTGGCACTTACTGAGTACCGTCGTGGTGTACTCATGCTACTCTTATGCACACTATTGTTGTACAGATCCAGGTACATCAGATTAGGCTCATTTCAGGTGATCTAGCAGCACTTCAGGAGACTTGAGATACGATATGCTACGTCCGCGGATCTTGAGAGTCTTCTTTTATTCTCTTTAGAGATAGCAGTTATTTTCCCTTATTCGCATTGTTTAGACATTCTTGATGTATAGAGCCATAATTGTACTCTTATTTTAGTCTGTGTCATCCGTGGGTTTCCGGGTCTTGGTAGTATGTTATTTAGTGTGTTTTGGCGAAGATATGTGCCAAGTGGCACTTATTACACTTCATTTATATTATACCGTTGTTATTTTTATCCTTTGTTTTATGAAATTGTATATTCCGCATTGTGTCAGGCTTACCTGGTCGCGAAGACTGGGTGCCATCATGAGAGGTTCACGATTGGTGCAGTAGGGTCGTGACAAGTTGATATCAGAGCTCTAGGTTCATAGGAGTCACGGGACACAGACCGGTTACTTAGAGTCTCACTGATCGATACGGAGATGTCTGTATTTATCTACGAGAGGCTATGTAACTGTTTAGGAAACTCTTCATTTCTTTTGGATTCCTTGTCTTGCGACATTTTTGGCACCAAATATAAACTTCTGCTTTCTATTGTCTCACATATGGTAAGGACACGTGCTACTCGTAAGGATAAGGCACACGCGGCCCCTGCTACCGCTGCCAGAGGCCGGGGCCGTGGTAGAGGGCGAGGACGCGTCCGAGGTGCAGCCACAGCACCCGTACGCGCTGCCGCTGAGGTACCACCCGGTGGATCAGGTTGGAGCGTAGGCACCTGGTACACCGACTACAGCTGCTACTACTCCAGCACTCTAATAGACCCTGGCCCAGTTCACGAGCATGTATACTACTTTAGCTCGGGAAGGGTTACTTCCTCTCACTGCAGCAACATCTCAGGCCGGGAGAGGGGCCCAAACTCCCGTAGCCGCTACACCTGGGCAGCGGTGCCCATGTAGCAGGTTCCAGAGATTATTGCTATGCCTCCTGCTGCACCAGTACAGCCCAGAGGTGGACTAGCTGCCTCCGAGGATGAGCAACGTAGATTAGAGAGGTTCAAGAAATATGATCATCCAGTGTTCAGTGGTTTGGCTAAAGATGAAGCATTGGGGTTTCTGGAGGAGTGTCATCGTATCCGTCTTACCATGGTGATGGTGGAGACCAGCAGGGTTTCTTTCACTGCTTTTCAGCTTCGTGGGGCCGCTTATGATTGGTAGCGTACGTATGAGTTGGATAGTCTAGATGAGTCTGCTTCATTGACCTGGACGCAATTTTCTGATATGTTTTTGAGGGAGTTTGTTCCCCAGAGCCTTAGGGATTCTTGGCGATCGTAGTTTGAGCGGTTGTATCAAGGATCCATGACAATATCGGAGTATGCTATTAGTTTCACCCGTCTAGCCAGGCATACACCAGCCTTGGTAGCCACGGTTCGGGAGAGAGTGCGGAGATTTATTGAGGTCCTTATTCCGCCGATCTAGTCCAGCATGGGTAGGGAATTGGAGACATATAAACCGTATCAGCAGGCGGTGAGCATTGCCAGGAGGATCGATAGTATGCTCCCTATAGAGTAGGGAGAGAGGGAGGCCAAGAGGTCTCGTGAGTCGGGCCATTTCTCCGGTGCCCGCACTTCAGTAGCTGGTCATTTTGGCGAGGGTTATTCCGGTCGACCTATTCACTCAGCATTGCCAGCAGCCGGTAGTACTCCAGCTCTTCCAGCACCTTAGGAGCCTTATTATGCTCCCCCAATTTCCAGTGCAACTCCTATGTGGGGTACTTTCCAGGGGTCAGGCTAGTGGGGGTGAGGCCGGTCAGTCACAGCCACCGCGTCCTCCCAGAGCTTTTTTTGAGTGCGGGGATACTCACAATCCAGTTAGGGAGTGCCCCAAGAGTAGGAAAGGAGAACCTTCATAGAATTTGTAGCCTCAGTGTGGTTCTTAGGGCTAGCAGGCCATCATTCTAGCCCCAGCTAGCACTCCACCTGCCCAGCCAGCCAGGGATAAGGATCAGGGTGCCAGAGGCCGCCCTCGAGAGAGGGGTCAGGTCAGATTTTATGCTATTCATGATCGCACTGCAGATGTTGCCTCTGATTCTGCTATCACATGTATTTTTGGTTAGTCACAGAGAGGCATCGGTTCTATTCGATTATGGTTCCACTTTTTCATATGTGTCCTCTTATTCTGTTTCACATCTGGGTGTGCCTCGGGATTCTTTGAGTGCCCCCATTTATGTTTGTACTCCGGTGGGAGATTCTTTGGTTGTGGATCATGTGTATCGGTCGTGTTTGGTTACTATTTGTGGTTTTGAGACCAGAGCGGATCTATTGTTGGTCGGGATGGTCGATTTTGAAATTATTCTGGGCATAGACTGGTTGTCGCCCCATTATTCTATTCTTGATTGTCACGCCAAGACCGTGATGCTGGCTAAGCCAAGCATTCCACGTATTAAGTGGAGTGGTACTCTAGATCACACCCCCAGCCGTGTTATTTCCTTTCTCAAAGTTTAGCGTATGGTTGAGAAGGGGTGTGCTGCTTATCGAGCTTATGTTCGGGATGTCAGTATTGACACTCTTTCTATTGATTTCGTTCTAGTAGTACGTGATTTCTCTGATGTATTACCATCTGATCTCTCGGGCATGCCGCCCAACAGAGATATTGATTTTGGTATTGACTTATTGCCGGGCACCCAGCCTATTTCTATTCCACCGTACCGTATGGCTCCTCCTAAGTTGAAGGAGTTGAAGGATCAGTTACAGGAGTTATTGGGTAAGGGTTTCATTCGACCTAGTGTTTCGCCTTGGGGTGCTCCTGTGTTGTTTGTGAAGAAAAAGGACGGTTCTATGCGTATGTGTATTGACTATTGTCAGTTGAACAAAGTTACAGTGAAGAACCGGTATCCTTTTCCATGTATTGATGATTTATTTGACCAGCTACAAGGCGCACAGGTGTTCTCCAAGATTGATTTGCGCTCCGGTTATCATCAGCTGAAGATTCGGGAGCTATATATCCCAAAGACTATATTCAGGACTCGGTATGGCCACTACGAATTCCTCATCATGTCTTTCGGGCTGACTAATGCCCCAGTAGCTTTTATGCATTTGATGCACAGTGTGTTCAGGCCATATCTGGACTCGTTCATGATTGTTTTCATTGATGATATTTTGGTATATTCCCGGAGTCGGGAAGAGCACGAGTAGTATCTAAGGATAGTGCTTCAGACTCTAAGAGAGAAGCAGTTATATGCAAAGTTCTCTAAATGTGAATTTTGGCGGAATTCAGTGGCATTTATTGGCCACATGGTGTCGAGCGATGGTATTCGAGTGGATCCGAGAAAGGTGGAGGTCATGCAAAGTTGGCCCAGACCCTCCTTAGCTACTGAGATTCGCAGTTTCCTTGGCATGGCGGGTTATTATCGTCGCTTAGTAGAGGATTTCTCTTCGATCGCAGTACCTATGAACAGGTTGAACAAAAAGGGTGCCCCTTTCCAGTGGACAGAGGAGTGTGAGGCGAGCTTTCAGAAGCTCAAGACGGCTTTGACTTCGGCCCCTATCCTGATATTGCCTACAGGTTCGGGGTCCTATATGGTATATTGTGCTGCCTCACGAGTTGGACTCCGTACAGTATTGATGCAGGACGTTAGGGTGATTGCCTACGCATCCAGACAGCTGAAGGTACATGAAAAGAACTACCCTGTTCACGATTTGGAGCTAGCTGCCATTGTCCACGCCTTGAAGATTTGGCGTCACTACTTGTGCGGGGTTCCTTGTGAGATCTACACTGATCATCGGAGCTTGTAGCCCTTGCTTAAGCAGAAGGACCTGAACATGCGTCAGAGGAGATGGTTGGAGATATTGAAGGACTATGATATTACTATTCTCTATCATCCAGCAAGGCCAATGTAGTTGCAGATGCCTTGAGTCGGCAGGCGGATAGTTTGGGGAGATTGGCGTATCTACTAGCTTCAGAGAGGCCTATGGCGATGGATGTTTAGGCTTTAGCCAGGCAGTTTGTTAGACTGGATATTTCGGAGCCTAGTGGGGTTCTGGCCTATGTGGTTTCTCGGTCTTCTCTATTTTATCGCATCAGGGAGCGTCAGTTCGACGACCCTCATTTGCTTGTCCTCCAAGATAGAGTTTGGCGTGGTGATGCTCGAGATGTTACCATTGGGGATGATGGAGTTATGATGATGCAGGGGCGTATTTGTGTGCCCAATGTAGATGATCTTAGAGAGCTTATTCTAGCAGAGGCCCATAGCTCGCGGCATTCCATCCAACCGGGTGCCGCGAAGATGTTTCAGGACTTGAGACAGCATAACTGGTGGAGGCAGATGAAGAGGGATATAGTTGATTATGTTTCTAGGTGCCTCAACTGCCAGCAGGTGAAGTATGAGCATCAACGTCTGGGTGGGTTAATGCAACAGATTGATATTCCAGAGTGAAAATGGGAGCGCATCACCATGGACTTTGTTTCTGGGCTTCCACGGACTGTGAGGAAGTTTGATTCCATTTGGGTCATTATGGATCGGCTGACCAAGTCCGCCTATTTCATACCGGTGAGCACTACTTACTCATCGGAGCGACTGGCAGAGATCTACATCAGGGAGATAGTCCGGCAGTATAGTATTCCATTTTCCATCATTTCAAATAGAGGAATAGTTTACTTCACGGTTCTGGAGAGTCGTGCAGCAGGAGTTAGGCACTCGGGTGGCGCTGAGCACAGCGTTTCACCCCCAGACTGATGGCCAGTCCGAGCGCACTATTTAAATTCTGGATGATATGCTCTGTGCGTGTGTGATTGAGTTTGGAGGTTCATGGTACCATTTCTTTCCACTGGCGGAGTTTGCTTATAACAACAGCTACCAGTCCAGTATTCAGATGGCACCGTATGAGGCCCTATGTGGTAGGAGGTGCAGGTCTCCCATGGGTTGGTTCAAGCCGGGCGAGGCCAGGCTGCTAAGTACTGAGATGGTCCAGAATGCAATGGACAAGGTCAAGGTGATTCAGGACAGACTTCGTGTAGCCCAGTCTAGACAAAAGAGTTATGCAGACAAGAAGCTCCGCGATGTGGCTTTCATGGTTGGCGAGCGAGTTCTGCTTTGGGTCTCTCCCATGAAGGGCATCATGAGGTTTGGAAAGAAGGGGAAGCTGAGTCCTAGATTCATTGGCCCTTTTGAGATCTTCAGGGGTGTTGGGGAGGTTGCTTATGAGTTAGCCTCACCTCCCAGCCTAGACGGAGTCCATCCGGTATTTCATGTCTCTATGCTCCGGAGGTACCATGGTGACCTGTCGCACGTGTTAGATTTCACTTCAGTTCAACTAGAAGAGGATCTGTCTTATGTTGAGGAACCAGTGGCCATTCTGGACAAGCAAATCAGGAAACTAAGGTCAAAGAACATCGCTTCATTAAAGGTCCAGTGGCGGGGTCAGTCGGCCGAGGAGGCGACTTGGGAGACTGAGTAGGATATGCGCAGCCAGTACCCTCATCTCTTCACCACTCCAGGTATGTTTTCTACGCTCGTTCGAGGATGAATGAATCTTTTAAGTGTGTGAAGATGTAACGACCCGGCCGGTCTTTTTTGAAATTTATGCCCCGATCCCCAATTTAACTATTTCCCTAAGTTCATTTCTACTATTGTAGTTTGCTGGGAGGTTCGGTTCTAGAATTTGGAGCGTTTTGGGACACTTAGTCCCTAAATGAGAGCTTTATAGTTAAAAAATTACTCGTATTCAGAACAGTGTTAAGACGACCTCGAAACAGAAATCTGATGGTTCCATTAGCTGAGCGCGTTCGGAATGTATTTTGGAGGTCTGTAGCTCAATTAGGCTTGAAATTGCATAGTTTGAAATTGTTGGAAATCCGATCGATAGGTGAGATTTTGATCCGGGCGTTGGAATGGAATTCCGACAGTTGCAGTAGCTTCGTTAGGTGATTTTGGATATGTCTACAAATTTTCAGGTCATTCGGACATCATTTGGTCGGGCTTTTGATAACATGTAGGATTCGGAAGTTTTGGATGAAACTTAGGCTTGAATTCTCTTTAATTTGGTGATTTTCGTGTTGATGGGTGTGTTTTATGTTTGGAACAAGTTCGTATCATGTTTTAGAGTAGGTTGGTGGTTTTCGTCGGGGTCCCGGGGGCCTCGGGGTGAATCCGGGGGTCCAAACAGACCAAAGAGTGCTGTTGGGAACTACTGCAGTACAACAAAAATTTGCAGAACATTAATGCTCTATGCGATCACAGAGCATGGGTTGCAATCGCATAGAAGAGGAAATTAGAGGGATGCGATCGCAAAGCAGTTAACGCGATCGTGTAGAAGGATTTGGGATATTTGTCAAATTGTTCTCTACGATCGCAGAGATTAGAATGCGATCGCGTATGGTGGCAATGTTGTTCACTGCGATCGCGGTTCATTTAATGCGACCGCATTGAGTCTTT
Organism: Nicotiana noctiflora; assembly: GCA_032618575.1. Taxonomy (NCBI): domain Eukaryota; kingdom Viridiplantae; phylum Streptophyta; class Magnoliopsida; order Solanales; family Solanaceae; genus Nicotiana; species Nicotiana noctiflora. The sequence goes on from JASVEL010000230.1 coordinate 255,050, forward strand.
GGGAGTCTGAGAAATTAATGATATGCGATCGCAGGCCTAAGGGTGCGATCATATAGCTCTGAATTTTTGTGCAATGCGATCGCATTGGAGATGTCGCGATCGTATAGAGATAAATACCTGCCAGAAATATTAAAAATCAGAACAGTCCAGTCGCGACTCATTTACTCAAAACCCCCATTGTTGAGTTCTTAGAGAGCAAAGTGACAGGAAATTGCAGGGGTTTCACCGGGTAATCATCGGAGGTAAGTTTTATGTCACAAATACATGATTTATCTTAGAATCTTCAATTATTTCACTATAAATGGGAGAATTAATGAGGGGTTTTTGCCCTAAGCCTGGGTTATGGTAAATCGTCGATTTGAATTGGCAAACGGAGTCCGATATTGGTAAATTTTATATGCATAGACTCGTGTTGAGATAAGGAACCCAAAAATGTAACTTTCGTAATTTTTCAAGATGCGCACCGAAAGTCGGGTTTCGGCATCTTGTGGTTCTTTGTGTATTTCAAATTTGTTTCGATTGGGTAATGCCCTATTGGCCTATTTTGATGTATTTCTATTGATTTTTATCAGATACTATGCTTGTGGAGGCCGATACTCATGGCAAGAGAATTGTCTCTTAGCGGTTTCGTACCGGAGTTTAGGTAAGTGGCTTGTCTAACCTCGTGTGGTGGAACCTTATCCCCTAGGATATTATGTGTTAATTTTAATGCCTTGTACGCGAGGTGACATGCGTGTACATGCGCAAATTGTTGGAAACCACCTTACTTGAACTGTTCAAATCGTGATATTTCTGTTCTTTAGCTGATTAAATTGTGACATTTGCCTGATATTTGTTAGAAAAGCATGGTTAGATAGGACTTATCTGTCTATGTGCCACTTTGTCTTACTTGAACTTCTTGATATTTGTTGATAATGGCTTTGGTGTAATTGTGGTTATGTATATCATATTTCTCTGTGCTTTCCTTTTTATTGTTTGTGTTGGTGGACTGCGGGTTCAATTCCCGGAGATCCAAGGGCTGCGAGTTCGCTTCCTAGAGACCCGGAGTTTATTGATATATTGAGATACGGACTGCGGGTTTGATTCCCGGAGATCCTGAGATTATTGAGGAACGGACTGCGGGTTCAAATCCCGGAGATCCTAGGGCTACGGGTTCGATTCCCGGAGACCCAGAGATACTGATGTAGGGACTGCGGGTTCAATTCCCTGAGATCCTGAGTAGTTGGATATAGAGATGGATGGTGGGTTCAATTCCCGTAGATCCTGGACTTGCTGATTTGACTTTATTTTGTGTTGGTTACTTGTTGTTAGCTTACTTGTAGACGGTTGCAGTAATTACTTCATTGCTGTTATTTCAGACTCATTCTTATTTAAACAGTTTATTATTGTTATTATCATTATGTTATTGTCTCTCGGTAGGGCTCTGACCTTCCTCGTCACTACTCCATCGAGGTTAGGCTTGGCACTTACTAAGTACAGCCGTTGTGTACTCATGCTAATCTTATGCACACTTTTGTTGTACAGATCCAGGTACATCAGACCAAGCTCATTTCAGGTGATCTAGCAGCACTTCAGGTGACTTGAGGTACGATCTGCAACGTCCGCGGATCCGGAGAGTCTTCTTCTATCTCTTTAGGGATATCTGTTATTTTCCCTTATTCTCGTTGTTTAGACATTCTTGATGTATAGAGCCACAGTTGTACTCTTCTTTTATTCTGTGTTGCCCGTGGGTTTCCGGGTCTTGGTAGTATGTTATTTAGTGTGTTTTGGCAAAGCGTACGTGCCAAGCGACACTTACCACACTTCATTTATATTATCCCGCTGTCATTTTTATCGTTTGTTTCATGAAATTGTATATTCTGCATTGTGTCAGGCTTACCTGATCGCGAAGACTGGGTACCGTCATGACAGATTCACGATTGGTGAACTAGGGTCGTGACACCACTAATCAGAACATATCCACTAATCAGAACACAACCACTAACTAAAACATAGCCACTAATTGAAAACCCAAACCTAACTCACAAACGTAGCCACAAGACCTTTATACTCATGAACCAAGTATACATAAGCACTCAAATGTTCAGAATGAACTCACATACAAATCAAGTTACAAATATAGCCAGATTCATGTTTTTTTCCACATATAACCTTAATCACGAATTAATTTCAAATTAAACAGAACTCAGAGGAAAATTTTGATAATGGTTGAATTCCAACTAACTAAAACCCAATTGAGACAGAATATAATGAACAATCACATAAAACTTGCTAATTAGCACATAATTCATGAGTAGTTAATACCAAAACCCTAAGAACACTTAGATAATTCTAGGCATGTATGAGATTCAGGACTTGCATGAACAAGTATGAATTAAAAGCAGAGAGATTCATTTTTTAGTCATGCATAGGAACAGATTCAGACAAGCATAGTAAGCATGTAAAGAAGCAGTTTTCCAGAACACATAACATCGCTGAATGAAAGCAAAGGCGGAGGATACTTAGCTTTTTTCAGGCCTTTTCTTTTTCCTTTTTTCCTTTTCTTTATTTCTTTTCTTCTTTCTTTCTTCTTTGTTCTTTTCACTTTTCTTGATTAGCAAAGCTTTGATGACTATCAGTCTTTCAGAGTGATGGATCCTCCAAACAGGCTTTGGGGTTCAATTTGAGTGTGTGAAGGGTAGTCTAGAGGCCTGGGGTAATGTTTTGGGTATGGGTTTGTTTTTGATACTCGCCGGAGTAGAGTTCTGGCGAGTGTTTTTCAAATATTCGACGGGTTTGGGGTTTATTCGAGGGAAACTACCTAGATATGGTGGTAGATCTCCTCAAGGTAGTCTGATGGTGTTATTTTGAGACTTTGGTTCATACCTTGGGTGGTCGCCGGCTAGGGTTCCGGCGATCGGATTTTCAAGAATTGGGAAACTGTTGGTTTTTGGTCGTGGTTAATAGGGGTTAAGGGTTATTTGGTGGTGAGGAGGGTGTTTGGGGGATGGGCTTAGGCTGGAGATGGAGACTGTACCAGTCTCCAGTGGTCTGCATGGGAGACTGGAGAAGAGAGGAAGAATATGACCTAGAGGCGGCTAGGGTTAGATGTATAGAAATGTGTTTGTGTAATAATGGACAAAACATGGAGAGGGGAGTATATATATCAATCCTAAGTTGATAAATCCTGGCCATTGGATCAACTGAAATGGATGGCCAGGATCATCTCTTTCTAAATGTCATCGTGTAGATTAATATGAGGTCTTCTAGAGTCCGTTAGATTAAGTTATTTGAACGGTCAAGATTAGTTAATTAAGCTACTCCATTTCAATTAATTGGCTCATCAGCCTTGTCCGTCTGATCAAACGCATTGGACGGCTGTGATTAGTTCTAAGGACGACGTCGTTTCATTCATAAGGTCACCGCCTTACCTGGTTCGTTGATCAAATGTATAAACGGCCCAAATTCGTTGTATTCAAATGGCATCGTTTGGTTTCAAGACTGGGCAGACCAGGTTCTCTTCGTTTGGGCCTGGTTTTGTGTAGTTTGTATTGGGTTGAATATGTATTTGGCCCAAATCTTGTATATTTGTATTTTTATTTGTGTTTTAATTTTTGTATTTTCTTTTTATGTTTTTTTATATTTTATTTTATACTTGTTTTGTAATTCTTTTACTTCTCATTTTTCTTATTTTTTCTTATTTTTCCGATATTTTTTGTATTTTTACTCTATTTTCGGGTATTTTTGCATTTTTACTTGATTTTTCTAAACTTTAACATTTTTGTGATATTTTCCTAATTGATTTCTTTGTATTATCATTTCAATTTTATTTTCAAACAAAAACACTGGTATTTCAACTAAATCACACAATTGCAAACAAAATAATTTTTGTATTATTTTATATGTATATTGGAATTTAATTGCTTAGGGCAAAAATCACGTGCTCACAGCTGCCCCTCTTTGCTCGGGAACACGAAGAGTTTCAGTGCAAAGATAAGTGAGCAGTAATGAGAGATTTTTTCCCACTTGCATATTCCGTAAGAGGCATTTTAAAAAAAACATTTGACCGCACCCTGCTTTAGAGGTTGCCTACATATCCTGGGCTAAACAGGAATCAGGTCAGTGTAGTTCGGGAAGGTCTGGTAGTTTGAAACTACCAGGGGATTTGTTATTCTTGTTGCTGTGGCTGTTATTGCTGACTGACTTCTTATTACACCGGGATAAAAATAAAATAAAGAAGCTATTGTAAGCTATGGTCTATGAATTACAAGAAAATCGTATCTATGTCTTGTCTTCTTGTATTGCCTTGCTCTTCTTTATTGCATGTTGCTCTTCATTTGCATCTTCCATTTTTATGAATCTTCGCTTATGACGTGATTCTAACATATTGCTTTCCTCCATTTGTATGACTTCGAAATGTGCTTCTTGCTTTCCAGGTTGATACATGTTTATTGCAAAATCAAAGAAAACTTTTTCCTGTGCCCCAATATGGGACTTTCAATGTATTATGGTGTTACTTTGTTAGAAAAACCTTTTTTAAAAATGCAGAAAATATTCCCTTGTTATACAGGTTGGCGCCTGAACTGAAATCAAAAGGCTGAAAAGTATTCCCTCGTTGTACAGGTGGGCGCCTGAACTGAAATTAAAGTGCTGAAAAATGTTCCCTCATTATCCAGGTGGCTGCCTGATGCAGAAATGAAAATGCAGAAAATATTCCATCGTTATCTAGGTGGGCGCCTGAACTGAAATTAAAATGCAGAAGAGTATTCCCTCGTTATACGGGTGGGCGCCTGAACAGAAATTAAAATGCTGAAAAGTATTCCCTCGTTATACAGGTGGGCGCCTAATGAAGAAATGAAAATGCAGAAAATATTCTCTCGTTATCCAGGTGGGCGCCTGAACTGAAATTAAAATGCTGAAAAGTATTCCCTCGTTATAAAGGTGGGCGCCTGAATAGAAATTAAAATGCTGAAAACTATTCCCTCGTTATACAGGTGGGCGCATGATGCAGAAATGAAAATGCAAAAAAAGTATTCCCTAGTTAGACAGGTGGGCGCCTAAACTGAAATTAAAGTGCAGAAAAATATTCCTTCATTATCCAGGTGGGCGCCTGATGCAGAAATGAAAGTGCATATAATATTCCATCTTCATCCAGGTGGGAGCCTGATGTAGAAAAGGAAATACAAAAAATATTAACTCGTTATCCAGGTGGGCGCCTGATGCAGAAATGAAAATGCAGAAAAATATTCCCTCGTTATCCCGGTGGGTGCCTGATGCACAAACTAAAATGCAGAAAAATATTCCCTCGTTATCTAGGTGGGTGCCTGATGCAGAAATAAAAATGCAGAAAAATATTCCCTCGGTATCCAGGTCGGCGCGTGATGAAGAAATGAAAATGCAGAAAAATATTCCCATGTTATCCAGGTGGGCGCCTGATGCAGAAATGAAAATGCAAAACAATATTCCCTCAGTTTGATAACTGGGGTGTAAATTTGGAAAAGATAGTACCTCCCTTGTTGTTCGGGTAGGTTCTTGATTACTGAGCTCTCCATTGTGGATTCTCTCCTTTATTGCTGTTTCTTTTGATGTTTTCTCCCATATTGGTCACATTCACTTTAAAGTGATTAGTGAGAATTTGAATCTTTTGTCCCTATCTAAATCAGTCAACAATTTATTAGTTATAAAATGATGGTTAGCAACTGGCATTCTTGCTGGCCTTGCTTCCATCGTCTGCCTCATCTTGCGTCATTCTGCTTTGTAATTTATTCCTCATTGTTTTCTCAATTATTCTCTTGTAATCTCCTTTGCTTTTCTCTTTTTGTTTCTTTTCCCTTTCTTCCCTTTGGCTATATGACCGCCATGTGTTTTTTATTTTATTTTCTCTTTTCTTTTGAAGGACCCAGTGTTATTATGCCATCTAACATGAGAAGCTGGTAGCTAGCTTTCAATTGGCAACTGGTTTTGAACAAATAGAATGAAATGCAATGACCTAAATTTTAGGGGTGAGGGTATTTTGAAGTAAAGACAGAACTTATCTGGGTATGAAGGCTGATTCCTTTGACCATGCCATGTAGTTGAATATCCGACCCAGTCTGTCCAATCAAATTTTTGCTAGCTTAATTTCACTTTTCCATCAACCCAAACCTATCTTATTTTGCCATCTTTCTTCCGTCAGGTCATTCTTCACATCCCCTTATGGTGCCCGTAAGGGTTTTCACCAATAAGACTATCTCATTTTATTTTCTCTCACCTCACATTTGCCTTATGATCCCCGTTAGGGTTTTCACCAATAAGGCTCTCTCATTTATTTTTCTTTATTGTTCTGTTTCCAAACTTCCAGGTATTGTCCATGACATGTTTCTCTTTATTCCTGTTGTATCGTCATTTTCTTGAAATCAATCAGAAGGCCTATCTTTGGACCATAATGTGGCTTTTGGACGGGTTTAGAAAGAAGGGTATAAAGGCTCAAAATTTAAACGAGGCTTCAAAAATAATTACAACTCTCGAAATCATAAAACATAACTTCTGCCCAGTTTCAATTTTGGGGGAACTTTGGATTTTATTTCTGTCGTGACTGAACCTCATTGAGGCTGCCTAAGTACCCTTTAGGGATCATGTCAGACGTAGTTCAGATCATAAGATATCTTCGTCATTTGACTTTTTCCCGATTTTTCTTTTGTATATTTTTTCTATATCTTTTTTTTCCTCTTTTTTTTTCATCATCATTTTTTTTTTCATTTTTTCTTCATTCTCTTTTTATTTTCTTTTCATTATCTTTCCTTTTTTTTCCTTTTTCAATCTTCTCTTTTCTTTTCATTTCATTTCATTGTTCATAATTGATTCTGAGAGAGAGGTATGAAAGAATAATACAATAAGGCTCAAAATAGGTAGCAATGGGTAAAGTGCTCAAAATAACGTCTTAGCACCAATTGTCCAACTTTAAATTTTCGTGGACGTACTTTTTTGTTGTATGCTCTGGCCATCCTCCATTGATACAACTGTCCGTGACAAACTGCTGCTAACTTTTTTTCATCGATCAAGCTCAATTACTCTAGCCGAGCTTTAACCCATTCATCATCGTCAATTTCAGCCTCAGCTATGATCCGGAGGGAAGGTATTTCAATTTCTGCGGGTATGACTACCTCCGTTCCGTACACCAACGAGTAAGGGGTTACACCAATTGAAGTACGTAAAGTTGTACGATAACCCATGAGAGAAAATGGTAATTTTTCATGCCGCTGTCTTAACTCTTCCTCCATCTTCCTGAGAATCCTCTTAATGTTCTTATTTGCAGCCTGAACTGCTCCATTTGCTTTAGGCTGATAAGGTGTAGAGTTACGGTGCGAGATTTTTAACTTTTGACAAGCCTCTGCCATGAGGTGACTGTTAAGATTTGCTCCATTGTCCATAATAATCACCTTAGGAATTCCAAAGTGACAAATGACATTTGTATGTACGAAATCCACTACCGCCTTATTTGTTACTGCTTTAAATGTCTTAGCCTCCACCCATTTAGTGAAATAATCAATTGCTACCAAGATAAACTTGTGCCCATTCGATGTTGCGGGCTCTATTGGCCCAATGACATCCATGCCCAAAGCGACGAATGGCCAAGGTGCTGACATTGTATGCAACTCATAGGGTGGGGAGTGAATCAAATCTCTGTGTATATGGCATTGGTGGCATTTCCGCACATACCTAATGCAATCACCCTCCGTGGTGAGCCAATTGTATCCAGCTCTTAGTATTTTCTTGGCCAAAACATATCCGCTCATATGAGGTCCGCAAGCTCCTGTATGTATTTCAGCCATGATTGTAGCGGTCTGCTGTGCATCTATACATCTTAGCAGACCCAAATCAGGAGTTCTCTTGTTTACAACTCCTCCGCTGAAGAAAAATCCATTTTCTAGTCGCCTTATAGCACTTTTCCGATCTCCTGTGGCTTGTGCTGGGTACGCCCTATCCTCAAATATTCTTTAATATCATGGTACCATGGGTTACCATCAAATTCTTCTTCTACTGCGAAATAATAAGCATTTTGATCACGAAATTGTATCTGCAGTGGATCTATATAGGCTTTGTCTGGATGGTGCAACATGGACGATAACGTGGCTAGGGCATCTGCTACTTCGTTGTGCATTCTTGGGATATGCTTGAACTCTATGGATAGAAACCTCTGAGATAGTTCATGCACACACTGTCGATAGGGTATAAGTTTCAAATCCATTGTCTCTCATTCTCCTTGAATCTGATGTATCAAGAGATCCGAGTTAGCCATGACCAAAATCTCTTGAACACCCATGTCTATTGCCATTCTCAATCCCAATATACTTGCTTCATACTCGGCCATATTATTAGTACAGAAAAACCAGAGTTGAGCAGTAACAGGATAATGCTAACCCGTTTCTGAAATGAGCACTGCTCCAATATCGACCCCATTGCTATTGACAGCCCCATCAAAGTACAGTCTCCAGCCTAGCTTGTCGTCTTGCTCCATTTCTTCAATATTCATTGTCTCCTCATCAGGAAAGTATGTCTTTAATGGTTCATACTAATCATCGACCGAATTTTCTGCCAAACGGTCAGCGACTGCTTGTGCCTTCATTGCAGTGCGGGTTACATAAATAATATCAAACTTTGTAAGTAGAATTTGCCATTTAGCGAGCCTTCCTGTGGGCATAGGCTTCTCAAAAATGTACTTCAGCGAGTCCAATCGGGATATATGAAAAGTGGTGTAAGCCGACAAGTAGTGTTTTAACTTTTGCGCAACCCATGTTATAGCGCAACATGTTCTTTCCAGCTGAGTGTATTTTACCCGTAAGATGTAAATTTCTTACTAAGATAATATATTGCTTGTTCCTTATTCCATGTTTCATCGTGCTGCCCCAGTACACAGCCAAAAGAATTATCCAATACAGCCAGATAAAGGATCAAGGGTCTTCCAGGTTCTGGAGGAACCAACACAGGAGGATTGGCTAGATATTTGATTTTGTCAAATACATCTTGACATTCCTCAGTCCAATTCACCGTAGCATATTTCTTCAATAATTTGAAAATGGGCTCACATGTTGATGTCAACTGAGCATTAAATCTGCTAATATAATTCAACCTGCCCAACAAACTCATCACTTCTTTCTTGTTCTTTGGTGGCGGCAAGTTCTGGATGCTTTTATCTTTGACGGGTCTAATTCAATACCACGCCGGCCTACTATGAAACCCAATACCTTTCCTGATGGCACTCCAAAAACACATTTTGCTGGATTGAGCTTGAGATTATATCTTCGAAGCCTCTGGAAAAACTTTCTTAGGTCTTTCACATGATCACAGAGCTTTTTTGACATGATAATAACATCATCCACATATACCTCAATCTCTCGATGTATCATGTCATGAAACATAGTTGTCATTGCTATCATATATGTAGCTCCGGCATTCTTCAACCCAAACGACATTACTCTATAGCAATATGTCCCCCAAGGTGTGATAAAGGCTGTATTTTCTACATCTTCTTCGTCCATCAGGATCTGGTGATAACCCGCATAACAATCCACAAAAGAACCAATCTCATTTTTGGCACAATTGTAAATCAATATATGGATATTTGGCAATGGAAAATCATCCTTTGGACTAGCTTTATTGAGGTATCGATAATTAACAGACACCCTGGTTTTTCCGTCTTTCTTAGGAACAGGCACAACATTGACTAACCAGGTGGGATATTTGGTGACCCGTATAACCTTTACCTCAAATTGCTTATTGATCTCTTCTTTTATTTTTACACTGGTATCCATTTTAAATTTTTTTAACTTTTGCTTAACCGGCCGACATTCTAGATAAATGGGCAACTTATGTACCACCAAATCAATACTGAGCCCGGGCATGTCATCATAAGACCAAGCAAATATGTCCTTGTACTCATGTACCAACCTGATCAAATATTCTCCGAGCGAAGTCTCTAAGTGTACACTAATCTTTGTTTCTTGAAAATTCTCCTCATTTCCCAAATTAATAGACTCCATCTCATTTAACTTCGGTTTGGGTTTTTCTTCATAATGGCTCAAATCTTTACAAATTTCCTCCAATAAATCCTCATCCTCATATTCCACTTCAAGTTCATTTTCAATTTCCTGTATAACTATCCGATTATCAAGACTGGACCGGGGATTCTTCATTCATGACATATCATTGGAATCAGCAAATATTGAACTGTACAAAAAGAAGAAGAAAAATAAGGCAAAAATAGAGGAAGAAAGAAATTGCATTTCATTATTTTGAAAGGTAACAAGGTTTGGATACATTTGACTTGACGGAATATAGGATTACAATTTTAAAACAAGATAGTTTTTGGAATGGAATATTAAAAGCTAACTACCACAACTCCCTCCTAATTGGAAGAGGAGTAGCTTCCCAGTTATATAGCATAGTGTGGGGTCCAACAAATTAAATGTCCATCCTGCTTGTTCCTTCGGCTGTCTCTATCACATTCATGTCTTCAAATAACCTTTCAAATCTTGAAAAGAGCTCTTCATTCTGTTTTATATCTGCACAGGTTTGGCATGACAATTGCCAGACGTCTTTGTGTACCAGGCTTGACAAAGAAGTTGGACAATTTTGGGATAGGTTTAGGGAGGGTCCACCCGTTCTTTTTCAATTTCTTGGCTCTCTGTATATCAGCGATGGTTGGCTTGAAACTCAGGTGGAAAGTGTCAGTGCTTCCTGGAACATGTATTGGTTGCGTTATACCCTGCAAGGTAGCTCCTAAACCCTTTCCCGGAGAGAACCCATTCTTTATCATCTATTTGGCAACCATGACCACTGCAGGGGCCACTTTGGGTACTGCCATATTTTGTCCTTCAAATATTTTGTTCACAGTCACAATGTCCATTACTTGGTACACCCACGGACCTTTGTCTCCTTCAACTTCTTTAAATGGCATAATGGCATTACATATATTGTCTTCCCCGTGCACTATTATTTCTTATTGCTCCCACTCAAATTTTACCATTTGATGTAAAGAAGATTATACTGCTTTTGTAGCATGGATCCATGGACGTCCTAACAAAAGGTTGTAAGACACAACGACATCCAGAACTTGAAAATCCATGGTGAAATCCACTGGTCCGATGGCAAGTTCTAGTATGATATCTCCCACGGTGTTCTTTCCGCCTCCATCAAACCCCCTCACACATACTCTGTTTCGGTGAATCCTCTCATGATTAACTTTCAGCTTCCCTAGAGTTGAAAATGGACAAATATTGGTGCTTGATTCGTTATCAACCAAAACACGAGTTACTACGGATTCTTCATATTTTACCGTGAGGTATAGCGCTTTATTATGTTCCGTCCCTTCTAGTGGTAACTCACTGTCCAAAAATATTATCTTATTTGTCTCAAAGATCGTGTTTGTGATTTTCTCCAGATGACATACCGAGATTTTTCTGGTACGTGGGCTTCATTTAAGATCTTCATCAACGCCTTTCTATGTTCATCCGAATGAATTAGCAGGGATAACAACGATATTTGAGCGAGCGTCTTCCTCAATTTCTCAACTATGGAGTAATCTTGAGCTTTCATTTTCTTTAGAAATTCCTCATCTTCTTCCTCGGTGACTGCCTTCTTCACATAAGCTAGATTTTCTTTCACTACACTCGTCTTTCTCAAATTATCAAGGGCAAAACATCGCCCAGACCGGGTCAAACCATGAGTTTCACAGATTTCTCCTTTGATCTCTTTCTGTTTATACATTACAGTTGCCTTGTCATAATTCCAAGGTACAGCCTTGGTACTCACGATCGGCATCTGAAAAACTGGTTTGATAACCACTCGCTCTATATAAGCCCCTTTCATAGTCAATATGGGCTTCACCCTAGGTACTATCACTTTTACTGGCTCGGGCTCAATCATCACCGATGGCTATTTTGTTGATGGCTCAATTGATGCTTTCTCACTTTCAGCTTTCTCCTCAACCTTGCTGTTTGATTTAATTGTCATCACCGTTTGAGAAAGTTTTTTGTAGCTTTCTGCATGTACTAGCTCTATCATATGTGTTTCATGATGCACAAGCAAAGGATTTTGTGTTATGTTGGGAGTCTCGGGTGCTTGCACCTCAATTCTTCTGGAGTCAATGAGTTCTTATATCTCACTTTAAGTGCCAACATTTCTCCGTGTCATGTCCCGGTGCCCCAGAGAAGTATTCACAACGGACGGATTGGTCTAAGTTTCTTGGTGGAGGATTGTGAATTTTAGGCTCAATGGGATTCAGCATTCCTAATTCTATTAATCAGTTAATGAGACTGGTATATGATTCTCCCAGAGGAGTGAATGTTCTTTTTCTCTAAGCCCTGTCATCTTTTACTTCTGGGTCAGGATGGAAGTTGGTTCGGTTTGGATTTCTGTAGGTTATTGATGGTGGGTAGGTATTTTGGGCATGGTAGACATTCTGAGGAGCTAGGTTCGCCATGAAGGTGGAGGCAGTGGGTAAGATTGAGTATGCTAGACAGAAAATTGGGGACCTATCGGAGGATATTATTGTGGAGATGGGTTATATGGTGCTGGTGGGTATGGTTGGTATGGGCGAGGTTGGTGATGATATGGGTTGGGGCCCCGAGACTAAAATCTTCCTTCAATAACCGCCACTTCTTCCTTCTTCTTCTTTCCAATCGACCCTCATGTTCCTGTCTGAATTGCTTGATTTGTAGCCTTGATGGCTGGGTAGCTTATAATCTTGTTCGTCTTCAGACCTTCTTCCATAAAACTCCCAATCTTCACTACCTCATTAAAGGTCTTTCCGATCGCTGACATCAAATGGCCGTAGTATGTCGGCTCCAAAGCTTGTAAGAAACAATATATGATTTCTCCTTCTTTCATTGGTGGATCTACACGGGCCGCGTGTTCCCTCTACCTGAAACATACTCCCGAAAGATTTCTCAGGGCTTCTTTTCCATCTTGGTTAACGACAATCTATCAGGGATGATTTACAGATTATATTGAAAATGGTTTGCAAATGATTGAGCTAAATCATCCCAAATGAACCATCGAGTATGATCTTGATGGGTGTACCATTCCAATGCCGAACCATTGAGGCTCTGACTGAAGTAGGCTATAAGTACTTCATCCTTTCTTCCAGCTCCACGCATTTTGCTGCAATAGCCTCTCAGATGGGCCACTGGATCACCATGGCCATCATAATTGTCAAATTTTGGCAATTTGAACCCGACAGGTAGCTGTACCTTAGGGAACAAACATAAGTCCTTGTATGCCACACTAACTTGGCCTCCCAGACCCTGCATATTGCGAAACGACTGCTCAAGGCTCTTCATTTTCCTGGCCATCTCCTCTTGTTCAGGGTTTCTAGCAGGTTTCTCCTCCTCCGTCATATCGATAAGTGGGGTGTAAGAATCATGTTGCCTGAAAGTGGGTTATGGCGGGTAGTAATGATTATCCTGGACATGAAATACAGGCTCGCTAGAGGATTTATGTAAAGTGACTGGTGGTGGTGCCACATACACGGGAGCGGCCTGGGATGGTGGTGGTGGAGCTTGTTTAGGCAGGGGTGGTGGTACTTTGGACATAGTGGTGTAATAGTGCGGGTAAGTGGGATATGTAGAAGATGAGTTCATGGTGGGTGGTTCTTGGTTTGGGTTTGAGGGTGGAATATATGTGGGTTTAGCTGGGTAAGAAGGTAAGGGTTTCCCCCTTGACCAAGCCTGGTACATTTCTGACATCTGTTGTTTCAACTTATACATTTCTTCCTTCATGCCATTCACATCTATTACTTCCTCCTCTTGCACGAGATCCATGATTGTCGACTCAATTTCTTGGGTCACTGCCTTTGTCATGCCTTTAGATCGAGTGTTGTAGTTGTGATGTGCTAGAATGCTAGTTGCTAACTATTTTATCTCATACTCATCAACAACCAAAACTTGTTAATAGTTATATCATAATAGATAAACATCACATGTTTTAAAAACACAACTTTTGCCTAGCAATTATGTGTCATCCCGGCATTATTCTTCTTCTTTTGACCCACCAATTTCTTTTTTCAGTTTTTCTTTTTATTTTGTTTCCACCCATCATTTCTTTCATTGTTTCTTTTTCTTTTTTTTTTTCGTTTTTTGATCCTATATGTTTGCCTATCGCTCAAGCAATTTGCATATATAAGAGAAAATAATGACAATTTCTTTGGATTTTCATTGATATTCAAACATTGATTACAAAAGATAATGTTGTACTACAATCTTCTAAATGCGGAAAAATACAAATACAAAAATGCATGCCCTATGAATACATCAAAGCTCCTAGTGCACGCGAGACATCGTTCGGTCTTATCGCGAGCCTATATGCTAATCTCTTTTGGAGTTTGTGCAGGTCGTGCATTACTTGTTTTACATATATCATTGTTGATGCGGTAAACATTGACTGGGTCATATCCTCGCACAGTTGGCATTTCTGTGTAATGTACTAAGGAATGTTGATAATTCTTTCCCTGATGACCCCTTTCTCTTGAAGCAACCTACCAATTTGTTCGGCACGAGCATATAAGTTTTGCTGGTTCTTCTTTTTAAGTTGTTGTAGCTCCAATTCTAACCGAGCCATGGCCATGTAGCAATGTTCTCTCTCTACATTAAATTCTTTGGTTTGTTTGCTACTTTTGACCTCGGCCATGATGATGTTCTTCCTCAATCGGGCTACTTCAGTATTATGTTCATCTTTCAGCTGTCGAACCATCCGAGCTCTTTCTTCAGCGTTCTTGGCCAACTGTTTCGAACCCCAACTAGTTCCTTCTCAGCTTTATCTAGATCAAAGATATAATCAATCACCTTGCGCCGTAGATTTTCAATTAGCTTCTCATCCCGGGCAAGTCGAATTGGGGTTTCGGTTGTTGTTCTAATTTTCACAATTTGAGCCTTGAAAGTTTCATTTTATTTTCTCAGCTGTTTCTTTTCACCCTCATTGGCTGCTGCTTGTAGGCTGCTTTCGAATTTGAGGTCCTGGAATTGTTTTTCCAACATGCTGATTCTGGCTCGATATTAATTTTTCTTGGCCATCCAATCTTTTTGTTCCTTAGACTGCTCGGCAAACTCTTGAATATGAGGCCTCTTTGTCGGTCTCTCATGCTCAATATATATACGATACCATATAGAATATCCTAGTGATACTTCTCCTCTAGCCCGATCTCCCACACAGGTGTCAATTCTCAGACATTGGCATTCATTCCATATTTGCCGAATTATTGCTTCCGGGAATTGCCCATCAGGACTGATTTCTATTGCTTGAAGGCTGAGGTCCCCACCTTTCGGCACAACTTGATATCTTCCGAGTTGCCTTAATACCCGGTATGGCGCATAAAGTTGGATGCTCTTGAGACCTATTAACAAAAAATACGACCCTTCTGCTGGCATATATATAACTTTGTTGAGGGGAAACCATCCATATGCCCATTCTATCTGGTTAGCAGTCAACGATCGTAAATATGTGATCCAACCCTTCAACCCTTCTGGCAACTTGGCCTCTTTTGTCCTCGCGTAGAATTCTTCGAGACATGTCTTTTCAGATGATACATAGCTTGAAAACTCAGGGTGGCGGCATAAATGCTCTATCATCCACATTTGAAGAAGTAAATTACACCCCTCGAAGAAATTTTGTCCCGCTTTGCAGGCTGTGAGAGCACGGAAGATATCAGCCACTATCATTGGTGCCAACATACTATTTTCATGTACAAGGAAAGTAATGGCAATTCCGGCAACTCTAATGTCGATATTCCCATCTTTCCTCCGAAATATGATCAACCCCAAAAAGGCTACCATAAAGGCGAAATGTCTGTGTTCCTCCCACTTAGCCCGATTCGCTTTGCTGTAGAGTTTGTTTGTTGGATCATTGAATCCTCCAACGTGGACATATCTGCGATATATAAAGTTCATAGTGCAGAACCCGTGGACGAAGTCTTCATTGTGAACATTTCTGGCAATCTTTAAGGAGTCGAGGAATTTATGCACAGTAATAGCCTTCGTAGCAACCAGATACTTGTCTTTTAAGGGAACCTCGCCCTTCCAGATGTAGTTAGCAATTTCCTCCTATCACACCTCCCTTTTTACTACCCCAAAAACATAATAATGCTTATAGGGTATACCTGGATGCTCAAATACCCGAGACAGATATAATAGCACAGAGGAAGGAGTTTTTCCACTTAAAGGACAATCGATTCGGGATTTTTGTTTAATTATTCAGAGTCGCCACTTGGAAAAATAATGGTGTCCCAAGTCACCGGTTAATCCCGAATCCGAGGAAATTGACTCTTTTATTAATCTCCGCGAAACAAAGATCTGGATAAGGAACTCTGTTAACCGGGGAGAAGTTGTTAGGCACACCCGGATTCTGTGGTTTTAGCACGGTCGCTCAATCGTCGTTCTTGACTCTTGTTTGACTGATTACAGATTTCAACAATACGTATGTGCTTTTATTTTAATATTTTTATAGAATTGCGATATCGCAAAAACACACCTCGAGTCACACCGCATCTAGTACGCCTATGACTTTTGGTATATTTCGGCTTTGCCGGGATTTAAGATTTGAGTTGCACCAGGTGCAAACTCGTTCATAGCAAAGTATATTAAATTGTGCCCTAAATGGTCTATCAGCTTTTTATTGTTTTGGGTAAGACTATAGAATTTGATAATAGTCTTCCCGGGTTAAATTGCGTTATCTTATTACTAAAGGGGGCCCTGCTGTTTAATATTGTGCGAGTCTCATCCCAATTATTTATTAAAAGTCTAATCCTATTTGTTCAACTATATTTTCTATATATGTTTTTTCCTTAATCCATTAGGCATTTCAGTATCAAGCCTAGGCCATTTTTCGTTTTCTTCACTAGGCCGATGGCTTTTGTTTCTCCACTGAATTGGGCGTCGGATCTGCCCAGATCCCAAAGACCCAGGCCATTCTTGAGCCCTTGCTCATAGGTCCAGT
Organism: Nicotiana noctiflora; assembly: GCA_032618575.1. Lineage (NCBI taxonomy): Eukaryota > Viridiplantae > Streptophyta > Magnoliopsida > Solanales > Solanaceae > Nicotiana > Nicotiana noctiflora. The sequence goes on from JASVEL010000230.1 coordinate 271,994, forward strand.
AGACCTTATACAACAGTTCAGGCCTACGTCATCTCTTGGGCCCGAATTAAATCGGAACAACGATAATATAATTAAGAAACTCACATCAGAATAAGCATAAATCACTAATACTGAACTCAACTTCATTTTTATTCATCAATATAACGGAAAATCAGTACATGAATCATTAATTTTGAACCGACTATATATTATACACAAATCTTTAACTAACAAATTATCTCAAACTTTAATCTCTATTAATGAGTTTATGATAACATTTGAACTACTTACTAGTTTAAAACCCCAAAGTTACTTAACCATATATGTATGTGTGAAATTATGAGGATTATTTAAGGGGATAAGGCGAGTTAATTAAAGTCACACTATTAACTATCGACTTTACTACGAGCTAACTCAATTGATATTGCAAATTTAGTTCAAACTGAGTTGTCATGTTATACGGGTGTTTCTCCTTTTAGACTCAATCAGATCTGATCTTCTGTTCTCTTAAAACTAACTAATTACATGAACAATAGTTATTTAGTCTAGCTACCCCATTGTACAACTTCGAACACCTATATGTGAGTAACTCAGAGACTTATACGTGATTAACTACTGATTTTATTGTGACTTGATTCATCAAACAATTATTAACCCAGTTATAGCATGGATTACAACTCAATTTAGCGTTTTCTTCTTCAGATCTCACTTAATGTCTAAATACAGATTCATGACAGGATGGTTAGCTATGTGATTTTAATTTTTACGAAAAGCTACTGTGAAGATCAATTACTTGTTTTAAGACTGTGATATGTCAAATTATGTTTTAAGTTTCTTTACCTAATTAAACTAAGTGAATGCACTACTGCTACTATACTACTACTATGTTTACTAACTATTACAAAATTTTGTGTTTGTTTCTCTACTACTATCTACTACAACACCAATAAACTACAAATTTTAACTAATATTAAATTAATAACAACATTTAAACTATAGACTACATAATAACACAAAGTTAAGTTGAATCTTCATTTTTCATTCAATCAACTCGCCATTACAGCTTCTAAAGAATAGAAGAGTACCTGAATCAGCAAAGAAATCAATGAGTCTATGGGTTAAGCAAGCAAGGCACAGAAGAAGACTCAAACAGCAATGCAATAGCGATGGATTGAATGTCAATGAATAAGGAAAACCACAGCAACAGCAAATCAAGAAGAAACCCAGGCAAATACTCGATCAAAAATCAAAAGATCAGATGAATATCTCCCAAATTTCACTCGAAAAATGCAGAAGAAGCCTATTGCTATATTACTAATACTTCTCTGAACGTTTTCTTCAAAAGCCAGCCCCTAATTCACTCTTTTTGGGAGTATTTATAGGAAGGGAAGGGGCTGATGACTTGGGGAGAAAGTATGGGGTTAAATCCCACTTCTCCCCTCTTAAAATTATCAAGTTTTCACTTAGACCCCTATTTCAGTTATGAAATCCCTTCCAGCATGTGCTGGAAGGTTCTAAAAGATTCCTTTTTAGGGCTTTTTACCAATGTATCATTATGGGTTAAAGATTTTTACAGATTTGCCTGTTTAGGGAGACCACTATACCCTTAAACTTCTCCAAAATTGCAGAAATCAGGAGTACAAATGACTCTCTTAACCCTATATGTTCTAAATTATTCACCAATTTACCTTTTTGATTTCCCTTTATGCCCTTAATGAAAAGGCTATTTTACCCGACCTACCTAGGTCTGGTATTCAGCTTTTGGGCCTTATTTATCCTATGGCCAGTCCTTGCATTGGCATTTAAGGACTGACGATTTTCTATTATTTAAAACATAGCCTATTTTGTTTCATTTTCTGTTAAATAACCTATTTAATTCATTTTAAAAGCTAATTGTAGGACTAACCTGCTTCATTATTGTATTTATCTTATTTAAAATTTATCTAGTCTCAAGTTGAGACTTGGCTTGGGTGGTTAAACCCATTTACTGAACACAATTGGGCCAAAAGCTTTTGCAGGCTTGGCCACTTGAGGTTCAGGGCTCAAAAAATAGCCTGGGTAAGTCTGGTATTGCAGACTTAGCCCATTTGTGCATATTCTAGCCTTTTAACTGGTCAATAGGCTGGGCATAAGGTCTTTGTAGACCTAAACACCTGAGACTCAGGGCTCAAATGAGCCTTGGTAAGCCTGCATTTGCAGACTTAACCAGTTTTGCACAACTAGCCCCTTTTGAGGTGGACTAGTGTGTTTGTACCTTGTAGAGTTGATCAACTTTGCAAAATTGACCACTCTTTTGGTCAATTATTACCTAATAGACCATGTTTGTTCATTTTCAGTCTTAAGCCTATTTAAAAACTAGCCATTTTCATGGAATCTAGCACTAGCAGCTATAACCAATCCCCTAAGGCTTAATCAGTGTTAATCAAATACTCACACTCAACAAGAACTACTAGAACTCAGTCATTTTCAACATGCATTGCATACAAAGGTACATAAGATCAAACAAGATTCATTAATCAACCAAAACTCAGAAAAGGCAATTGGTATGGTTGAATCTCAGTTAATTAACTCACATTATCCAATTTCATGTGACAAAGTATGAACTCATGTCAATTTAGACCTAGTTACTACCAGCTCACGTCATATGACAATTGAAGAACTTCAAAAACCATTAAGGTTCATGGCGCAAGTACACACAAAAGCGTAGACTATCATAATCAATCAGAGAAGGATTTAAGTAGATATGAGAGTCTAATGACCAATCCTAAAATCATGCTAAAGGAAAACAGTGAAGACATGGAAAGCTGAAGTAGAACCAACTCAGATATGAAACTAACATTTAGCTCTAACACTGTATCTAAACATGAAAAGACCAAAAGAGAGGAATTGCTCAACTACTGAGAGTTAGTCGAAGGTGAACTATCACAAAATGAGAGTCCAAAACTCATCAAAACCAAAACATGTGAAGACAAAAGTCAAAGACCAACAGGGTGAAAAAGGTCTAACATTTACAAGATATCCAAGTCAAGTTCTTCAAACCAAAATAGCAATCCAAACAGACTAGATAACCTTAGTATAAGGAAAAGATGAATAGCTCTGACTAGGAGACTAATCATGCGAAGAGTCATAAAAAGATGAACAAATCAGAAGCCAAAAAACCAAAAAGACAAAGAAAAGATGGATCTTTTAACTTTGAAGGAGAAGAAAAGGTAGATAAGACAGATGAACCCAAATTAAAACAAACTCAACAAGATGAACAAAAACCCTAGCAGTAACAGGTTCAAAGAAATACGGCAAGATATAGGAGATGAATACATGTAATCAGAGAAACAGACAAGAATAAGATGTGAGACATAGGGCAGACGAACAAAAACAAGAAAGGGAGCAAAGAAAACCCCTAAAACTAACATGCTAAGTTCAAGAATCGGAAAAAGACAGATAAAACATGCAAAACAAGAAAGCATAGATCAAATAGAGAACAAACAAACAAACAAAGAAAAATGAAACACAAGGGAAATGGACACTAAGATTAGCGGGGTCTGTCCCCCAAGCTTTCCCCCTTTTTTATTTCCTTTCACATATTTTCCCAGACTTTGTTCTTTTTTTTTTTTCTCATTTTTCTTTCTATTTTTCTGTTTTAGACTTCAAGATGAAGTCTTTAAGGCTTTTCGGTTGTAGTGGGGTGTTTGGGGAGGGTCAAAGAGTGGATCTTTGAAAGGTTGAAGTTCTGAGTCGCCGGAGTTATGGTTCCGGCGACTTCTTTTGGGATATTCGAGAGATTGGGGGTAGATTCGAAGGATTTCAAGGCTGGGGGGTTGTAGATCGGACCAAGGCGGTCCGATTAACATTGTTTTGGAACGGTGGTTCATAGTTTGGTGGTCATGGGTGGTAGATTCCGGTGACCGGAGTTTTAAGAGGAGGGTCTGTTTCTAGGGTTTCTCTGAGGCTTGGTCGGAGATGAAGAAGAAAGATGAAGAAAGGAGGAGACGAAGGGTGAGGGGGGTGGCCGGAGACCACCGTGGAGGGTGGTGGCCTCCATGGCTGGCTAGGGTTCATGAAGGTTGTAGAAGAAGAAAGGGAGAGAATAGAGGAGGGATTGGGGGCGACTAGGGTTAGGATAGATACAAATGAGCGGCCACTCTTCAGACAAGGCCCTTTTATAGGCGAGGAATATAATGAAATATGGGCCGTTGGTTTGATGGAGATCAACGGCGAGAGTTAGTGTTCCTAAAACGACGTTGTCTCGTCGCTCAGGAGACCAAAGCCTTTGCCTTTAGATTATTTCAAAATGGACGTATGTGATTGGATCTCCGAAATTAATATCTATTTATTAATTGCTTAACTCCCTCATCCGTTGGATGGTGTTAAATGAACGGCTGCGATCAAATGACCTTTGGGATCAGACGAGCTGACTCTTTTGGGCTAATTCACTGGGCCAAACAATTGGATTTCAATTGGCCCAGTTTTATTATACCTATGTATATTTTTTGTATTTTCTGGTATTTTAATTATTTAAACACCTTTTTTTTGTATTTTTGTTTTCTTTTCTTTTTTGTATTATTAAAAATTAATCAATTTCCTACTTATACTCATTTTTTTGATATTTTTGGGTAATATTTATTAATTTTTCCTTAATTTCCGCTAAATAAAGCTATTTTTGATGATTTTTCTTTTTAAACTAATTAATTCAAACCATATAAGTACTTAACCTATTTTTTGATTTTTTCTAATTTCCAATTATTCAAACAAACAAAATATAGCTAATTTCAAACAAGGCATGCAATTGCACTAAAAATATATTTTTTTTTTTAAATTTTGGAACTTATTTGCCTGGTGCAAAAATCATGTGCTCACAGCTGCCCCCCTTTGCTCGGGAACACGAAGAGTTTCAGTGCAAAGAAAAGTGAGCAGTAATGAGATATTTTTGCACATTGGCATATTCCGTGAAAGCATTTTTGAAAACCTTTTGACCGCAGCCTGCTTTAGAGGTTGCCTACATAGCCTGGGCTAAACAGGAATCAGGTCAGTGTAGTTCGGGAAAGTCTGACAGTTAAAAACTACGAGACTCACTATTGCATTGACACTGTTGAGACCTGCTAACTTACTCCTTATTACACTGGTGGGGGGGGGGAATGTAAAATGAAGAAGCTATTCTAAGCTATGATTATACAATTACAATTGTTCATATTCTAGCTTCTTATTTGCTTCTTCTTGTCTCTTTTTCTTTGATTTTCTGTGATGCTGAATCTTTTTTTTTTGTTGATTTTCTTTTTCTTGCTTCCCCCTTTTTTTGATTTTTAATGGTACTTCTTGCTCTCGAGCTGATGCCTGCTCAAAACAAAACAAAAGCAAACTTTTTCTTCTGCCCCAATGTGGGCTTTTTAAGGTTATGGTGTTACTCATGTTAGCTAACACAAACTAAAATTGCAGAAATAAAAATTTGCAGAAAAATATTCCCTTGTTATCCAGGTGGGCGCCTGATGCATGAAAATTAAAAATTTACAGAAAAATATTCCCTTGTTATCCAGGTGGGCGCCTGATGCATGAAAATTAAAATTTTACAGAAAAGTATTCCCTTGTTATCCAAGTGGGCGCCTGATGCATGAAGATTAAAGATTTGCAGAAAAGTATTCCCTTGTTATCCACGTGGGCGCCTGATGCAAGAAATTAAAAGTTTTGCAGAAAAGTATTCCCTTGTTATCCAGGTGGGCGCCTGATGCATGAAAATTAAAAATTTTGCATAAAAGTATTCCCTTGTTATCAAGGTGGGCGCCTGATGCATGAAGATTAAAGATTTGCAGAAAAGTATTCCCTTGTTATCCAGGTGGGCGCCTGATGCAAGAAATTAAAAGTTTTGTAGAAAAGTATTCCCTTGTTATCCAGGTTGGCGCCTGATGCAAGAAAATTAAAATTTTACAGAAAAGTATTCCCTTGTTATTCAGGTGGGCGCCTGATGCGAGGAAATTAAGATTTTGCAGAAAAGTATTCCCTTGTTATCCAGGTAGGCGCCTGATGCAAGAAATTAAAATTTTGCAGAAGAGTATTCCCTTGTTATCCAGGTGGGCACCTGATGCATGAAGATTAAAGATTTGCAGAAAAGTATTCCCTTGTTATCCAGGTGGGCGCCTGATGCAAAAATTTTTGTAGAAAAGTATTCCCTTGTTATCCAGGTGGGCGCCTGATGTGAGGAAATTAAAATTTTGCAAAAAAGTATTCCCTTGTTATCCAGGTGGGTGCCTGATGCAAGAAATTAAAATTTGCAGAAAAGTATTCCCTTGTTATCCAGGTGGGCGCCTGATGCAAGAAAATTAAAGTTTGCGGAAAAATGTTCCCTTAGTTTATAACCGGGGAATGGATTTTAAGGATGCTACCTTCCTTTTGTTTTTGGTATTTTCTTTGATTGATCCTCTTTCACCTGTGAATTCCTTCACTTATTGCCAGACTTTCTCTTTTTGGTGTTTCTGTCTTTCCACATTGGTCACATTTACTTTAAAATTTGTTCCTGTATGAATCATGAAACAAAATTTATTAGATATAGACTGCTGGCAACTGGCATCTACCGTCCCTGCCTCTTATTGCTTTCCTCTTTTGCTTTTCTCCCACTGTGTGGTCTTTCAGCTGACTATCTCTTGCGAACTTTTTTTGTATTTTCTTACTTTTTCCCTTTTTGTTTTCTTTTCTTTTGGCAATGTTTGCCAAACTTCTTTATTTTCTCCCCTCCTCTCCCTTTATTTCCTTTTCTGATCCAGTGTTATTTCAGCTCTTTATCATCGGACCTGGTAGTTAGTTCTCAAAAAGGCAAACAATGAAATGCAAAAAAAATTAAAAAGGGTAAAGGTGTTTCGGAGAAGTGGTAGAACTTATCTGGGTGTGTTGGCTGATTCTGTTGACCATGCCATGTATTTAAACTCCGACCCAGTTCGTTCACTCCATTATTTTGACTCTGGATTGTTCTCAACCCAAACCGATACTCTTTTTGTTGCCTTTTTCTTTTCATGGTAATCCTTACGGTCGCCCTACGGTGCCTCGAAAGCTTTTCACCAATAGGACTCTCTCATTTATTCTCTCTTGTCCTCACATTCGCCCTGTAGTGCCGTTAAAGGTTTTCACTGACAAGACTCTCTTATTTTGTTTCTCTCAATCTCACAGTCGCCTCACGGTGCCGGTTAAGGTTTTCACCGACGAGACACTCTTTTTTTTTCATTCATTTTTTTTTTCATTTTTCCTTTTGTCTTTTGTTTTCTATACCACGAGTTTTATCCAATGTTTCGTTCTTCCTTCATTTCGTCGCATTCGTTATTCTCTTGAAGTTGATCAGAAGGTCTTTCTTTGGATTGTAACGTGGCTTTTGGATGGGTTAAAGAAAGAAATGTATAAAGGCTCAAAAATTTACGAGGGTTCAAAAATATTTACAACTCTCGGAATTATTCAACATAACTTCTGCCCCAGTTTCAATATGTGGGGAATTTTTGGATTTTTTCTTTGTTGTGACTGAACCTCAGTGAGGCTGCCTACGCACCCTTTCGGGATCAAGTCAAACGTAGTTCATTGCTATGCCATCAATTAATGAATTTCTTTTTGACTTTTTCCCGATTTCTTTGTCGTATTCTTTTTGTCTTTTTTTCATTTATCATCATTTTTTTTTTCATTTTCTTTTTCTCTCCTTTTATTTTTAATTTTTTTCATTTGTCATTTTTTTCATTTCCTGTACCATAAGCAATTCCGAGAGAGGGGTATGAAAGAATATATTAATCATGGCTCAAAGGGGATGTCAACGGATAAAGTGTTTCGATAGAGAATAAAACGCCTTCGTCATTTCAATTCCAAAATCACAACAAAATACAATCATACAATTGAAAAGGAATCATACATAGTATCTTTTGACCGCATTTGAATTGATAGCAGTCTCTACGCACATTCCCTCAACATGTGTCAAATATAATGCCCCATTAGACAACACCCGCGATACCATAAATGGTCCCTGCCAATTTGGCGCAAATTTGCCCTTTGCCTCGGCCCAATGCGGTAGGATAAACCTCAATACGAGTTGTCCAACTTCGAACTTCCGAGGACGCACCTTCTTATTGTATGCCCTGGCCATTCTCTATTGATACAATTTCCCGTGGCAAACTACGGCCAACCTCTTCTCATCAATCAGACTCAATTGTTCCAGCCGGGCTTTTACCCATTCTTCGTCATCTATTCCAGCTTCAGCTATGATCCGCAATGACGGTATCTCTATTTCTGCGGGTATAACAGCCTTCGTCTCATACACTAATGAATAAGGTTTGGCGCCGATAGAAGTGCGCACTGTTGTGCGATATCCCATAAGAGCGAAAGGTAACTTCTCATGCCATTGCCTGGATTCCTCCACCATTTTCCTGAGGATCTTCTTGATATTCTTATTTGCAGCTTCTACTGCCCCATTTGCCTTTGGCCTATATGGTGTGGAGTTGCGATGTGTGATCTTAAATCTCTGGTAAACTCCGCCATGAGGTGACTTTTTAGATTGGCTCCATTATCTGTGATGATCACCTTAGGAATTCCGAACCGGCATATGATATTTTCATGCACAAAGTCCACCACAGCTTTCTTTGTCACTGCCTTGAATGTCTTCGCCTCAACTCACTTGGTGAAGTAATCAATCGCAAACAAAATGAATCTGTGCCCATTGGAAGCTGCTGGCTCTATCGGTGCAATAACATCCATGCCCCAAGCGACAAATGGCCTGGGTGCAGACATCGTATGCAATTCATAAGGCGGTGAGTGAATTAGATCTCCATGTACTTGGAATTGGTGACATTTCCTCACCTACCTGATACAATCACGCTCCATGGAGAGCCAATAATATCCGGCTCTCATAATCTTCTTTGCCAGGATATACCTGCTCATATGGGGTCCACAGGCTCCAGCATGCACTTCAATCATAATCTCATCAGCTTGTTGCGCATCCACACACCTCAACAATCCCAGGTCTGGTGTTCTCTTATATATGATTCCTCCACTGAGGAAAAAACCATTATCCAAGCGTCTGATAGCTCTTTTCTGATCTCCAGTAGCCTGCTCCGGGTATTTGCTATCCTTCAAGTATTCCCTGATGTCGTGATACCACGGTTGTCCGTCCAATTCTCCTTCCACAGCAAAGCAGTATGCGTTATGATCATGCACCTGGATCTGGAGTGGATCTATATAGGTTTTGTCCGAATGATGTAACATGGAGGACAGTGTGGCCAAAGCATCAGCGACCTCGTTGTGCATTCTTGGGATATGTTTGAATATGAACCAGAATCTTTGGGACAACTCATGCAAACAATGCGGGTAAGGTATCAATTTCAAATCCCTTGTTTCCCATTCTCCCTGGATTTGGTGTATCAAGATATCCGAGTCACCCATGACCAAAATCTCTTGAATATCCATGTCTATTGCCATCCTCATTCCCAAGATACATGCTTCATATTCGTCCATATTGTTGATATAGAAAAATCGAAGCTGAGCGGTGACGGGATAGTGTTGACCCGTTTCTGAAATGAGTACTGCTCCGATACCAACTCCCTTACTGTTGACGGCTCCGTCGAAGTACATCTTCCATTCTGGCTTCTCACCTTGTTCTATTTCTTCGACATTCATTGCCTCCTCATCTAGAAAATATGTCTTTAATGGCTCATATTCATCATCCACGGGATTCTCTGCTAAGTGATCCGCAACTGTCTGCGCCTTCATCGCCGTACAAGTTACATAAATAATATCAAATTCTGTGAGCAGAATCTGCCATTTAGCAAGTCTTCCTGTAGGCATGGGCTTCTGGGAATATGTACTTCAGAGGATCCAACCGTGATATCAGGTATGTGGTATATACCGACAAGTAATGCTTCAGTTTCTGAGCCACCCAGGTCAATGCACAACAAGTTCTTTCTAGCTGAGTATATTTCACCCCGTAAGATGTGAATTTCTTACTAAGGTAATATATAGCCTGCTCTTTCTTGCCTGTCTCATCGTGTTGCCCTAGCACACAACCAAAGGAATTGTCGAGCACTATCAAATACAAGATCAAAGGTCTTCCCGACTCTGGAGGAACTAGCACTGGAGGGTTTGCTAAATATTCCTTGATTTTGTCGAAGGCTTCTTGACATTCGTCGGTCCATTTCACTGCTGCATCTTTCTTTAACAACTTGAATATCGGCTCGCAGGTTGATATCAATTGAGCGATGAACCGGCTGATGTAATTCAGCCTTCCCAATAAGCTCATCACTTCCTTCTTATTCTTTGGTGGAGGTAGACTCTGGATAGCTTTGATTTTTGATGGATCTAGTTCAATACCCCGCCGACTTACTATGAACCCTAATAGCTTCCCTGACGGCACTCCAAAAGCGCATTTTGCAGGATTGATTTAAGATTGTACCTCCGGAGTGTCACGCCCCAAATCGAGGAACATGACCGGCGCCTGACCGGGTTGCCCCAGTCAAGCGGACCTGGGTGCCTTTCATTCCCACGCGTTACCCCTGTGATGACTGTTTCTCATTAACCAAATATATTACTAATCGTAATTGATTTCACATTAAACAAATAAAACGATACGAGTGATTCATTAGCTAGATTTCAATTTTTACAACGCCCGACATAACACAATATATACATAAGACTGGAGTCCCACAGTTTACATGTCTACAGAGCCTCTAGGATACAAAAAGAGAAATACAATACTTGCCGGTAACAAGGCTCCGGCTATACCTTACAAAACCAAAATGAAATCTAAATCGAGTGGCATGAACCACACAAGGCCCCGAGGAAGAAAGGGGCTCACCAAAACGGGCGGTGGAAGGAGAAGGATACTACTGCCGATGAGCTGAAGTGCCTGCTACTGATCCACCTACAATCATGACACGAATGTAGCGCCCCCGGAAAAAGGGACGTTAGTACACTTGAATTGTACTGGTATGTATGGACAAACTTTGTCCCAAGTAAACTCAAGCCATTAAATTACATCAACAATTAATTAAGCCAACCAACCATGTTTCCACATTTTCCTCATTTCAAGTAATTCTCAACACAAAGCACTTCCTACGATCAACCAATTTAACAATTACCAATCAATCACATAAAGCACAAGTAGTCAAACAAAGGGGCAATCAGTGCCCCACAGGTTGCAAACTCTCCTGTTGTCTCCTTTCACAATTTCACATTATTGATTTATGTATCAATTTTCAATAGCGATTTCGATCGCTTTCCATCCTTATTGCCCCTGACCACCCTTATTACCTCGGCCACCCTTATCACCCCAACCCACACCTTATTTCACCACGTTGCGGCGCGCAACACGACCCCGCCTTACAGTTGAAAACACAACAATTTCAAACAGCAGATAAGGTACTACACACAATTTCAACAAGTTCAAATAAGCAACTTACACATTGGTTCATGTTCTCAATTTCCTCACAATTCAATATCACAACCATGTTACAATATTTCCACAATTCAAGTGTTTCATCTCTTTCCACAATAAACCAATTCCCAAGTGTTTCGTTTGTTTTCCACAAGGTGCCATATAGGCCATCATAGTCATTATTCACAATCCTTTTGCCAAATTAAACTCTCATTTTACATCACTCATAACTCAACAACAAACTTTGAATATCCAACAACAACATCAAGAATTTCACACAATTTGTCAATTTAACACGAAACAAACAAACTTCACACATATAGGCGATTTCACAAGAATCAAAATTAGCCATACATACCTGGTGATGCTTTTTCCTCCTACTTTATGCTTACCCCAGATATCCTACTCTTGCCAACCTTGTTCTTGAAGACTCTTACTTCTACTCACTTCTTTTTACTAGAAATCAAGTTTAATAATCATGCATGAGTGTAAAAATTCTATTTTCAAAAGCTATTATATGCAAACCTCTCTTTACCCAATTAAAACTGAAAATCAAAGAAAATAGTTAGGGTTTTTACCTTGAAAATATTGGGGAAGTTGAATCCTTGCCCTAGAATCCCTTGGAATTAAGTAGTTGAAACAATCCTTGAAGATGAAGAACTTCTCTCTCTAAAAACCCTCTCTTCTCTCTCTAATTTTTGGTAAGATAATATGATAAAATGAAGAAGAAGTGTGTTATATTAAAGAAGAGATCGGGTCAAAATGTCACAAAATCTGGGCCGGGGTCGAATATGCGGTCACTATGCGACCGCAGAATCCACATGCGGTCCGCAAAGTGACCGCAGAATGGCCTCAAAGTTGAGCAGGTTCTGTTAAGGAATGCGGTCACTATGCGGACCGCATGTCTGATCTGCGGTCGCAAAATGTACCGCAGATTTGACATGCGATCGCATATCGACCGCACATTTGACAGATTTTTGGGAAACTCTCTGGAACGATTTGCGGTCAGAATGCGGTCCGCATGTTGATTCTGCGGTCGCATTCTTGACCGCATATTTGACACTTTTTCGGAAAAATTAATTCTCTACATTTTTGAAACTTAAATCAATACCAAGGGTCCGAACCACGGCGAGCAAGCTCGCCGCGAAGAATTCTACGCATTCCTAACACATCATTCGGACCATGACACCACATCTACTAGGTTTTATGCACAAAAATTTTACGGGGCCTTACACGGAGTCTCTGGAAAAACTTCCCCAAATCCCTCACATGATCATGTTGCTTCTTGGACTTTATGATGACATCGTCCACATACACTTTGATTTCTCGATGCATCATGTCATGGAACATCGTGGTCATTGCCCTCATATAAGTTCCTCCGGCATTCTTTAATCCAAACGGCATCACTCTATAGCAATACGTTCCCCAAGGTGTAATGAAAGCAGTTTTCTCCGCGTCTTCTTCGTCCATCATAATCTGATGATAACCGGTGTAACAATCCCCAAACAAACCGATCTCATGCTTGGCTCAATTGTCGATCAATATGTGGATGTTTGGCAATGGGAAGTCATCTTTTAGACTGGCTTTGTTGAGGTCTCTATTGTCCAGACACACTCTGGTTTTTCCATCTTTCTTTGGGACCGGCACAACATTCGCCAACCAGGTGGGGTACTTAGTAACTCGTATGACCTTCACCTTAAACTTCTTAACCTCTTCTTTTATCTTTACGCTGATGTTCGTTTTGAATTTTTGCAACTTTTGCTTCACTGGCCGGCATTCAGGATAGATAGGCAACTTGTGTACCACCAAGTCAGTAGTAAGCCCGGGCATGTCATCATAGGACCAAGCAAAGATTTCTTTGAATTCATGCAACAACCTTATCAACTCTTCCCTGAGGGATGTTTCCAAATGAACACTGACTTTTGTTTCCCGGACATTATCTTCACTTCCCAAATTGATGGATGCTGTCTCACTCAAGTTCGGTTTGGGTTTTTCCTCATATTGGTTCATGTCCTTACTTATTTCCTCCAGGGCTTCCTCATCCTCATATTATATCTCACTATCCTCCTCAATTTCTTGTATGATAATGCGACTGTCAGAACTGGGTCGGGAATTCTTCATGCATGACATGTCATCAGAATCAACACATATGGAACTGTACAAAAGAAAAGATAAAAAATTAGGCAAAAAATGAAGAAAGAAGAAAACTGCATTTCATTGATATCAAAAAGATGAACAAAGTTTTGGGTACAATTTTGATTTCCATGGGGGAAGGGGGACTACAAAAGTAAAATTGCTTTTTCGGGGAAATGATGATGAATTTTCAAGAGCTAACTACCAAGAATCCTTCCTGATCGGGAAAGGAGTGATTTCCTAGTTGTTGAGCATAACACCAGATCCCACGAATTGCACGTCCATCCTGCTAGTGCCTTCTCCCATTTCAACCATGTTCACATCCCCAAATATCTTCTCAAACCTCATCCAGAGTTCTTCATCGGGTCGGGTCTCAATGTACCTTGATGCAGTAGATGTCAGATGTTTACTACCGGGCTTGACAAAGATGTCGGAAAGATTGGGATGGGTTTCGGCAGGGTCCAGTTCTTCTTTTTGGTTTTCTGGGATTTTTAGATGTCGGCATAGGTGGGTTTGAACCCCAAGCTGAAGGTGTCTTTGTTCACTGGCAGCTCAACTGGTTGAGTGATTCCTTGCAAAGCTTTTCCCAGCCCTTTTTCCTGGTGCAAACCCATTTTTAAGCATCTCCCGGGTGACCATCACAGCGGCAGGTGCCACCGTAGGGATTGGCAGTTTCTCACCCTTAGAAATTTTGTTCACTGTTATGGTATCTGTTACCTGGTATACCCAAGGACCCTTGTCTCTATCAGCATCATCAAATGGCATTACGACATTGCAGGTGTCTCCCTTTCCATGCACTACGACTTCTTGTTGGTCCCATTCAAACTTGACCATTTGGTGCAAGGATGACGGCACGGCTTTGGCTGTGTGGATCCATGGTCGACCCAGTAATAGATTGTAAGATACAGTAATGTCCAATAGCTGAAACTCCATTGTAAAATCCACGGGCCCGATGGTAACCTCCAAGACGATATCCCCCAAAGTGTTCTTACTTCCACCATCAAATCCTCTCACATTCACACTGTTTCTTCGAATTCTGTCGGTACTGATATTCAACTTCCCACATATAGGCGATTTCACAAGAATCAAAATTAGCCATACATACCTGGTGATGCTTTTTCCTCCTACTTTATGCTTACCCCAGATATCCTACTCTTGCCAACCTTGTTCTTGAAGACTCTTACTTCTACTCACTTCTTTTTACTAGAAATCAAGTTTAATAATCATGCATGAGTGTAAAAATTCTATTTTCAAAAGCTATTATATGCAAACCTCTCTTTACCCAATTAAAACTGAAAATCAAAGAAAATAGTTAGGGTTTTTACCTTGAAAATATTGGGGAAGTTGAATCCTTGCCCTAGAATCCCTTGGAATTAAGTAGTTGAAACAATCCTTGAAGATGAAGAACTTCTCTCTCTAAAAACCCTCTCTTCTCTCTCTAATTTTTGGTAAGATAATATGATAAAATGAAGAAGAAGTGTGTTATATTAAAGAAGAGATCGGGTCAAAATGTCACAAAATCTGGGCCGGGGTCAAATATGCGGTCACTATGCGACCGCAGAATCCACATGCGGTCCGCAAAGTGACCGCGAAAATGGCCTCAAAGTTATGCAGGTTCTGTTAAGGAATGCGGTCACTATGCGGACCGCATGTTGATTCTGCGGTCGCAAAAGTGCACCGCAGATTTGACATGCGATCGCATATCGACCGCACATTTGACGGATTTTTGGGAAACTCTCTGGAACGATTTGCGGTCAGAATGCGGTCCGCATGTTGATTCTGCGGTCGCATTCTTGACCGCATATTTGACACTTTTTCGGAAAAATTAATTCTCTACATTTTTGAAACTTAAATCAATACCAAGGGTCCGAACCGCGGCGAGCAAGCTCGCCGCGAAGAATTCTACGCATTCCTAACACATCATTCGGACCATGACACCACATCTACTAGGTTTTATGCACAAAAATTTTACGGGGCCTTACATCCTCCCCCCTTAAGATCATTCGTCCTCGAATGAGGATTTTGAAATAAATGAGTTTTGAAAGACATGATATGCAAGCTATCAAAATTTTGACTAACTCTTATATTTTAGAAAAATTTCGCCAGAGTTTCCTTTGTATTATGGACATATCCACCTGTCAGAGGGCCCCCGAAACATATTACCAAACAACAATACACAAATACAACACCTTTCACAACTGGTATACACTTTCTTATCTCAACGAATGCACATATTATATCACATTGTTACAATTGCACATAACTAGTCACTTCAATGAATTTTCACCTTATTTAACCATTTTAACACACCATATGCACTTAACAAACCATTACCAATCTACACTTACTATTAGTTGTTTATTAAACACGTAAATCTTTATAAGGCTTTCATTTATCAAGAACGGTTCAAGTGACCCAAGGTAACAACACATTTAACTCATTACAAATAAAGGAGACTTTACTAATACTAAGAGGGAAACAACTTAGGCAAGATGACAAGTTACTAGGAGTAGGAGGGTCACCTAATTTCTTCTAGGCTTGATCGAACAAATGGGGGTACTTTTCCTTCATCTCTTTTTCCGCTTCCCATGTGGCCTCCTCAACTTGTTGACTTCGCCACAATACTTTAACAGAGGCGACTTCCTTATTTCTCAACTTACGGACTTGCCTATCAAGAATGGCAACTGGAACTTCTTCATATGACAAATTTTCATTAACCTCTATAGCTTCGAACTGGCATGATGGTGGATGGATCTCCAATCACTTTCTTCAACATGGACACATGGAATACCGGATGCACCGATGACATCTCAGGAGGCAACTCTAGCCTATAAGCAACTTGACCAATCCTTTGAACGATCCGATATGGCCCGACATACCTAGGACTCAATTTCCCTTTCTTTCCGAACCGCATGACTCCCTTCATAGGAGATACCCTCAAGAACACCCAATCGTCGACTTGAAACTCCAAATCCCTTCGACGAACGTCTGCATAGGACTTTTGATGACTTTGTGCTGTTTTCATTCTCTCCTGAATAACCTTGACCTTTTCCATAGCTTCGTACACCATGTCTGGCCCTAGCAATTCCGCTTCACCTACCTCAAACCACCCGATTGGCGATCTACATCTTCTCCCGTACAATGCCTCAAACGGGGCCATTTGAATGCTAGCATGATAGCTGTTATTGTAAGCAAATTCTATCAGGTGGCAAGTGTTCATCCCAATTACCTTTAAAATCTAAGACACAAGCCCGCAACATATCTTCAAGCGTCCGAATGGTCCGCTCGGCCTGTCCATCGGTCTGTGGATGGAAAGCTGTGCTGAGATTCACCTGAGTTCCCAAACCTTGCTGAAACTTCTTCCAAAAGTTAGTTGTGAACTGAGCCCCGCGATCCGAGATGATAGAAAGTGGAGTGCCATGAAGCCTTACTATCTCCTTGATGTACAATCTTGCATATTGCTCCGCAGTATCAGTGGACTTGACAGGCAGGAAGTGAGCTGATTTGGTGAGTCGATCTACTATCACCCATATTGAGTCGAACTTACACTGAGTGCGAGGTAACCCCACCACGAAATCCATATTGATCATCTCCCATTTCCACCTTGGTATTTCTATAAGTTGAGTTAATCCACCAGGCCGTTGATGCTTGGCCTTCACTTGTTGACAGTTCGGACATTTAGCTACAAAGCCTGCCACATCCCTTTTCATACCGCTCCACCAATAAATCTCCTTGAGATCGTGATACATTTTCGTTGAACCAGGGTGCACAGAATACCTGGAAGTATGAGCCTCTGCCATCACTCTTTCCCGAAGCTCGTCCACATCCGGAACACATAGCCTATCTCGACACCGCAATACACCATCTTCGTTGCTGAGTACAAATGCTGAGGTCTTGTCATTCAGGACTGCTTCCTTCACCCGAACCAATGCTGGATCCATGAACTGTTTTTCCTTGATTTCCGCGACCAATGATGATTCTGCTCCATTATGCACCAAAATATCCCCCTCGTCTGACGCCGAGATACGAACCCCCAAACTGGCTAATTGGTAAACCTCTCGAGCCAGGGGTCTCCGATCCACACCCAAATGAGCCAAACTACCCATGGATTTCCGACTAAGAGCGTCGGCTACCACATTTGCCTTCCCTGGATGGTACAATATGTCCATATCATAGTCCTTGAGTAATTCTAACCACCGCCGCTGTCTCGGATTTAGCTCCTTCTGCTTGAACAAATACTGGAGGCTCTTGTGGTCTGAAAACACATCTACATGAACTCCATAAAGATAGTGCCGCCATATTTTCAAGGCAAACACAACAGCTGCAAGTTCCAAATCATGCGTCGGATAATTCTTCTCATGGTTCTTGAGTTGTCCTGGAAGCATAAGCTATAACCTTTCCGTGCTGCATCAATACACATCCCAAACCGACTCTGGAGGCATCACAATAGACTACAAATCCCTCTGTGCCTTCTGGCAAGGCCAATACCGGTGCCGAGGTCAATCTTGACTTCAATTCTTGGAAACTTTTCTCACATGCTTCGGACCACTGGAACTTAACTGCTTTCTGCGTCAATTTAGTCAATGGGGAGGCGAGGGTTGAGAATCCCTCTACAAACCTCCGATAGTACCCTGCCAGACCCAAAAAGCTGCGAATCTCTGTCGGGGTCGTGGGTCTAGGCCAATCTTTCACTGCCGCAATCTTCCGAGGATCCACCATAATTCCCTCACTGGAAATAACATGCCCTAGAAAAGCTACGGACTCCAACCAAAACTCACATTTTGAGAACTTGGCATATAATTGATGCTGAAGAAGGGTCTGCAATGCTGCTCTGAGGTGAACGGCATGATCTTCCCTGCTCCGAGAGTAGATGAGAATGTCGTCAATGAATACAATCACAAAGGAATCTAGGAATGGCTTGAAAACCCGATTCATAAGGTCCATGAAAGCTGCTGGGGCATTGGTTAGCCCAAAAGACATGACCAAAAACTCAAAGTGACCATAACGAGTTCTAAAGGCGGTTTTAGGAATATCCTGCTCCCTAATTTTCAACTGGTGGTACCCGGACCGTAAATCAATCTTTGAGAAGAACCTCGCTCCCTGCAATTGGTCAAATGGATCATCCACTCGAGGCAATGGATATTTATTCTTAATGGTGACTTTGTTAAGCTGGCGATAATCAATACACATTCGAAGTGACCCATCCTTCTTTCTGACAAAGAGAACCGGAGCACCCCATGGCGACACACTCGGTCGTATGAACCCTTTCTCTAATAAATCCCTCAGCTGCTCCTTTAACTCCCTTAACTCTGCTGGCGCCATTCTGTATGGTGGAATGGATATTGGCTGAGTATCCGGCATTACATCGATCCCGAAATCAATCTCCCTATCCGGCGGGATGCCTGGAAGCTCATCTGGAAACACTTCAGGAAATTCATTCACAATTGGCACGGACTCGAGGATAGGCACATCCGAGGTGGTGTCCGTTACCCGAACCAGGTGATAGATACACCCCTTCTTAATCATCTTCGAAGCCTTAAGGTAGGAAATAAACCTACCCCTTGGCACTACACCATTTCCTCTCCATTCAATGACTGGCTCGTTAGGGAACTCGAGCCTCATAACTCTCGTTCGACAATCAAGTTTGGCAAAGCACGAATAGAGCCAATCCATCCCCATAATTACATCAAAATCTACCATCCCAAGCTCAATAAGATCGGCTGTGGTATCACGACCACCCACCGTAACAACACAATTCCTATAGACTCGTGAGGCTATAATAGAATCACCAATAGGTGTCGACACAGAGAACGGCTCATGAAGCTGTTCGGGTTCTATCCCAAAACTTGAAGCAATGAATGGAGTAACATAAGACAAGGAGGACCCTGGATCAATAAGGGCATAGCAATCAATAGTCCGAACAGACATGATACCTGTAACAACATCTGGAGAAGCCTCGGCATTTTGGCGACCACTCAATGCATAGAATCGGCTAGGTCCACCCCTACCCTGAGCTCCACCCCTAGCTGCACCACGCCCTGCTGCTGCTGGAGTACGTGCTGATGATGTAGCAGCCGAAGAACCGGATGACTGAGCAGATCCCCTACCTATACCCTGACGGGGTGCACGGCAATCCCGCTGAATGTGACCTCTCACCCCGCACCCGAAGCACACTGGAAGGTCAAGGTAGCAAGTTTCTGTATGAAATCTCCCACACTTGGGGCATGTAGGTCTCCCCTGCTGCTGGGATCTCACCCCAGGACGACCAGACTGACGAGACCTCCTGCTGTCTGAACCAGGTCTCGAGTAACTGCCTTGCTGATGACTGTGCACGGATGGAGGTGCACTCGCGGAGGACTGAGCATATGACTGGGATGGCCCTGATGAACCTTTCCCTGAATGACCCATGAACGACCCATTGACCGGGCCCTGCTGCTACTTTCTCTTTCTGCACGAATCTTCAATTTCCTGGCCTCTGTGGCCCGAGCAAACCCCACAATCCTCCCATAGTTCATGTCTGAGTGCAAAGCTGCTGTGGCGGCCTCATTCACCACCAAAGGGCTAAGGCCCCGAACAAACCGTCGAACCCGGGCATCCATGGTCGACACTAAATGTGGAGCGTACTTGGACAACCTTACGAACTCCATGTGATACTCCCAAACACTCATACGGCCCTGTTTGAGAACCTCGAACTCAGTGGCACGAGCCGCCATTGCCTCAGCAGGTAAGAAGTGGTCCATAAATGCATCCACGAACTCATCCCATCCGGCCGGAGGGCTCCTTCCTTATGGGAATCCTCCCACATTTCGAACAATGAACGTGCCGCTCCCTTCGGCCTGTAAGAGGCCAACTCTACCCCCTCTATATCTGTAGCCTTCATTACTCCGAGGGTCTTGTATATCTCATCAAGGAATTCCTGTGGGTCGGCCTCTGGATCGGTGCCTGAAAATTCCGGAGGGGCCAATCGCAAGAATTGATGGACTCTGGAGCCAAAAGAATCTCCCCGTCCGCTGGAGGATGCGGGGGCATCATGGGATCTCTGGGCCTGTGCGGCCACTAGCCGTGTTAACATATGGATGGCTCCCCTAAGTTCTTCATTAGAGATACCAGAGCCCGAAGCGGGAACTGTATTTGAGTCAGGAACACCGGGAGGAGGAATGGTGGCATCCTCTGCCGCGGCTGGAATAGGGACACTTGGGTTTTGAACAGATGGGCCAGGCAAATTCGGGACCGGTGGGTCATTCTCTCCCACGGCATCGGGTACATGATTAACAAGCAGCACTTGGGCCGGTATTGGCCCTAAGACCGAGTCTAGCCTTCTTCTTAGGTGCCATATTCTGAAAATTTGGGAACAAGGCACGAATTAGACACAGATATTTCCACATTGCACTTTACCGCACGACATAGATTAACAAAGAAATAGGTAATTTCCTAAATGCCCGTGTAGCCCCCTACTTATATGATGTGGTTGACAACACACCTATAAGAAGGGCACTACTAGACACGGCTCCGAGACATCCTAGGACACTTTAAAACCTTAAGCTCTGATACCAAGTTTGTCACGCCCCAAATCGAGGAACATGACCGGCGCCTGACCGGGTTGCCCCAGTCAAGCGGACCTGGGTGCCTTTCATTCCCACGCGTTACCCCTGTGATGACTGTGTCTCATTAACCAAATATATTAATAATCGTAATTGATTTCACATTAAACAAATAAAACGATACGAGTGATTCATTAGCTAGATTTCAATTTTTACAACGCCCGACATAACACAATATATACATAAGACTGGAGTCCCACAGTTTACATGTCTACAGAGCCTCTAGGATACAAAAAGAGAAATACAATACTTGTCGGTAACAAGGCTCCGGCTATACCTTACAAAACCAAAATGAAATCTAAATCGAGTGGCATGAACCACACAAGGCCCCGAGGAAGAAAGGGGCTCACCAAAACGGGCGGTGGAAGGAGAAGGATACTACTGCCGATGAGCTGAAGTGCCTGCTACTGATCCACCTACAATCATGACACGAATGTAGCGCCCCCGGCAAAAAGGGACGTCGGTACACTTGAATTGTACTGGTATGTATGGACAAACTTTGTCCCAAGTAAACTCAAGCCATTAAATTACATCAACAATTAATTAAGCCAACCAACCATGTTTCCACATTTTCCTCATTTCAAGTAATTCTCAACACAAAGCACTTCCTACGATCAACCAATTTAACAATTACCAATCAATCACATAAAGCACAAGTAGTCAAACAAAGGGGCAATCAGTGCCCCACAGGTTGCAAACTCTCCTGTTGTCTCCTTTCACAATTTCACATTATTGATTTATGTATCAATTTTCAATAGCGATTTCGATCGCTTTCCATCCTTATTGCCCCTGACCACCCTTATTACCTCGGCCACCCTTATCACCCCAACCCACACCTTATTTCACCACGTTGCGGCGCGCAACACGACCCCGCCTTACAGTTGAAAACACAACAATTTCAAACAGCAGATAAGGTACTACACACAATTTCAACAAGTTCAAATAAGCAACTTACACATTGGTTCATGTTCTCAATTTCCTCACAATTCAATATCACAACCATGTTACAATATTTCCACAATTCAAGTGTTTCATCTCTTTCCACAATAAACCAATTCCCAAGTGTTTCGTTTGTTTTCCACAAGGTGCCATATAGGCCATCATAGTCATTATTCACAATCCTTTTGCCAAATTAAACTCTCATTTTACATCACTCATAACTCAACAACAAACTTTGAATATCCAACAACAACATCAAGAATTTCACACAATTTGTCAATTTAACACGAAACAAACAAACTTCACACATATAGGCGATTTCACAAGAATCAAAATTAGCCATACATACCTGGTGATGCTTTTTCCTCCTACTTTATGCTTACCCCAGATATCCTACTCTTTCCAACCTTGTTCTTGAAGACTCTTACTTCTACTCACTTCTTTTTACTAGAAATCAAGTTTAATAATCATGCATGAGTGTAAAAATTCTATTTTCAAAAGCTATTATATGCAAACCTCTCTTTACCCAATTAAAACTGAAAATCAAAGAAAATAGTTAGGGTTTTTACCTTGAAAATATTGGGGAAGTTGAATCCTTGCCCTAGAATCCCTTGGAATTAAGTAGTTGAAACAATCCTTGAAGATGAAGAACTTCTCTCTCTAAAAACCCTCTCTTCTCTCTCTAATTTTTGGTAAGATAATATGATAAAATGAAGAAGAAGTGTGTTATATTAAAGAAGAGATCGGGTCAAAATGTCACAAAATCTGGGCCGGGGTCGAATATGCGGTCACTATGCGACCGCAGAACCCACATGCGGTCCGCATAGTGACCGCAGAATTGCCCCAAATTTTACACAGGTTCTGTTAAGGAATGCGGTCAGAATGCGGTCCGCATGTTTGATCTGCGGTCGCAAAATGCACCGCAGATTTGACATGCGATCGCATATCGACCGCACATTTGACACGATTTTTGGGAAACTCTCTGGAACGATTTGCGGTCAGAATGCGGTCCGCATGTTGATTCTGCGGTCGCATTCTTGACCGCATATTTGACACTTTTTCGGAAAAATTAATTCTCTACATTTTTGAAACTTAAATCAATACCAAGGGTCCGAACCACGGCGAGCAAGCTCGCCGCGAAGAATTCTACGCATTCCTAACACATCATTCGGACCATGACACCACATCTACTAGGTTTTATGCACAAAAATTTTACGGGGCCTTACACGGAGTCTCTGGAAAAACTTCCCCAAATCCCTCACATGATCATGTTGCTTCTTGGACTTTATGATGACATCGTCCACATACACTTTGATTTCTCGATGCATCATGTCATGGAACATCGTGGTCATTGCCCTCATATAAGTTCCTCCGGCATTCTTTAATCCAAACGGCATCACTCTATAGCAATACGTTCCCCAAGGTGTAATGAAAGCAGTTTTCTCCGCGTCTTCTTCGTCCATCATAATCTGATGATAACCGGTGTAACAATCCCCAAACAAACCGATCTCATGCTTGGCTCAATTGTCGATCAATATGTGGATGTTTGGCAATGGGAAGTCATCTTTTAGACTGGCTTTGTTGAGGTCTCTATTGTCCAGACACACTCTGGTTTTTCCATCTTTCTTTGGGACCGGCACAACATTCGCCAACCAGGTGGGGTACTTAGTAACTCGTATGACCTTCACCTCAAACTTCTTAACCTCTTCTTTTATCTTTACGCTGATGTTCGTTTTGAATTTTCGCAACTTTTGCTTCACTGGCCGGCATTCAGGATAGATAGGCAACTTGTGTACCACCAAGTCAGTAGTAAGCCCGGGCATGTTATCATAGGACCAAGCAAAGATGTCTTTGAATTCATGCAACAACCTTATCAACTCTTCCCTGAGGGATGTTTCCAAATGAACACTGACTTTTGTTTCCCGGACATTATCTTCACTTCCCAAATTGATGGATGCTGTCTCACTCAAGTTCGGTTTGGGGTTTTCCTCATATTGGTTCATGTCCTTACTTATTTCCTCCAGGGCTTCCTCATCCTCATATTATATCTCACTATCCTCCTCAATTTCTTGTATGATAATGCGACTGTCAGAACTGGGTCGGGAATTCTTCATGCATGACATGTCATCAGAATCAACACATATGGAACTGTACAAAAGAAAAGATAAAAAATTAGGCAAAAAATGAAGAAAGAAGAAAACTGCATTTCATTGATATCAAAAAGATGAACAAAGTTTTGGGTACAATTTTGATTTCCATGGGGGAAGGGGGACTACAAAAGTAAAATTGCTTTTTCGGGGAAATGATGATGAATTTTCAAGAGCTAACTACCAAGAATCCTTCCTGATCGGGAAAGGAGTGATTTCCTAGTTGTTGAGCATAACACCAGATCCCATGAATTGCACGTCCATCCTGCTAGTGCCTTCTCCCATTTCAACCATGTTCACATCCCCAAATATCTTCTCAAACCTCATCCAGAGTTCTTCAACGGGTCGGGTCTCAATGTACCTTGATGCAGTAGATGTCAGATGTTTACTACCGGGCTTGACAAAGATGTCGGAAAGATTGGGATGGGTTTCGGCAGGGTCCAGTTCTTCTTTTTGGTTTTCTGGGATTTTTAGATGTCGGCATAGGTGGGTTTGAACCCCAAGCTGAAGGTGTCTTTGTTCACTGGCAGCTCAACTGGTTGAGTGATTCCTTGCAAAGCTTTTCCCAGCCCTTTTTCCTGGTGCAAACCCATTTTTAAGCATCTCCCGGGTGACCATCACAGCGGCAGGTGCCACCGTAGGGATTGGCAGTTTCTCACCCTTAGAAATTTTGTTCACTGTTATGGTATCTGTTACCTGGTATACCCAAGGACCCTTGTCTCTATCAGCATCATCAAATGGCATTACGACATTGCAGGTGTCTCCCTTTCCATGCACTACGACTTCTTGTTGGTCCCATTCAAACTTGACCATTTGGTGCAAGGATGACGGCACGGCTTTGGCTGCGTGGATCCATGGTCGACCCAGTAATAGATTGTAAGATACAGTAATGTCCAATAGCTGAAACTCCATTGTAAAATCCACGGGCCCGATGGTAACCTCCAAGACGATATCCCCCAAAGTGTTCTTACTTCCACCATCAAATCCTCTCACATTCACACTGTTTCTTCGAATTCTGTCGGTACTGATATTCAACTTCCCAAGAGTTGACAACGGGCAAATGTTTGCACTTGAGCCATTATCTATCAGCACCCTGGTAACCACTGACTCACTTTTCACCCTATTATGCTCGGTTCCCTCAACGGGAAATTCGATGTCTGAGAATGTAATCTTATTGGATTCGAAGATCTTGTTGGTAATCTTTTCGAGATAACAAACTGAGATCTTCTCAGGGACATGTGCCTCATTCAATATCTTCATCAGAGCTTTTCTGTGTTCTTCCGAAACGATCAACAACGAGAGCAAAGAGATTTGTGCGGGTGTTTTCCACAACTGCTCTACTATGGAGTAATCCTGAGATTTTATCTTCTTGAGGAACTCTTCCGCTTCTTCTTCGGACAGACGCTTCTTCAATTGACCTTCTTTCACTACCTTCATTTTCCTCAAATCTTCCAGGGCAAAACACCTCCCGGACCGAGTTAGACCGTGCGTGTCATTGATTTCTCCAGACACCTCTTTCCCTTTGTAAATCACTGCCACCTTGTTGTAGTTCCAAGGTACAGTCTTGGTATCTACCACCGGTATCTGTACAACTGGTCTTATAATTACCGGTTCCACGATGCGCCTTTCATTGTTAACACTGGTTTCACACCTCGTACTACAACTTTCAAATTTTCTACCACTATTTATCTTTTCACTGGTTCTTCAGCTATCACTTTTCCTTTCTCAACTTCCTTCTCTGCTTTTCTACTGGCCTTGATCATCATGACAGGCTGGGATGGCTTCCGGCTGCTATCCTCTTGTGCCAACTCTATCATATGTGCTTCATGGTGAGCTGGCAGTGGGTTCTGAGTAATGTTCGGGGCCTCTGGAGCCTGCACTTCAATCCTCCGGCTATCGATGAGTTCTTGAATAGCGTTCTTCAAATGCCAACATTTCTTAGTGTCGTGTCCCAGTACTCCAGAGCAATACTCGCACCTAACCGACTGATCGATGTTCTTTGGAGGTGGATTCGGAAGCTTTGACTCGATTGGGCTCAACATTCCCAATTCCTTCAATCTATGATAGAGGCTAGTATAGGATTCCCCCAGCGGTGTGAATATTTTCTTTGCCTAATTTCTATTCCTCATCTCGGGGTAGGGCATGAAGTTGGGTTTGTTTGGGTTTCTGTAAGCTCTATATGAAGGGTAAGAATTTTGTGCGTGATAAACATTCTGTGGGGCCTGGGCTCGCCATACCTGTGGTGGTGGTAGATAAGTTTGGGCTTGCGGATTGTGGTAATATGGGGTAGTTGGTGGGTAGTATGGTGGAGGTGGGTTGTATGATGCTGGTGGGTTGTATGTGGTTGGTCGGTTGTATGGGGTTGGTGGGTATGGCTGATATGGTCGTGGAGGGCGATGGTATTGGCTGCGGTTCCAAGGTTTGCTCTCCACAACTGACACTTCTTCGTTTTTCTTCTTCCCAATGGTTCCTCCACTACCAGTCTGAATGGCCTGATTTGTGGCCTTGATTGCTGAAAAACTCATAATCTTGTTAGTTTTTAAACATTCTTCCACGAAACTTCCCATCTTCACAACCTCATTAAAACTCTTCCCGATGGCTGACACTAGGTGTCCATAATAGGTAGGCTCCAAACCCTGCAAGAAACAGTCCACCATTTCACTTTCCTTCATCGGCGGATCCACCCTCGCCGCCTGTTCTCTCCAACTAAAACTGTACTCTCTAAAGCTTTCACCAGGTTTCTTCTCCATCTTCGTGAGTGACAATCTATCCGGTATGATTTCCAAATTGTACTGAAAATGGTTCGTGAATGCCTGTGCGAGATCATCCCAGATAAACCATCTGGTGTGATCTTGGTGCGTGTACCATTCCAAAGCGGAACCACTCAAACTTTGGCTGAAATATGCCATCAAAAGCTCATCTCTACCCCCTGTGCCCTGCATCTTACTGCAATAACCTCTAAGATGGGCCACCAGGTCTCCGTGTCCAGTGTACATGTCAAACTTCGGCAACTTGAATCCGACAGGAAGTTGCACTTCTGGAAACAGACATAGGTCCTTGTACGCCACACTTACTTGTCCCCCTAACCCTTGCATGTTACGAAAGGAGTTCTCCAAACTCTTCATTTTCCTGGCCATCTCCTCCTGTTATGTATTCTTAACAGGTTTCTTTTCGATTGCCTCCATCAATGGAGTGTGAGATTCGTGTTGTCGGAAGGTTGGCTCAGGTGGGTAGTAGTGGGTTTCTTGTACATGAAACAACGGTCACTGGATGACTTGAGTAAGGCGGCAAGTGGAGGTGCCACATATACTGGAGCAACCTGAGGTGGCTGGGGTGGTACTTGTTTTGATAGAGGTGGTGGCACTTGGGATGTGGAAGCATAGTAGTGCTGATAGTCGGGATATGTAGAGGATGAATTCACAGTGGGTGGCTCAGGGTTGGGATTAGTTGGGGGGATGTATGCGGGGTTAGCAGGATAAGTGGGCAAGGGTTGACCCCTCAACCAAGCCTGGTGCATCTCACCCATCTGCTGTTTCAGTTTGTACATCTCTTCCTTCATCCCCGTCATGTCCACAATTTCCTCCTCCTGGACGGGATCCATGAATGTTGCTTCAATTTCTTGTGACACGGCCTTTGTCATTTTCTTATATCTTCTGTTGTAGGGGTGAATAGCCAGAATGCCAAGTACTAGAATCAGAATCTCATAAACAGCAACACCCGTTAGTTGTTAGCACATAAGGAGATAAGACACAACGATTTAGAATAAACACATTCTCCTTGGATTGTCATGCATCATCCCGGCCTTTATTTTGAACTAATCATCTCTTTTTTTTTTCTTTTCTTCTTCTTTTTTCTCTTTTCTTTTCTTTCTCTATTTTCTTTTCTCTTATTATTAATTTGTGTTCCTGTTTATTTGCCTATCGTAAATAAAGAATTGATATAAAGTAAAAGAATTGACAACAACTCATGATTTTCATTGACAGCTCAAAAAACATTGATTTACAAGATGATGTTGTAATGCCAATGCAAAGAAATATAAATACAGAATGCATGCCCTAAGAATACATCAATGCTCCTAGTGCCCTCGAGACATCGTTCGGTCTTCCCGCGGGCCTATATGCTAATCCCTTTTGGAGCCTTTCCAGTTCAGACATGACTTGCTGTACAAAGAACTTCACCGCTGACACAAAGGTTCCTCGGGACATATCTTCACATAGCTGGCTCTTCCGGGTGATGTACTGAGCAATACGGACAATTTTCTCTCGAACAACCCCTTATCTCTTGAAGCAATCGGCTGATCTGTTCGGTTCGAGCATCTAAAGTATGTTGGTTCTCCTTTTGCATTTGATGTAGCTCAAACTCTAATCGAGCCATAGTCGTGTAACAATGTTCTCTTTCTTCTTCGAGATCTTTGATGACCTTGTTACTTTTGACAGTGGCTGTAACAATTTTCTTTCTTAGTCGAGCTACCTCAGGCTCATGCTTATCCTGTAGCTGCTGAACCAACTTGGCTCTTTCCTCGGCATCTCTGGTTATTTGCTTCTGAGCCCTGACTAATTTATTTTCTGCTTTGTCTAAGTCTAAGTTGTAGTCATTCACCTTGCGCCGAAGAGTCTCAATCAATTTCTCATCCCGGGCTAAGCGAATGGGGGTCTCGGATACAATTTTCATCTGAGCAACATGAGCCTTTAGCATTTCATTTTCTTTATTCAGCTGCTTTTTTTGCTCCCTCGTCGGATGCTGCCTGCAAACCGCTTTCAAACTGGAGGTCTCTAAATTGTTTTTCCAGCAAGCTAATCTTGGCCTTATATTCACTCTCCTTGGCCACCCAATTCCTGTTTTCTTTAGATTGCTCCACCAGATCTTGCAAGTGAGGTCTTTTCGAAGGCCGGTCGTGCTAAATACCCCATCGATACCATGCGGAATATCCAGATGACACTTCACCTCGAGCTCTGTTCTGCACACAAGTATCTACCTTCAAGTTCTGACATTCATTCCAAATTTGACGGACCTTTGCTTCCGGGAATTTCACATCCAGACTAATCTCTATCACTTGTGAACTGAGGTCCCCGTCCTTTGGTATAAATTGACATCTACCAAGCTGTCACAGTTCCCTGTACGGGGCATAAGGCTGGATACTCTTTAAACCCATGATAAAAAAGTGTGACCCTTCTGTCGGCATATAAATTACCTCGTCAAGAGGTAGCCAATCATATGTCCAATCAATCTGGCCGTCGGTCAATGATCGAAGATGCGAAATCCAATCCTTTACTCCCTCTGGCAATTTGACTTCTTTTGTTCTCGTGTAAAATTCTTCAAGGCATGTTCTTCCGGTCGGCCCATAACTTGAGAACGAGGGATGATGGCATAGATGTTCAATCAACCAAATCTGCAAAATCAAATTGCACCCCTTAAAGAAGTTGGCTCCAATCTTGCATGCAGTCAAGGCACGGTAGATGTCGGCTAAAATCATTGGCGCTAAAGTAAAATTGTCTTGTACTACCAAAGTGCTTGCTACCCCGGCAACCTTTATACTGATGTGCCCATCTTTTCTCGGAAATATGATAACTCCGAGAAATGCCACTAAGAAAGCAAACCGTCGATGCTCCTCCCACTTTGCTCGGTTGGACTTGCTACACAACTTGTTCGTGGAGTCGTTGAAACCCCCGACATGTCCGTACCTACTATAGATGAATTTTAGGGAGCAATATCCGTTGGCTAAATCCTCTTTGTGGAAATTCATGGGAATTTTCTAAGAATCCACAAAGCGATGCACCGTTACTGCTCTCGGAGATACCGGATATTTTCCTTTCAAGGGGACCTCATTCTTCACTATGTAGTAAGCAGTCTCCTCCAGAGTCGGAGTGAATTCACAATCCAGAAGAAGTAGTACATTGTGTGCGGGATCCCAATACGTGACCAGTGCTCTGATTATGTCACCTCGGGGCACTATGTCCAATAACCCCGTGAGATCCTTCAAGTAGCTTTTGTCCCAGTTTTGACTTTCTGTTTCCATGTCATGCCACCATAGTCTCAGCTCCAAAGGGATTTTATTCATTAGGGAGAAAGGTTCATTCAATATTGTGCTCATCCCGCACATTTATTAAGGCGATTCTATTCAGAAAAGAGAAAAATCTTTTTCAATGCAAATTTTTGTTTTTGAAAGAGTCATGACTTTCGAAGTGGTCATTTTTGCCAAAACATCCTTCCGGCGTCCTTTCGGAACATTCCGTTGTTTCCAAAAATAGCAATCACTTCGATTATTTGAAAAAATCTTTTTGGTCTTTTTCTAAAAGGTGTGGTTGGACCCGTTCAAGGGTTGCCTACGTATCCCGCCTAATGGCATGAATCAAACATGCGTAGTTCGGTAAGATTAGTTGACCAATTATTTCAAAAGTCAAAACCATTTTTTTTATTTTCGGATTTTTCGAATACACACTTTCACTAGCTTTTATTTCTCTCTTTTTTTCTTTTCAACATTTTTCTATCCCCGGGAGTTTTGCCGGTCCGCATAACGATCAAGGACAATAAAATGCAACATGTAATATGCTCGGTCTTTTTTTTTTAAATACTGGGTCACCTGTCCTAGACGGACCCAACCCCTGTGTTGAGTCCCCTAAGTCAGATATGATTCAAATAATCGTCCTAGACCTATGTTCAACATCTTACAGTTTTCATAGAATGCTAGACCATGTACCCGAGCGGACAATTCGAATCGAGGAGGGGGCTATGTACCGGTGACTCGCGGAGTCAATCGGCTTTGTAACTTATCCGGCCTCTGTTTCTTAATTTTGGGGTAACTTAACAGAAAGGGGAGTCTCAACCAGTAAGCACATCCCCGGGGGTGAAGAAGAGAACGGTTTTCGGCACAATTTTATATACAGTCCACGTAGTATCGAAGCGGTAAATCACATAGCATATTGTTCAAATCATATAACGAAATCAAATAATATCAAGAATGGCAATTCTAAGGAGCCGAGTTCTTAAACCCTAAAACCGAAGTTCTGGGTTGGGATTCCCCAGCAGAGTCGCCAGAGCTGTCACACCTCCCTTTTTACAACCCCAAAAACATAATAATGCTTATAGGGTATACCCCGATGTTCAAATACTCGAGACGGATATAATAGCACAGAGGAATGAGTTTTTCCACTTAAAGGACAATCGATTCGGGATATTTGTTTAATTATTCAGAGTCCCCACTTGGAAAAATAATGGTGTCCCAAGTCACCGGTTAATCCCGAATCCAAGGAAATTGACTCTTTTATTAATGTCCGCGAAACAAAGATCTGGATAAGGAACTTTGTCAACCCGGGAGAAGGTGTTAGGCACTCCCGGATTCCGTGGTTTTAGCACGGTCGCTCAATCGTCGTTCTTGACTCTTGTTTGACTTATTACAGATTTCAACAATACGTATATGCTTTTATTTTTATATTTTTATAGAATTGCGACATTGCGAAAACACACCTCGAGTCACACCGCAAGCAGTACGCCTGTGACTTTTGGTATATTTCGTCTTTGTCGGGATTTAAGATGTGAGTTGCACCAGGTGCACACTCATTCATAGGAAAGTACATTAAATCGTGCCCTAAATGGTCTATCAGCTTTTAATTGTTTTGGGTAAGACTATAGAATTTGCTAATAGTCTTTCCGGGTCTAATTGCGTTATCTTATTACTAAAGGGGGCCCCGCTGTTTAATATTGTGCGAGGCTCATCCCAATTATTTATTAAAATTCTAATCCTATTTGTTCTACTATATTTTCTATATATGTTTTTTCCTTAATCCATTAGGCATTTCAGTATCAAACCCAGGCCATTTTTCGTTTTCTTCACTAGGCCGATGGCTTTTCTTTCTCCACTCAATTGGGCGTCGGATCTGCCCAGGTCCCAAAGACCTAGGCCATTCTTGATCCCTTGCTCATAGGTCCAGTAGACCTTATACAACAGTTCAGGCCCATGTCATCTCTTGCGCCCGAATTAAATCGGAACAACGATAATATAATTAAGAAACTCACATCAGAATAAGCATAGATCACTAATACTGAACTCAACTGCATTTTTATTCATCGATATAAAGGAAAATCAGTACATGAATCATTAATTCTGAACCGATTATATATTATACACAAAGCTTTAACTAATAAATTATCTCAAACTTTAATCTCTATTAACGAGTTTATGCTAACATTTGAACTACTTACTAGTTTAAAACCCCAAAGTTACTTAACCATATATGTATGTGAGAAATTATGAGGATTATTTAAGGGGATAAGGCGAGTTAATTAAATTCACACTATTAACTATCGACTTTACTACGAGCTAACTCAATTGATATTGCAAATTTAGTTCAAACTGAGTTGTCATGTTATACGGGTGTTTCTCCTTTTAGACTCAATCAGATCTGATCTTTTGTTCTCTTAAAACTAATTGATTACATGAACAATAGTTATTTAGTCTAGCTACCCCATTGTACAACTTCGAACACCTCTATGTGAGTAACTCAGAGACTTGTACGTGATTAACTACTGATTTTATTGTGACTTGATTCATCATACAATTATTAACCCAGTTATAGCATGGATTACAACTCAATTTAGTGTTTTCTTCTTCAGATCTCACTTAATGTCTAAATACAGATTCATGATAGGATGCTTAGCTATGTGATTCTAATTTTTACGAAAAGCTACTATGAAGATCAATTACTAGTTTTGAGACAGTGATATGTCAACTTATGTTTTAAGTTTCTTTACCTAATTAAACTAAGTGAATGCACTACTGCTACTATACTACTACTACGTTTACTAACTATTACAAAATTTTGTGTTTGTTTCTCTACTACTATCTACTACAACAGCAATAAACTACAGATTTTAACTAATACTAAATTAATAACAACATTTAAACTATAGACTACATAATAACACAAAGTTAAGCTAGATCTTCATTTTTCATTCAATCAACTCGCCATTACAGCTTCTAATGAATAGAAGAGTACCTGAATCAGCAAAGAAATCAATGAGTCTATGGGTTAAGCAAGCAAGGCACAGTAGAAGACTCAAACAGCAATGCAACAGCAATGGATTGAATGTCAATGAATAAGGAAAACCACAGCAGCAGCAAATCAAGAAGAAACCCAGGCAAATACCCGATCAAAAACCAAAAGATCATATGAATAACTCCCAAATTTCACTCGAAGAATGCAGAAGAAGCCTATTGCTATATTACTAATACTTCTCTAAACTTTTTCTTCAAAAGCCAGCCCCTAATTCACTCTTTTGGGAGTATTTATAGGAAGGGAAGGGGCTGAAAACTTGGGGTGAAAGTATGGGGTTAAATCCCACTTCTCCCCTTCTTAAAATTATCAAGTTTTCACTTAGACCCCTATTTCAGTTATGAAATCCCTTCCAGCATGTGCTGGAAGGTCCTATACCCTTAAAATTCTGCAAAATTGCAGAAATCAGGAGTACAAATGACTCCCTTAACCCTATATGTTCTAAATTATTCACCAATTTACCTTTTTGGTTTCCCTTTATGCCCTTAATGAAAAGGTTGTTTTACCCGACCTACCTAGGTCTGGTATTCAACTTTTGGGCCTTATTTATCCTATGGCCAGTCCTTGCATTGGCATTTAAGGACTTGCCAGTTTCTATTATTTAAAACTTAGCCTATTTTGTTTCATTTTCAGTTAATTAACCTATTTAATTCATTTTAAAAGCTAATTGCAGGACTAACCTGCTTCATTATTGTATTTATCTTATTTAAAATTTATCCAGACTCAAGTTTAGACTTGGCTTGGGTGGTTTAACCCATTTACTCAACACAATTGGGCCTAAAGCTTTTGCAGGCTAGGCCACTTGAGGTTCAGGGCTCAAAAAAGAGCCTGGGTAAGTCTGGTATTGCAGACTTAGCCCATTTTTGCATATTCTAGCCTTTTAACTGGTCAACAGGCTGCGCATAAGGTCTTTGCAGACTTAGCCACTTGAGACTCAGGGCTCAAATGAGCCTTGGTAAGCCTGCATTTGCAGACTTAACCAGTTTTGCACAACTAGCCCCTTTTGAGGTGGACTAGTGTGTTTGGACCTTGTAGAGTTGATCAACTTTGCAAAATTGACCACTCTTTTGGTCAATTATTACCTAATAGCCTATGTTTGTTCATTTTCAGTCTTAAGCCTATTTAAAAACTAGCCATTTTCATGGAATCTAGCAATAGCAGCTATAACCAATCCCCTAAGTCTTAATCAGTGTTAATCAAATACTCACACTCAACAAGAACTACTAAAACTCAGTCATTTTCAACGTGCATTGCATATAAAGCCACATAACATCAAACATGATGCATTAATCAACCAAAACTCAGAAAAGGCAATTGATATGGTTGAATCTCAGTTAATTAACTCACAGTATCCAATTTCATGTGACAAAGTATGAACTCATGTCAATTTAGACCTAGTTACTACCAGCTCAAGTCATATGACAATTGAAGAACTTCATAAACCATTAAGGTTCATGGCACAAGTACACACAAAAACATATACTATCATAATCAATCAGAGAAGGACTTAAGTAGA
The DNA here is from genome assembly GCA_032618575.1 of Nicotiana noctiflora. Lineage (NCBI taxonomy): Eukaryota > Viridiplantae > Streptophyta > Magnoliopsida > Solanales > Solanaceae > Nicotiana > Nicotiana noctiflora. The sequence continues at coordinate 306,739 of JASVEL010000230.1, forward strand.
TACGAGAGTCTAATGACCAATCCTAAAATCATGCTAAAAGAAAACAGTGAAGACATGGAAAGCTGAAGTAGAACCAACTCAGATATGAAACTAACATTTTGTTGTAACACTGTATATATACATGAAAAGACAAGAAGAGAGGAATTGCTCAACTAATGAGAGTTAGTCGAAGGTGAACTATCATAAAATGAAAGTCCAAAACTCATCAGAACCAAAACATGTGAAGACAAAAGTCAAAGACCAACAAGGTGAAAAAGGTCTAACATTTACAAGATATCCAAGTCAAGTTATTCAGACCAAAATAGCAATCCAAACAGACTAGATAACCTTAGTACAAGGAAAAGATGAATTGATCTGACTAGGAGACTAATCATGCGAAGAGTCATAAAAAGATGAACAAATCAGAAGCCAAAAAACCAAAAAGACAAAGAAAAGATGGATCTTTTAACTTTGAAGGAGAAGAAAAGGTAGATAAGACAGATGAACCAAAATTAAAACAAACACAACAAGATGAACAAAAACCCTAGCACTAACAGGCTCAAAGAAATACGGCAAGATATAGGAGATGAACATTTGTAATCAGAGAAACAGACAAGAATAAGATGTGAGACATAGGGCAGATGAACAGAAACAAGAAAGGGAGCAAAGAAAACCCCTAAAACTAACATGCTAAGTTCAAGAATCAGAAAAAGACAGATAAAACATGCAAAACAAGAAAGCATAGATCAAACAGAGAACAAAGAAACAAATAGAGAAAAAGGAAACACAAGGGAAATGGACACTTAGCTTAGCGGGGTCTGTCCCCCAAGCTTTCCCTTTATTTTTTATTTCCTTTTCACGTATTTTCCCAGACTTTGTTCTTTTTTTTTTCATTTTTTCTCATTTTTCTTTCTGTTTTTCTGTTTTAGACTTCAAGATGAAGTCTTTAAGGCTTTTGGGTTGTAGTGGGGTGTTTGGGGAGTGTAAAACAGTGGATCTTTGAAAGGTTGAAGTTCTGAGTCGCCGGAGTTAGGGTTCCGGCGACTTCTTTTGGGATATTCGAGATATTGGGGGTAGATTCGAAGGATTGCAAGGCTGGGGGGGTTGTAGATCGGACCAAGGCGGTCCGATTGGCATTGGTTTGGAACAGTGGTTCATTGTTTGGTGGTCACCGGTGGTAGATTCCAGTGACCGGAGTTTTAAGAGGAGGGTCTGTTTCTAGGGTTTCTCTGAGGCTTGGTCGGAGAAGAAGAAGAAAGATGAAGAAAGGAGGAGAAGAAGGGTGAGGGGGGTGGCCGGAGACCACCGTGGAGGTAGTGGCCTCCATGGCCGGCTAGGGTTCATGAAGGTTGAAGAAGAAGAAAGGGAGAGAGGTGAGGAGGGTTTGGGGGCGGCTAGGGTTAGGATAGATACAAATGAGCGGCCTCTCTTCAGAAAAGGCCCTTTTATAGGCGAGGAATATAATGAAATCTGGGCTGTTGGTTTGATGGAGATCAACGGCCAGGGTTAGCGTTACTCAAACGACGCCGTCTCGTTGCTCAGGAGACCAAAGCCTTTGCCCTTAGATTATTTCAAAATGGACGGCTGTGATTGGATCTCCGAAATTAATATCTATTTATTAATTGCTTAACTCCCTCAGCCGTTGGATGGTGTTAAACGAACGGCTGAGATCAAATGACCTTTAGGATCAGACGAGCTGACTCTTTTGGGCTAATTCACTGGGCCAAACAATTGGATTTCAATTGGCCCAGTTTAATTATACCTATGTATATGTTTTGTATTTTCTGGTATTTTAATTATTTAAACACCTTTTTTTTTTGTATTTTTGTTTTCTTTTCTTTTTTTGTATTATTAAATATTAATCAATCTCCTACTTATACTAATTTTTTTGACATTTTTTGGTAATTTTTATTATTTTTTCCTTAATTTCCGCTAAATAAAGCTATTTTTGATGATTTTTCTTTCTAAACTAATTAATTCAAACCATATAAGTACTTAAACGGTTTTTTGATTTTTTCTAATTTCCAATTATTCAAACACACAAAATGTAGCTAATTTCAAACAAGGCATGCAATCGCACTAAGAAAAAATATTTTTTAATTTTGGAACTTATTTGTCCGGTGCAAAAATCATGTGCTCACACCTCCAATGTTGGAGTGAGCTCAAAATCCAAGAAGTGGAGCACGTTGTGTGCAGGATCCCAGCAAGCAACTAGAGCTTGGATAATATCACCCCGAGATACTATGTTTAGCAGCCCAGTAAGATCTTTTAAATATTTGTTGTCCCAATCCTGTCTATCTTGGCCTAAATTATTCCACCACAATCGCAACTCCAAAGGGATCTTGTTCATTAGTGCAAATGGTTCATTTTTTATTGTGTTCATCCTGCACATTTATTAAAAGTGATTTATTCAAAAGAAAACAAAATCTTTTCAAGGAAAAATTTCATTATTTCAGAAGAGTCAACCTTTTTCATTTGAAAATTTCAAGGTTATTATTTTTAAAGAATAATGACTTTAAAGCGGCCATTTTTGCACAAACAGCCTTCCAGCGTCCTTTCAGAACATTCGGCTATTTTCAAAAACGGCATCACTTTGATTTTATTGACAAAAATAAAATTAAACACACACATTTTTTTTCAATGTTTTTTTTTGAAAAGGGTGGTTGGACCCGTCATGGGTTGCCTACGTATCTCGCCTAGTGGTGAGAATCAAACCTGCGTAGTTCGGTCAACATGTTTTACGACCAATTAAAAATTGTTCCGACTGTTTTCAAAATTTCTTTTCAAACTTTCGACAACATTTCGTCAATATTTCAGTATTTCTATTCTAAAAATTGCTATTTTTTCTTTTTGTTTTCAGGTATTTAGCCAATAGTCCTGGACAAATAAATTCAACATATAATCATGCTCAGTCTTTGATATCCCAGTCACCTGTCCTAGACGGACCCAACCCCTGTGTTGAGTCCCCTAAGTCAAATATGATGCAAATAAACATCCTAAATCTAGGCTCAATATCCTGAGTTTTTCATGGTACTAGACTGTGTACCCGAGTGGACAACTCGGATCGAGGAGAGGGTTACGTACCGGGGACCCGCGGGATCGTCCGGTTTTGTAACTTATCCGTCCTCTATTTTCTTATTGGGTATTGACTTACTAGAAAGGGGAGTCTCAACCAGTAAGCACATCCCCGGAGGTAAGAAAAGAAGGGTTTTCGGCAGAATTTTATATGTACAGTTCATGTAATATAAAAGCGGTAAACATATAGCACATTGATCAAAACATATAATGAAATCAGATATAAAAAAAACAACAATTTAATTGTGCTCGATTCTGAAACCCTGTACCGAAGTTCTGGGTTCCTTTTCCCCGGCAGAGTTGCTAGAGCTGTCACACCTCCTCTTTTCTTATACCGAAAATATCCCAACTATCTAATATTACACCCCGGAAAGTGATATAACAATATTAGCGGGAAAGGAGTTTTTCCAATTAAAGGACATTCAGAACGGGATTTTATTTATTAATTTTCAGAGTCATCACATGGAAAGATAATGGTGTCCTAAGTCACCTATTAATCCCTAACCGAGGAAATTATGACTCTGTTTAACAGTCCGTAAAATAAGAAATCCGGATAAGGAATTCTGTTAACCCGGGAGAAGGTGTTAGGCACTCCCGGATTTCATGGTTCTCGGTCGCTCAACTGCCATATTTGTTTTTATCTGATTCCCTTATATACTTTGGTTTCAAATGTTATTGATATTCCACTTTTGTTAATTTTAGGATTTTGCGACGTTGCAAAAATGCAATTCAAGTCACACCGCAACCAGTACGCCTGCGACCTTAATGCATTTCAGCTTCGCCGGGATATGGATTTGGGTCACATAAATGTGTACTCGTATTAGGAATGTATATTTGTTATAAATCATGCCCTAAGGTGTCTACGTCTTCTTAATTTGGGTGAGACCGTGAAATTCGCTAGACGGTCTTTCCGATTTCTAACATTTTTTATAGGAAATCATGGCGGGCACCGCAACTATACTTTTATGATTTGGCGAGGCTCATCTCCATTTTTATTAAGGTTATTCCTAAATCATACTATGTTCTCTATTTCTGTTTTTTTCATCCTAATATAATTGTTTTTCATATTAATTCTATATTATTGTGTATTAGCGTCCAGGACATATTTTATTATTGGGCATGGACCACGAACCAGTTTAGTAGTCTGCAGAGAGATACTGGGATTCTGCAACCCAATACTTATTTCCAATTTCATCTACGGGCATAAGTGCCATCTTATTTTGATCAAGGCCTGATTTCATATTCAGGCCCAGATCCTTCATATTTGAGGTATGGTAATGGTTAATTAACAATTTCATAATATGCACTGATGAACAAGTGACAACCAGTATAATTGACTAAGTATTTTTTTACAATCATCATTTTTATATAATCACTTCTAATTGACTAATAACTCTAACACAGTAATTTATACCATTGCTATTATTCAACTAATCGAATTTGTTAACAAATCTTTACTAGAACACTTTTTGCAAATTCATTTTATCATTTTTTTAATTTAACTGGAGAAAAAGTATTCTAGTTTTAATTAAACATGTTCGAATTACTATTATCAAGTTGCAGAATCTCAAAAATGAATTCACATCTAAATCAAGTTAAGTATTTACAAACAGTAACATAGTTTGAGGTATGAAACTACTTATACTTTTACAATTAACAGATCCCGATTCGAAGCTGAATTAATAGATCGTCCAAATATTAGTACTTCATGTCTAGTTTAGACTTGTTTCAAATCCAAATTATTAACTACACACCAGTTTTAGTCTTAGATTTAAGTGATTCTTCTCTTCCTAGCTTATTTATCCTGCTATTACCGAATTAAAAGCATACATCCAGTCTACTAATTATTATAATCAAGTCCTAAATGAATTACAAGGATCTAAGTACTTTTAAACTACATAATGAAATAATAAATACACGAAGATTTAGCTAAACATGATTATCCTTTTACTTTTCCAATTAGCAGCTCATTTACAACTTCAAGTCATAGTAGTGTACCTGGTTCAAGTAACAAATTGATGAGTCTAGAGTTGGAGAACAAGAATAATCACCAACAACAGCAACGATATAGCAACAACAGTAAACAAATCAACACAGCAACAGCTACTAAAACTCCAAAATATAGAACACAACAAATCACCCCAAGCAAAATTGGAGAACCCAGCAAAGTCGAAATAATCAGTGAAGAAACGAGCCACAGAGATTCCCAGAATAGCACTCAAGTTAATCAGCTTTTGTAAATGTGTGGAACCCTTAATTTCCAATCAATGTCTAACTATAAATTTCATAACGTCTTTTTCAGGCTTATTAGAAGCCTATTTATAGAGGTATTTTGGGGGGAATTTCAAATTAGTTAATTGTATTTCCCTCCCCTTATTTTTTCAAATAATTACAGAATGGTTTGTTAAAAATGTATCGAACTGCCCTAAGACCCCTACTAGAAGGTTCTGGGTAGTTCTATTAGGTTCTATTAGGCATGTTTTACCTAATTGCCCTCACTTGGTAAGGTTTATTTCACTAATGCATTTTAGCTCTACCCAGTCTATCCTTTATTATCTAAGTAATTTAAAAAATACAAAGCTTTTAAGTCACTTTTATCCCTATATGCTCTATGTAATCTACAGAAATGCCCTTTATTCTTTCCCTTTTACCCGTTTTATTTATGTATATTTACCCGACCAGCCTTAGGTCTGGCAGGCCTAGGCCAAGACTCATTTAACAAGTAACCACTAAGTCTTGCCTTTAATACTTAGTCAACTTCAGTCTACAGCCTTTTCATTATTGGTCACTTTTACAAATATCCACTAATCAGAACATAGCCACTAATTAAAACATAGCCACTAATTAAAAATCCAAACCTAACTCACAAACGTAGCAACAAGAACATTATACTCATGACCCAAGTATACATAAGCACTCAAAGGTTCAGAATGAACTCACATACAAATCAAGTTACAAATATAGCCAGATTCATGTTATTTTGTACATATAACCTTAATCACGAATTAATTTCCAATTAATCAAAACTCAGAGGAAAATTTGATAATGGTTAAATTCCAACTAACTAAAACCCAATCGAGACAAAATATAATGAACAGTCACATAAAACTGGCTAATTAGAACATGATTCATGAGTAGTTAATACCAAAACCCTAAGAACACTTGGATAATTCTAGGCATGTATGAGATTCAGGACTTGCATGAACAAGTATGAATTAAAAGTAGAGATACATTCATTTTTTAGTCATGCATAGGAACAGATTTAGACAAGCATAGTAGGCATGTAAACAAGCAGTTTTTCAGAACACATAACATCACTGAATGAAAGAAAAAGTGGAGGAGACTTAGCTTTTTCAGGCCTTTTCTTTTTTCCTTTTTCCTTTTCTTTCTTTCTTTTCTTCTTTCTTTCTTCTTTGTTCTTTTCACTTTTCTTGATTAGCAGAGCTTCAAAGACTGTTAGTCTTCTGAGTGCTAGAACCTCCAAATGGGCTTTGGGGTTCGATTTGAGTGTGTGAGGGGTTGTCTGGAGGCCTGGGGTAATGTTTTGGGTATGGGTTAGTTTTTGGTACTTGCCAAAGTAGGGTTCCGGGGAGTGTTTTTCGAATATTCGACGGGTTTAGGGTTTATTCGAGGGAAACCATTGTCATGCCCCAAATCGGGGAACATGACCGGCGCCTGACCGGGTTGCCCTGGTCAAGCGGACCTGGGTGCCTTTCATTCCCACGCGTTACCCCTGTGTTGATTGTTTCTTATTATCCAAATATCTTGCTAACCATGAATGATTTCACATTAAACAAATAAAACCATACGAGCGATTCATTAACAAGTTTGTAGTTTTTACAACGCCAGACATAACATAATATATACATAAGACTGGAGTCCCACAGTTTACATGTCTACAGAGCCTCTAGGATACAAAAAGGGGAATACAATACTTGCCGGTAACAAGGCTCCGGCTATACCTTACCAAACCAAAATGAAATCTTAACAAAAGTGGCATGAACCACACAGGGCCCCAAGGAAGAAAGGGGCTCACCAAAACGGGTAGTGGAAGGAGAAGGAAACTACTGCCGATGAGTTGAAGTGCCTGCTACTGATCCACCTACAATCATAACACGAATGTAGCGTCCCCGGCAAAAGGGACGTCAGTACACTTGAATTGTACCGGTATGTATGGACAAACTTTGTCCCAAGTAAACTCAAGCCATTGAATTACATCAACAATTAATTAAGCCAGCCAACCATGTTTTCCACATTTTCCTAATTTCAAATAATTCTCAACACAAAGCACTTTCTACGATCAACCAATTTAACAATAACCAATCAATCACGTAAAGCACAAGTAGTCAAACAAAGGGGCAATCGGTGCCCCACAGGTTGCAAACTCTCCTGCTGTCTCCTTTCACAATTTCACATTATTGATTTTTATATCAATTTTCAATAGCGATTTTGATCGCTTTCCATCCTTATTACCCCTGACCACCCTTATTACCTCGGCCACCCTTATCACCCTAACCCACACCTTATTTCTTCATGTTGCGGCGCGCAACCCGATCCCACCGTACAGTTTTAAAACACAACAAGTACAAACAACAGATAAGGCATTTCACACAATTTCAACAAGTTCAAATAAGCAACTTACAGGTTGGTTCATGTTCACAATTACTTCTCAAGCCAATATCACAACCAAGTTACAAGTGTTCCAAAATCAAGAGTATTCATACCATATTGTTCAATGACTTACCAATCCTCAAGTGTTTCGTTTCTTTTCCACAAAGTACCATATATGCCATTATAGCCATTATTCACAATTCTTTTACCAAATTAACTCTCATTTGTCTTTCGGCTCATATTCCATACCACATCACTCATATTTCAACAACAACTTTGAATATCCAACAACAACATCAAGAATTTCACACAATTTGTCAAATTAACACTAACCAAACAAATTTCACACATATAGGCGATTTCACAAGAATCAAAATTAGCCATACATACCTGGTGATGAGTTTTCTTCCGTTAACTTCCTACTTTATGCTTACCCAAGATATCCTACTCTTGCCAACCTTGTTCTTGAAGACTCTTACTTCTACTCACTTCTTTTTACTAGAAATCAAGTTCAATAATCATGCATGAGTGTAAAAATTCTATTTTCAAAAGCTATTATATGCAAACCTCTCTTTACCCAATTTAAAACTGAAAATCAAAGAAAATAGTTAGGGTTTTTACCTTGAAAAGATTGGGGAAGTTGAATCCTTGCCCTAGGATCCCTTGGAATTAAGTGGTTGGAACAATCCTTGAAGATGAAGAACTTATCTCTCTAAAACCCCTCTCTTCTCTCTCTAATTTTGGTAAGATGATATGAGAAAATAAGGGTGAAAGGTGTTATATTAAAGAAGAGATCGGGTCAAAATGTTACAAAAATCTAGGCCGGGGTCAATTCTGCGGTGCACTATGCGACCGCAGAATCAACATGCGGTCCGCATAGTGACCGCGGAATGGCCTCAAAATTCACTCAAGTTTTGTTATAGAATGCGACCAGTATGCGGTCCGCATTCTTGATCTGTGGTCGCAAAGTGCACCGCATATTCACTATACGATCGCATATCGACCGCATTTTCAACACGATTTTTGGGAGACTTCTGTTAAGCTCTGCGGCAAGAATGCGGTCCGCATAGCAGATCTGCGGTCGCATTCTTGACCGCAAAATTGACACTTTTCGGAAAAATTAATTCTCTACATTTTTTAAACTTAAATCACTACCAAGGGTCCGAACGGCGGCGAGCAATGCATTCCTAACACATTATTCGGACCATGACACTATAGCTACTAGGTTTTATGCACAAAAATTTTACGGGGCCTTACAACCATCTAGATAGGGTGGTAGATCTCGTCAAGGTGGTCGGATGGTGTTATTTTGAGACCTTGGTTCGTACCTTGGGTGGTCGCCGGCTAGGGTTCCGGCGACCGGATTTTAAAAAATAGGGAGCTTGTTGGTTTTTGGTCGTGATTAATGGGGGTTAAGGGTTATTTGGTGGTGAGGAGGGTGTTTGGGGGATGGGCCGAAGATGGAGACTGTACCAGTCTCCGGTGGTCTCCATGGGAGACTGGAGAGAAGAGGAAGAAGATGACCTAGAGGCGGCTAGGGTTAGATGTATACAAATGTGTGTGTGTAATGACGGACAAAACGGGGAGAGGGGAGTATATATATCAATCCTTAGTTGATGAATCCTGGCCATTGGATGAACTGAAATGGATGGCTAGGATCATCTCTTTCTAAACATCGTCGTGTAGATTAATAGGAGGTCTTCTAGAGTCCGTTTGATCAAGTTATTTGAACGGTCAAGATTAGTTAATTAAACTACGTCATTTAAATTAATTGGCTCATCAGCCTTGTCCGTCTGATCAAATGCATCGGACGGCTGTGATTAGTTCTAAGGACAACGTCGTTTCATTCATAAGGTCACTACCTTAGCTGGTCCATTGATCAAATGTATCAACGGCCCAGATTCGTTGTATTTAGACGGTGTCGTTTGGTTTCAAGACTGGGCAGACCAGGTTCCCTTCGTTTGGGCCTAGTTTTGTGTAGTTTGTATTGGGTTGAAATTGTATTTGGCCCAAATCTTGTATATTTGAATTTTTATTTGTGTTTTAATTTCTGTTTTTTCTTTTTATGGTTTTGTATATTTTATTTTATACTTGTTTTATATTTCTTTTTCTTCTCATTTTTACATTATTCATATTTTTCCGATATTTTTTGCATTTTTACTCTAGTTTTGAGTATTTTTGCATTTTTACTTGATTTTCTAAATTTTAACATTTTTGTGATATTTTCCTAATTGATTTCTTTGTATTTCATTTCAATTTTATTTTCAAACAAAAACACTGGTATTTCAACTAAATCACACAATTGCAAAGAAAATCATTTTTTATTATTTTATATATGTATTGGAATTTAATTGCATAGGGCAAAAATCATGTGCTCATAGAGGTTAGTCTTGATACTTACTGGGCACTGCCGTGATGTGATCATGCTACTCTTCTACACATTTTGTTGTGCTGATACAGGTACTCCTTCTCAGTTCTATCAGCCTTGAAGGAGGCGTATCGGTAAAGACTTCAAGGATATTTTCTACGTCCGCAGACCGAGGAGTCCCTTTCCAGCTTTCTGTAAAAACTATAGTTCTTTCTGTATTTTTCCTTTGTATAGATATTCTTGAGTCAGAGCCTCTTATGTATCACCTTAGCTAGTGATATGTGACGACCCGACTGGTCATTTATAGAATTTATACCCCGATCCCCTATTAACTGCTTCCCCTAAGTTCATTTATGCTATTTTGGTTTGTTGGGAGGTTCGGTGTTGAGCATCAGACATTTTGGGGCACATAGTCCCTAAATGAGAGCTTAAGTGTTAAAAAGTAGTCCGTAGTCAGAACAGTGTGAAGACGACCTCGAAATAGGAATCATATGGTTCTGTTAGCTCCATTAGATGATTTCGGGGTTGAGAGCATGTTCAGAATAAATATTGGGACTTCGTAGCTCATTTAGGCTTGAAATGCCGAAGTTTGAATTTTTGATGTTTCTGGTCCGATAGTGAGTTTTTTATCCGAGGGCCGGAATGGAAGTCCGGAAGATGAAGTAGCTCCGTCATGTCATTTGGGATGTGCGTGCAAAATGTTTAGCTCATTCGGACGAGGTTTGGTTTGGTTTTTTATCGAAAGCGTATTTTGTTGGAATTTGAAGTTCTTGGGCCTGAATTTGATTAATTCATATTTCAAGCGTTGTTTTATGTGTTTTAAGGATTAGAATAGGCTTGAATGATGTTATTGGATATATCCGTGGGTTTGGTTGAGGTCCCGGGGGCCTTGGGTGTATTTCGGAATCTCAACGGAGCATTTTTGCCTTGAAAAGTGTTGCAGATTTTTCCTTTAGTTTTGCTGCAGATTTTCCCTCTATGCGATCGCATCATCACCTCTGTGATCGCATAGTGTATTTCAGAGGGGGTTCTATTACCTTTTATGCAATCGCATCATCACCTCCGCATTCGCATAGTGTATTCCAGACGGATCCCAATTCCTTATATTCGATCGCACACCCTTGTTCGCGATCGCATAGTTATGCTCCCTCCTCTTTTGTGATCGTGTCACTCCCATTGCGTTTGCATAGGCCATTTTTATGGGCCTTCCAATTTTACTCTATGCGATCGCATGCCCACTTCTGCGATCGAATAGAACAAAATACATGGGCAGACAGATTTAATCCCGAATTCGAGAGTTAACCATTTTTATCACATTTTGACTTCTAGAGCTCGGTTCTTGACGATTTTTGAAGGGATGTTTACCTGGGTGACTTGGATAAGTGTTTTCCACACGACTTAGACTAATTTCCATGAATCTCCTCTTAATTCAATCCTTAAATTTCATATTTTGAATAAAAAGGGGGTTGAACTTCACAGACCAAGTTATTGAGTTTTGAGGGGGTATTTGACCTTCCATTGGAGAGATTTTTATGTTGTAAGACTTGTGAGAGTACGAGGGTTCTGAAAATGTGAAAATTATCCAACTCTGAGACGTTCGCCTGAGGGGCATTGTGGTCATTTTGCCTAATTTCACGTTTTAGGTTTGAATTAAATAGTAAAATCAGTTGCTTGAGATGTTATTTACAATGTGTGATTTAATTGAATAGATTTGGGCCATTTGGAGTCGAGAACTCATAGCAAGAACATGGTTGCTAGTTGATTTTAGCCGGTTTGAGTTAATTATCTTGCCTAACCTTGTGTGTGGGAATTTCCTTTTAGGATTTGAGTCTTCTTTGTTGATTGTATTCTTTGTACGCGAGGTGACAAGTGTGTGCTCGAATTTATTTGTAGAAAATTGTCCCTCTTAGACTCTTAGATCCTTGAAATCATCAAAAATGGATTTGTTGTTGATACTATCGAGTTTCCTGTTATTATTTTACATTCTACATGACTTACTAGGAATTTATTTGCCCTTTGGGTTTATTCTTGATGCCTAATTGACTTTTTACCTGTTTAACTGAAGACATTTACTCTTATTTAGCCACGTTATCTTCCTAACTGCTTGTCTTAACTTGGAAATCATTATTTCAATTTCTCATGTAATTAATTGGCTCTAAATGAAAAGAAGTTAGCTTCCTATGCTTAGTTGACATTTCCTTTTTGAGATTAATGTGACTTATGTTAACTCCCTCGTTGTTGAATTACGTTTTATGAAATCGTTGCTTCGTAGTATTTTCCCCCTTGTTGAGTTGTCCTTAATGTGCTTGGTATTTCCCTATTGTGGTTATTCCTTGTGAGTTAGTTGTACCGCCTTTTCGGTAAATGGAATTTCTTGAGTTGATTCTCTTGCTTTGTTCCTATATATATATATATATATATATATATATATATATATATATATATATATATTGTCATTTATTGTGTTGTACTTGAGCTATTACGATGTACGAGGTTCCTGCCATACAGTTGTTGATATTGTGATGCACGAGGTTTCTGCCGTGCGATTGTTGATATTGTGATGCACGAGGTTTCTGCCGTGCGGTTGTTGATATTGTGATGCACGAGGTTTCTACCGTGCGATTATTGTTAGAGGGTTTGCACGAGGTCTTTGCCGTGCTATTGTTGTTATTGATATTTTTCACATGCTGCGTAATAAGGCACGAGATATGATATATGCTTATATATGGGTTGCACATGTGTCAGAATAAGGTGGGAACAATGTTATGCACGCGTGGCAGAATAAGGCGGTGCTCATTATATTATTGATTGCACACTGATTCACGTCCAAGCAACGGTCGTTGTGAATATAACCTGGTCAAATGAGTCCAGAATCGATCCCACAGAGAATTAACCTACCAAATGCAACTTTCACAACCCAAGAACACTGTTGAAGCAAGTTCCCAAACTTTGAGTATATTTTTGTGAAGGTTTTCTAACAAATAACTTTTGCAAGAATTAAAAGACTTAAAAGAAAGAATTGAATACTGGGTAAATAATATAGAGAAAGACTAAGGTATTGATTTCCCCTATTGATGGAATCCCTTCTGTTTATGCTCATACAAATTGTCAATATATTCTATCAATCATGAATGCTATTTTTACCGTAATTCTCTCCCGAGCAACTACAATAATTTACTAGTGCACTGATAATAGGTGAATTTGACTATATTTATGCCCTAAATAATCACTCTTTATTGTTGTTTTATATTGTTTATGATAACAAAATGCTTTTATTAGTGTTCTTAGTGTGTTATAGGTACACTTGAGCTAATGAAGACTAAAAGAGCAAGTTTTGGAGTCAAAAGATGGTGAAAAAGGCCAAAATGTGGTACAAGTCAAGAACTTATGTTGAAAGTAGCCGGGAAGGTGTGATTCTGAGCTATATGGATGTTATGGAATGAATTTAAGTGATTTGGAGCTTTGAAGTCTGAGTAAAAGCTCAAGGAATTAAGCCGTGATCGAGTTCGGGGGTCAAATTTGATAAGTGTAGAACAAGCGAAGAATGGATGAGGCATATTGTGCACTGTTTAGTAAACTAGACATAACTGTTCTCTCAGAACTCCATTTTGGCTCCATAATATATGGTTGGAAAGATCATTCAAAGGGAGACAACTTTCATGTTTTGAGTTCTTCCAAATGCCCAACGGAGCTGGGTGACAAAATCGCGGTTTCTCCGCGACCGCGGATGAACCGCGGAAAAACAGGCTCTCTGAAGTTTGCCTGTTCGCTGTCCGTCCGCGCCCGCGAACGAACCGTGGAAGTCGCCGCAGCAGCAGTCCTAATTGTACTCAAACTTAGGTTTTTTAGCCCTAAAACCTCTATTTAATGTCCTAGTTTGCCCCATAGAGGCATGTTATCTTTATTTCATTGCTTTTGCAAGATATTTAGTAAGAGAGAATCCTCTCAAACTCTTTTTTTATTTTATATCAATTATTTCTTTATGATTTCAATTATTATTCTTGTTTCTTCAAGCATGAGTAGCCAAATTCTTTTCTAAGGTTTTGATGGAACCTATTGGGTGATGAACTTATCGTTTATATGATTACAAATTGTGACTTAGATTTCTATTTGTTCAACTTCGTTCATATTGTAGTTAATTGGTAGAGCTCCCAATTAGCGGCGCCTATTTAGAGTGCATAACTTGGAAAAGAGTGCATATTTAGGTTTATTTTTGAACAACACCACACCTAGGTTATTGGAGGAATCTATAACTTTAGGCTTAAAGACGGGGTTAGGAATAACGAAATCTTGGGTGCAATCTTAAGTGAACTATTCAAATTAAAGCTAGCTAGGGTAGCTCGGGAGAGTGCACTAGTAAATTATTATAATTGCTCGGGAGAGGGTTACGATACATATAGCATTCATGATTGATAGAATAAATTAACAATTTGTAAGAGCATAACGATAAGGGATTCCATCAATAGGGGAAATCAATACCTTAGTCCTTCTCATAATATTTTTTTACTCTATACTCAATTCCTTCTTTCAAGCATTCTTAATTATTGCAAAGTAGTGGTTCGAAATTCACACAAATATATATTCAAAGTTTGGGAACTTGATTCGGAAGTACTTTTGGGGTTGTGATAGTTGCAATTGGTAGGTTAATTCTCTGTGGGATCGATCTTGGACTTATTAGACCAAGTTATATTGACTACGGCCGTTGCTTGGACGTGAATCAATTTTGGCACCGTTGCCAGGGAATTAATGGAATTATCAATTGCCATTTCCTGAACTTCAAGATTCTTGTGTACTCAGGTTCTTTCTACACTTTACATTGAATATTTTGACGGTTGTTGATTTGGGTACTCAGGTGCATGCCTAGAAAATCTACAAGGACTGGAGAACTAATTAAAGGACTCTCAGACCCCGAGCAAACTTTCTGGGCACGTAACAAGGTTATCAAACAAATTCAGCAATCTCAACAACCAATCAAAGTAGACTTCGACATGGGTGATGAGAACCAACAAAACCAGCAAGTAGGGTTAAATATGCAAGAGGCACAGGAGGCGCAGGAAGGTGCACTATATGACTGGGCACAACCAACAGCGGATAACTTGGCAACTGCCATTATTGTGCCATCGATTCAAGCTGAGTCTTTCCAAATTACTAACACCATGCTACACTTGTTGCAAAACAAGGGATTATTCTCTGGGACTCAGGTTGAAGATCCACAACAGCACCTGAAGAACTTTCTCTCAATATGCAAGACATAGAGGCAACCGAATGTGACACCGGAACCCGTCAGACTATTGCTATTCCCGTTCTTAGTTACAGGGGCTGCTCAGTTATGGCTAAACTCACTCCCCATAAACTCTATTGCAACTTGGGATGAACTGGTCAAGCAATTCCACAATAAGTTTCATCCACCTAATAAGACAGCTCAGCAAATTGATGAGATCGTGAGCTTCAATCAGAAACCAATTGAGACATTACATGAAACTTGGGGCAGGTTCAAAGGTATGCTGGTTATGTGTCCTCACCATGGGATTCCAGAGCAGATGTTGGGTCAAAGGTTCTACATGGGGCTTTCAGATAGTATGAAGAATATTGTAGATGCTTCAGCATGTGGGGCTTTTCTGAGCAAGACTTGGAGAGAAGGCCAAAATTTGCTTGACAAGATGGCTCAAAACTCCGGGTGGACGACCAGGAATGCTCCTATCACTCTAGTGGTACACTCTGTACCTTTGAATCCATCCAGCACTATGGAGGAGAACATGGCAACCTTACTGACACAAATGAGCATCCTGACAAAGAAAGTGGAAGAATCTGGGGTCAAGCAACAGGTTCACATTGTAGACACTACCAATGGTGGTTTGTGCACATCTTGCATTAGCCAACGCATAGGTAATCCATGGGCTGCAGACCAAGAACATCATCACCAGCATGAAGACATGAATTATGTGGCTAATTATGGAGGGCAACAACAGGGTAATCAAAACTGGGGCCAACAGGCTCCAATGCAGTATAGACCTCCCCAACCACAATTTAATGCAGCAGGTATGAGGCCACCACACAACATGGTCCCATCCTAGACCTCAGAATTTCGGCAATCAGCAGCAGGGATATCATCCACCCCCACCACCTCATGGGGGTAGACATGACGATGGGTTCGCAGAGTTGAAAGCTATGATGCAGTAGGTAATCGGGTCAAATGCCAAAACAAATGAGAGGATAGATGCACATGATGCCGCCATCAAGAATAATGAAGTACATGTGGGTCAGATTGCTATGTCTCTCAACAATCGTCCTCAAGGGACAATACCTGCAGATACACAGACAAACCCAAAGAACCAAATCCCAAAGAAGATGATGGCAGTGACTCTGAGAAGCGGTAGAGATCTTGATGCTGAGAATGAAAGTGAGAAAATTGACACACAGGCTGAGACACCTACTCCATTGCCCATTGAACTGGATGAGTCCACAGGATTGACAGAAGTCACAGTCCAGCCAGTTGTTGAAAATAAAGAAGCAAAACAGGGAACGGAGAAAGTAGCTGAACAGGTAGAGCAGCAGATTGATGAGAAAGTAATAGAAAAGGAAAAATCCCAAGTCACCGGGAAGAAGAGGCCTCCACCACCATTACCCCAAAGGTTGGCCAAACACCAGAAAGAGGAGCAATACAAAAAGTTCTTCGAAATGCTCAAGCAAATCCAGGTAAACATTCCATTAATTGAAGCTTTAAAAGAAATGCCTGGTTATGCTAAGATGATGAAGGATTTGATGTCGCGGAAATTTGATTTCCAAGACTTGGCCACAGTTACACTTACCCAGACTTGTAGTGCAATGGTCTCCAGACCCATTGCTGAGAAGCTATCTGACCCAGGTAGCTTCACCATTCCATGCACTATAGGAAATTATGCCTTTGCAAAGGCATTATGTGATTTGGGGGCGAGCATTAATCTCATGCCCTTGGTGATTTATAAGAGGCTAGGCATTGGGAGAGCCAGCCCTACCTCCATGTTATTACAGCTTGCTGATAGGACGGTTAAGCGTCTATTTGGTATATTAGATGATGTGCTTATCCCGGTGGGGAAGTTCGTGTTTCCCGCCGATTTTGTTATTCTTGATTGCAAGGTCGACGAAGAAATTCCCATAATACTAGGAAGACCATTCCTGGCCACCGGGAGAGCCATAATTGATTGTGAAAATGGGGAACTCAAAATGAGGTTGAATGATGTGGAGATCATCTTCAATGTGCAAAAATCCATGAGGCGCCCTAGTGAATTCGCAAATTGCTCTCTCATTGATGCGGTTGATGTGATAGTGGAGACCGACGACGTAGAGTTGACTATTGAAGATCCACTTCAAGCATGCCTGATGAATATGGAAGAGGTAAACGGTGAAAGTTTAGCCGAATGGGTACTATCTCTGGAAGGCAAGGGATTTTGGTAGAGAGAGCTTGAATTCGAGCCTCTACACTTAGAGAAAAGAGAGACCCCTCCTGCAAAACCATCCATAGAAGAGCCACCAAAGCTGGAGCTTAAACCACTACCATCTCAGCTCAGGTATGAATTTCTAGGTCCTAACTCCACTTTACCTGTTATTATCTCATCTAGTATGCTAGATGTGCAGGCTCAAAAGCTATTACAGGTACTCAAGGAATGTAAAGCTGTCAATGGTTGGACCATGGTAGACATAAAGGAGATCAGCCTTGCATACTGCATGCACAAGATTCTCCGGGAAGAGGGGCACAAACCTTCCAGGAAACGCAAAAGAAGGCTTAACCCGAATATGAAGGATAGGGTGAAAAAGAAAGTGATAAAGTGGCTAGACACGAGGTAGATCCCAGGTAAGTTTTCTCACCCTTCTGTGCTATACATATATTATTATGCCATGAGGACATGGCATGATTTTAAGTGTGGGGTGGGAGACTTATCTTGTATTGTATATTGTATATAGTAGATGTAGCTGTAAATTATATTAGCTGGCTTGGCCCGATGATAGACACTTGGCGACGGGTTTCTTAAGGGTCTTAGTCGGATTCAAAACACAAAAAATTAGAAAATTTGAAAAAATACAAAAATATGAGTAGATGACTCTTCCTTATGACGGACTATTTAGGACAAATACTCTTGAGGGAAGTAGTCCACGTAGGAATTTTTCTTTCTTTTATTTTCTTTTTCTAGGTAGTGTATCATCTCCCCCTTGGTTTTTCTTTTGACCACGGTTCTTTTCCAAGGGTTTTTATTGAACCGGGTTAGGTAGATTTTTCTTTTCTTAGGATTAGAGGTAAAATGGCAACATGTAACCCCGAATATGCACATTAGCAAAAGCATAAATTGAACTTGAGAATGTATCTTCTAAGCTTGACTGTAGAATCTCAATATGCCTTAAACTACACAATAATGCTTGCTTGAACATTGATAGGACTTTGTAGATGAACCAGATTCCAAATGAGTTGCATGCTATGTGTCTGTGAGGTTTTACTTACATTGTATGCTTTACATGATGCCTAGAACTTGCCCTGTGTGTTTGCAAAGCGAAATAGAATTTGTTTGGTTGTAGAAAGGATAGAGGCATTTCTTTGTGTAACCCCATAAACCAATAGACATGAATTCACCCGTACATAATATCTTAGTTAACCCCTTTGAGCTTAAAGCCTATCCTTTGATAACCTTTAAATGTTCATCAAATTATTATGTTGTTCTACTTTTGCTCCTGGAAGCACTTGTATTTAATTGAATATGAAAAAGTCTAAGTGTGGGATGAAGGGAAATTGAAAAAGGAAAATCAAGAATGAATGGTAGAAAATAGTGAACTGGCCAAAGTAATGTAAATGTGTTGCAAAGCAATGAGAAAAACAAAATGAGAAAAAGAGCTATATCAATGTATATATGAAAATTAGAAAGGCCAGTTACACCAACAAAAGAAAAGTGGGGATTAAAAGTAAATAACGGTGAAGGAATATTTAGGGAGACATAAGGAAGAAAACTAAAAGGGAAGTTGTAAAAAGGAAAAGAAAAGTGCTTAGGGAGGTTAGTCACTATAACCAAAAGTATCTTACCCGTCCTGTAGCCAACATTACAACCCTTAAAGACCTCTTGATCTATTATTGAATAACACGATTAGTGGAGTATTACACTAGGGGCAAGCCTATGGTGTGTCTGTATGCATATGAATGTTCTTTGTTGAGAGTGAGTGAATTTTTCGGATATTTATAAGTACCATGTTCTGAATTGTTTATGTGAGGGAACTTCTCTCAATGAACTATGTGAGGGTGTTTAACTCAAGAGGAAGAAGGTAAATTTGCAAGTTTTTGGTAATAATTAGAGTAAGCAATAATGTGCTGGCATGAGAGTTTACGGTTAGGTAAGGATTGTGCATATCTTAAGTTAATCATGAAAAATAGCTTTTGTGATATAATTTGGGGGAGACATAAATAAAATTTGCCTAAAGTGTGATTAAGGTTGCTCGAGGACGAGCAAATGTTGAAGTGTGGGGTATTGATAATAGGTGAATTTGACTATATTTATGCCCTAGATAATCACGCTTTATTGTTGTTTTATATTGTTTATGATAACAAAATGCTTTTATTAGTGTTCTAAGTGTGTTATAGGTACACTTGAGCTAATGAATACTAAAAGAGCAAGTTTTGGAGTCAAAAGATGGTGAAAAAGGCCAAAATGTGGTACAAGTCAAGAACTTATGTTGAAAGTAGCCGGGAAGGTGTGATTCTGAGCTATATGGATGTTATGGAATGAATTTAAGTGATTTTGAGCTTTGAAGTCTGAGTAAAAGCTCAAGGAATTAAGCCGGGATCGAGTTCAGGGGTCAAATTTGATAAGTGTAGAACAAGCAAAGAATGGATGAGGCATATTGTGCACTGTTTAGTAAAGTCAACATAACTTTTCTCTCATAACTCCATTGTGGCTCCATAATATATGGTTGGAAAGATAATTCAAAGGGATACAACTTTCATGTTTGAGTTTTTCCAAATTCCCAACGAAACAGGGTAAAAAATTGCAGTTTCTCCGCGACTGCAGATGAACCGCGGAAAAACAGGCTCTCTGAAGTTTGCATGTTCGCGGTCCGTCCGCGGCCGCAAACAAACCGCGGATGTCGCCGCAGCAGCAGTCCTAATTGTACTCAAACTTAGGTTTTTAGCCCTAAAACCTCTATTTAATGTCCTAGTTTGCCCCATAGAGGCATGTTATCTTTATTTCATTACTTTTGCAAGATATTTAGTAAGAGAGAATCCTCTCAAACTCTTTCTTTTATTTTATATCAATTATTTCTTTATGATTTCAATTATTATTCTTGTTTCTTCAAGCATGAGTACCTAAATTCTTTTCTAAAGTTTTGATGGAACCTATTGGGTGATGAACTTATCGTTTATGTGATTACAAATTGTGACTTAGATTTCTATTTGTTCAACTTCGTTCTTGTTGTAGTTAATTGGTAGAGCTCCCAATTAGCGGTGCCTATTTAGTGTGCATAACTTGGAAAAGAGTGCATATTTAGGTTTATTGTTGAACAACACCACACCTAGGTTATTGGAGGAATCTATAACTTTAGGCGTAAAGACGGGGTTAGGAATAACGAAGTCTTGGGTGCAATCTTAAGTGAACTATTCCAATTAAAGCTATCTAGGGCAGCTCGGGAGAGTGCACTAGTAAATTATTGTAATTGCTCGGGAGAGGGTTACGATACACATAGCGTTCATGATTGATAGAATATATTAACAATTTGTAAGAGCATAACGATAAGGGATTCCATCAATAGAGGAAATCAATACCTTAGTCTTTCTCATAATAATTTTTTTACTCTATACTCAATTCTTTCTTTCAATCATTCTTAATTATTGCAAAGTAGTGGTTCGAAATTCACACAAATATATATTCAAAGTTTGGGAACTTGATTCGGAAGTACTTTTGGGGTTGTGATAGTTGCAATTGATAGGCTAATTCTCTGTTGGATCGATCTTGGACTTATTAGACCAAGTTATATTGACTACGACCGTTGCTTGGACGTGAATCATGCACTCTCCCGAGCAACCCTAGCTAGCTTTAATTTGAATAGTTCACTTTACATTGCACCCAAGACTTCGTTATTCCTAATCTCGCCTTTACGCCTAAAGTTATAGATTCCTCCAATAACCTAGGTGTGGTGTTGTTCAACAATATACCTAAATATGCACTCTTTTCCAAGTTATGCACACTAAATAGGCACAGCTAATTGGGAGCTCTACCAATTAACTACAACAAGAATAAAGTTGAACAAATAGAAATCTAGCTAACAATTTGTAATCACATAAACGAGAAGTTCATCACTCAATAGGTGCCATCAAATCCTTAGATAAGGAATTAGCTACTCATGATCAAAGAAACAGGAATAATAATTGAATTCATAATCAAAGAATCAATATAAAAGAAAGAAATAAGTTGAGAGAGTTCTCTCTTACTAATAATCTTGCAAAAGTAGTGAATAATACAAGGCTTGCCTCTCTTGGGTGAAATCTAGGCTTATATAGAGGTTTTAGGTCATAAAAATTGAGTTTTAACAAGTTTATCCTTCAAATTTTCGGCGTTGTTCACGGTCTGTTCGCGACCGCGAACGGACCGCGAAAAATCAGGCTCTCTAAAGTTCAAAAATCTTCTGCAGGCTTCTTATTTCGCGGTTCATTCGCGGTCCCGAATGAACCTCGACTTTTCACCCTGTTTCGTTTGGAATTTGGAAACACTCAAAACATGAAAGTTGTTTCCCTTTGAGTTATATTTCCAACCATATATTATGTAGCCAAAATGGAGTTCTGAGAGACACGTTGTGTCCAATTTACTAGACAGTGCGCAATATGCCTCATCGATTCTTCACTTATACTACACTATCAAAGTTGACCCTCGAACATGATCCCGGCTTAATGTATTGAGATTTTACTCAGACTTCAAAGCTCCAAATCACTTAAATTCATTCCATAACATATATATAGCTCGGAATCACACCTTCCCGGCTATTTTCATCATAGTTTCCTGACTTGTACCACACTTTGGCCTTTTTCACCATCTTTTGACTCCAAAACTTGCTCTTTTAGTCTTCATTAGCTCATGTGTACCTATAACACACTAATAACACTAATAAAAGCATTTTGTTATCATAAACAATATCAAAACAACAATAATGCGTGATTATTTAGGGCATAAATATAGTCAAATTCACCTATTATCAATACCCCACACTTAAACCTTTGCTCGTCCTCGAGCAACCTTAATCACACTTTAGGCCAATTTTATTAATGTCTCCCCCAAAATATGCCACAAAATCTATCTTTCATGATTAACCTAAGACATGCACAATCCTTACCTAACCGTAAACTCAAATGCCAGCACATTATGGCTTACACAGACTTGCAAATTTACCTTTTCCTTCCTGAGTTACATACCCTCACACAATTTATTGAGAGAAGTTCCCACACATAAACAATTTAGAACATGGAACTTATAGATATAGGAAAAATTCACTCACTCTTAACAAAGAACATTCATATGCATACAGACACACCATAAGCTTGCCCCTAGTGTAATACTCCACTAATCGAGTTATTCAATCATAGATCAAGAGGTCTTTAAGGGTTGTAATGTTGGCTACGGGATGGGTAGGATACTTTTGGTTATAGTGGCTAACCTCTCTAAGCACTTTCTTTCTTTTTCACAACTTCCCTTTTAGCTTTCTTCCTTATGTCTCCCCTAAACATTCCTTCACTTTTATTTGCTTTTACTCCCCAATTTTATTTTGTTGCTGTAACTAGCCTTTCTACTTTACATATATACATTGATATATCTGTTTTTTATATCATTGTTTTGCAACGCATTTACATTATTTTGCCAGTTCACCATTTTCTACCATTCATTCTTGATTTTCCCTTTTCCAACTTTCCTTCACCCCACACTTAGACTTTTGCATATTCATTACAACACAAGTGCTTCTAGGAGGTAAAGTAGAAAAATATATGATTTCAATTTTTCATGAACATTCAATGGTTATCAAAGAATAGGCTTTAAGCTCAAAGCGGTTAACTAGGATATTATGTACAGGTGAATTCATGTCTTATTGATTTATGGGGTTACACAAAGAAATGCCCCTATCATCTCTATAACTAAACAACTTCTTTTTCGCCTTGCAAACACACAGGGCAAGTTCTAGGTATCATGTAAAACATATAATGTAAGTAAAATCTCACACACACAAAGCATGCAACTCATTTAGAATCCAGTTCATCTACAAAGTCCTATCAATGTTCAAACAAGTTGTATTGTGCAATTTAAGGCATATCCAAAAATCTACAGTCAATCTTAGATAATACATTCTCAAGTTCAATTAAGTTTTGCTAATGTGCATACTTGGGGTTACATGTTAACCTTTACCCTCTAATCCTAAAAAAGAAAAAATCTACCTAACCCGGTTCAAGAAAAACCATTGGAAAAGAACTGTGGTCAAAAGAAAAACCAAGGGGGAGGTGATACACTACCTAGAAAAAGAAAATAAAAGAAAGAAATATTCCTACATGAACTACTTCCCTCAAGAGTACTTGTCCAAATAGTCCGTCATCAGGAAGAGTCCTCTACTCCTATTTTTGGATTTTTCAAATTTTTGATTTTTTTTTTGTGTTTTTATTCCGACTTAGACCCTTAAGAAACCCGTCGCCGAGTGTCCATCATCGGGCCAAGACAGCTAATATAATTTACAGCTACATCTACTATATACAATATATACAAGATAAGTTTCCCACCCCACACTTAAAATCATGCCATGTCCTCATGGCATAATAATCAATGTAAAACACACAAGGGTGAGAAAACTTACCTGGGACCTACCCCGTGTCTAGCAACTTTATCACTTTCTTTTTCACTATATCCTTCATATTCGGGTTAAGCCTTCTTTTGCGTTTCCTGAAGGGCTTGTGTCCCTCTTCTAGGAGAATCTTGTGCATGCAGTATGCGGAGCTGATCCCCTTTATGGCTGCCATGGTCCAACCAATGGCAGTTCTACATTCCTTGAGTACCTGTAATAGCTTTTGAGCCTGCACATCTAGCAAACTAGAAAGATAATAACAGGGAAAGTGGAGTTAGGGTCTAGAAAGTCATACCTGAGATGTACTGGAAGTGGCTTAAGTTCCAGCATTGGTGGCTCCTCAATGGATGGTTTTGTTGCAGGGGTCTCTCTCTTTTCTAAGTGTAGAGGTTCAAACTCCAACTCTCTATCCCAAAACCCCTTACCTTCCAGAGATAGCACCCATTTTGCCAAGCTTTCACCATTTACTTCTTCTAAGTTCATCACACATGCCTGAAGTGGATCTTCAGCTATCAATTCTACCTTATCTGTCTCCACTATCACATCTAGTGCATCAATGAGAGAGCAATTCGCGAACTCACTAGGGTGCCTCATGGATTTTTTTACATTGAATATGATCTCCTCATCATTTAGCCTCATCTTGAGTTCCCCAGTCTCACAATCAATCAATGCTCTCACTGTGGCTAGGAATGGTCTTCCTAAGATTATAGGAATTACCTCGTCCACCTTGCAGTCAAGAATAACAAAATCTGCGGGAAACACAAACTTCCCCACCTGGATGAGCACATCATCCACTATACCAAATAGACACTTAACCGTCCTATCAGCAAGCTGCAACAACATGGAAGCAGGCCTGGCTCTCCCGATGCCCAGCCTCTTGTAAATCACCAAGGGCATAAGATTTATGCTTGCCCCCAAATCACACAATGCCTTTGCAAAGGCAAATTTTCCTATAGTGCATGGAATGGTGAAGCTACCTGGGTCAGATAGCTTCTCAGCAATGGGTCTAGAAACCACTGCACTATAAGTCTGAGTAAGAGTCACGGTTGCCAAGTCTTGGAAATCAAATTTCCTGACATCAAGTCTTTCATCATCTAAGCATACCCAGGCATTTCTTTCAAAGCTTCAATTAAAGGAATGATTACCTGGATTTGCTTGAGCATATCAAAGAACCTTTTGTATTGCTCTTCTTTCTGGTGCTTGGCCAACCTTTGGGGGAATGGTGCTGGAGGCCTCTTCTTCCCAATCACTTGGGACTTTTCTTTCTCTATCACCTGCTCCTCAACCAGCTGCTCTACCAGTTCAGCTACTTTCTCTATTCCCTGCTGCACATCTTTATTTTCAGCTACTGGCTGGACTGTAACTTCTGTCAACCCGGTGGACTCCTCCAGTTCAATTGGTACCGGAGTGAGTGTCTCAGCCTGCAAATTGCTTCTCTCTCTTTCTTGCTCAACATCAAAATCTCTTCCACTTCTCAGATTAACTGCCATCAGCTACTTTGGGATTTGATCCTTTGGGTTTGTTTGTGTATCTGCAGGCAATGTCCCTTGAGGACGATTGTTAAGTTACATAGCAATATGTCCCACATGTAATTCAATATTGTTGATAGCTGCATCATGTGCATCTATCCTCTAATTGGTTTTGGCATGTGATCCAATTACCTGCTACATCATAGCTTGCAACCTTGCGAACCCATTGTCATGTCTACCCCCATGCTGTGGTGGAGGTGGATGATAGCTCTGCTACTGATTGTTGAAATTCTGAGGTCTCGGATATGGAGCCATGTTGTTTGGTGGCCTCATACCTGCTGCATTATACTGTGGCTGAGGAGGCCTGTACTACTGTGGAGCCTGCTGACCCCAACTCTGGTTACCCTATCGCTGCCATCCATAATTTCCCACATAGTTCATATCTTCATGCTGGTGATGATGTTCTTGGTCTGCAGCCCATAGATTACCTATGGGTTGGCTAATGCAAGATGTGCATAAACCACTATTGGTAGTGTCTACAATGTGAACCTGCTGCTTGACCCCAAATTCTTCCACCTTCTTCGTCATGATGCTCATTTGTGTCAATAAAGTTGCCATGTTCTCCTCCATAGTGTTGGATGGATTCAAAGGTATAGAGTGTACCACTGGAGTGATAGGAGCATTCCTGGTCGTCCACCCGGAGTTTTGAGCCATCTTATCTAGCAAATTCTGACCTTCCCTCCAAGTCTTGCTCAGAAAATCCCCACCTGCTGAAGTATCTACAATATTCTTCATACTGTCTGAAAGCCCCATGTAAAACCTTTGACCCAACATCTGCTCAGGAATGCCATGGTGAGGACACATAACAAGCATACCTTTAAATATGCCCCAAGTTTCATGTAATGTCTCCATTGGTTTCTGCTTGAAGCTCACAATCTCATCAATTTGCTGAGTTGTCTTGTTAGGTGGATGAAACATGTTGTGGAATTGCTTGACTAACTCATCCCATGTTGAAATAGAGTTTATGGGGAGTGAGTTTAGCCATACCTGCGCAGCCCCTATAACTGAGAATGGAAATAGCAATAGTCTGATGGCTTCCAGTATCACATTCGGTTGCCACTGTCTTGCATATTGAGAGAAAGTTCTGCAGGTGCTGTTGTGGATCTTTAACCTGAGTCCCAGAGAATAATCCCTTGTTTTGCAACAAGTGTAGAATGTTGTTAGTAATCTAGAAAGAGTCAGCTTGAATCGCTGGCATAATAATGCCAATTGCGAAATTATCCGATGTTGGTTGTGCCCAGTCATATAGTGCACCTTCCTTCACCTCCTGCAAGTTTAACCCAGCTTGCTGGTTTGGGTCATTAATGTCTCCCATGTCGAAATCTAGTTTAATTGGTTGCTGAGATTGCTGAATTTGTTTGATTGCCATGTTACGTGCCCGGAAAGTTTGCTCTAGGTCTGTGAGTCCTTCAATTACTCTCCAGTCCTTGCAGATTTTCTAGGCATGCACCTGAGTACCCAATTCAACAATAGTAAAAATTTTCAATGTAAAGTGTAGAAAGAACCTGACTACACAAGAATCTTGTAGTTCTGTCAATGTCAATTGATAATTCCGTTAATTCCCCAACAACGGCGCCAAAATTGATTCACGTCCAAGCAATGGTCGTAGTCAATATAACCTGGTCAAATAAGTCCAGAATCAATTCTACAGAGAATTAACCTACCAACTGCAACTTTCACAACCCAAGAACACTTCTGAAGCAAGTTCCCAAACTTTGAGTATATTTTTGTGAAGGTTTTCTAACAAAACTTTTGAAAGAATTAAAAGACTTAAAAGAAAGAATTGAATATAGGGTAAATAATATAGAGAAAGACTAAGGTATTGATTTCCCCTATTGATGGAATCCCTTCAGTTTATGCTCAGACAAATTGTCAATATATTCTATCAGGCATGAACGCTATTTTTACCGTAATTCTCTCCCGAGCAACTACAATAATTTACTAGTGCACTCTTCCGAGCTACCCTAGCTGGCTTTAATTTGAATAGTTCACTTTAGATTGCACCCAAGACTTCTTTATTCCTAATCCCGCCTTTACGCCTAAAGTTATAGATTCCTCCAATAACCTAGGTGTGGTGTTGTTCAACAATATACCTAAATATGCACTCTTTTCCAAGTTGTGCACACTAAATAGACACAGCTAATCGGGAGCTCAACCAATTAACTACAACAAGAACGAAGTTGAACAAATAGAAATCTATCTAACAATTTATAATCACATAAACGAGAAGTTCATCACCCAATAGGTTCCATCAAAACCTTAAATAAGGAATTAGCTACTCATGATCAAAGAAACAAGAATAATAATTGAATTCATAATCAAAGAATCAATATAAAAGAAAGAAATAAGTTGAGAGAGTTCTCTCTTACTAATAATCTTGCAAAAGTAATGAATAATACAAGGCTTGCCTCTCTTGGGCGAAATCTAGGCTTATATAGAGGGTTTAGGTCATAAAGTTTGAGTATTGAAAAGTTTAGCCTTCAAATTTTCGGCGTCGTTCGCTGTCCGTTCGCGGTCGCGAATGGACCGCGAAAAATCAGGCTCTCTGAAGTTCAAAATTCTTCTGCAGGCTTCTTTTTTCGCGGTTCATTTGCGGTCGCCAATGAACCGCGGTTGTTCACCCTTTTTCGTTTGGAATTTGGAGAAACGCAAAACATTAAAGTTGTTTCCCTTTGAGTTAGCTTTCCAATCATATATTACGTAGACAAAATTGAAGTTTGAGCGAAATGTTAAGTCCAATTTACTATACAGTGCACAATATGCCTCATCGATTCTTCGCTAGTACTACACTATCAAACTTGACCCCCGAACACGATCCTGGCTTAATTTCTTGAGCTTTTACTCAGACTTAAAAGAGCCAAATAACTTAAATTCATTCCATAACATCTATAGAGCTCAGAATCACACCTTCCCGGCTATTTTCATCATAGTTTCTTGACTTGTACCACACTTTGGCCTTTTTCACCATCTTTTGACTCCAAAACTTGCTCTTTTAGTCTTCATTAGCTCATGTGTACCTATAACACCCTAGGAACAATGATAAAAGAATTTTGTCATCATAAACAATACCAAAACAACAATAAAGCATGATTATTTAGGGCATAAATATAGTCAAATTCACCTATTATCACACACGTGGAGAAATAAGGTGGGTTACGTCAGGGACTGATTGTATAGAGTTGTGACAGCCGGTAGAGGCATTCCTATTTATTTTATCTTGTGATTTTTGGTTGTTTATCTGTGTGGGCGTTACCAACTTGGCAATTGTGAGGAAACATCGTACGTATAGTCCGTTCTCCTTTTCATGTGTACTAGTTGGTATAATATTCTTGTTAAAACACTTGCACAAGCATACACGTAGTTGGACACTTCCATTAGAAGTGGATTCCTCTTGATTTTTGTTAAGGGTGGAGGTATGCCCTTATTATTCCCTTATAGTTGAAAGAGTGGCCCTAGTGAGCCAGTTGGTTGTCAGCATGATCATGACATTGATGGTGCACATGATGCAAATTGTTAGATTTCAGATGCTGGATATTATACTAGTTTGAATAAGACCTTTTGTGAACATCATTGTAGGATATGAGTTATTGACTTTTTTTCCACTTGATGTGTTGTGACATTAGGATTTGGGTTATGATTCTGCCGTCATTCCATATCATCATTTATTATATTCTCGTTGTTAATTGTTGTATTATATCTTTCTGCGAGTTGTAGCATTCTTGGTCATTCATATAGTCTTTACATATTTATAGGTCATTATCATTATTCAAATGGTTATACTATATATTGACCGGTAGTTGTCTTGACTGTTCCTCATCACTACTCCATCGAGGTTAGTCTTGATACTTACTGGGCACCGCCATGGTGTACATATGCTACTCTTCTGTACATTTTGGTTGTGCAGATACAGGTACTCCCGCTCAATTCTATCAGCCTTGGAAGGAGGCATAACGGTAAAGACTTCAAGGTATATCTGCTACGTCCGCAGACTGAGGAGTCTTTTTCCAGCTTTCTATAAACATTTCTCCTTTGTATAGATATTCTTGAGTCAGAGCCTCTTATGTATCCCCTTAGCTTATGATTTGTGAGTTTCCGGGTTTTAGGAATATTGTTAGCTTCAAGAAATTATTATGGTATGTGTCGAACGACACCTTTGTAAAGCCTCGTAAGATTTTCGTGCTTAGAACCTAGTGGTTGTGGTGTCATGGGCCGAATAATGTATTAGGAATGCGTAGAAATCTCGCCGCGGTTCGGACCCTTGGTAGTGATTTAAGTTTTAAAAATTTAAAGAATCAATTTTTCCATAAATTATCGATTATGCGGCCAGGAATGCGACCGCAGATCTGCTATGCGGACCGCATTCCTACCGTAGAGCTTAACAGAATGTTTTCAAAAATGATGTTGAAAATGCGGTCAATATGCGACCGCAGAATGGAAATGCGGAACGCAGATCCACCGCAAAATTTCTTGAGAAATTTTTGAGTGTCAAATCTGCGGTGCATTCTGCGACCACAGATCAAGAATGCGGACCGCATTTTGGTCGCATGTCGTAATAGAACCTGTGAAATTTTGAGGCAATTCAGCGGTCCATTATGCGGACTGCATGTTGATTCTGCGATCGCAGATGCGACCGCAGAATTGACTCAGCACAGAATTCTTATAAAGTTTGACCCGACCCTCTTCTTTAATAAAACACCTTCCTCCTTCATTTTCTCATGTCTTCTTAGTAAAATTAGAGAGAGGAAAGAGGGAATTCTAGAGAGAGAAATCTACTTATCTTCAAAGAGTATTTCAAATCGTTTGGTCTCGAGGTTCTTAGGAAAAGTGTCATCTTCCCCAATCTTTACAAGGTAAAAACCCTAGCTATTTTTCTCTAATTTTTCAGTTTTCAAAGGTAAAGAAATGTTTGCATATAATAGCTTTTGAAAATAGAATTTAACACTGATGCATTACCATTGAATTTGATTTTAGATAAAAGAAGTTAGTAGAAGTAAGAGTCTGCAAGTGGGCAAAATAGGATAACTTGGGTAAGCATAAAGTAGGAGGTTAAAGGAAGAAAACTCGACACCAGGTATCTATGGCTAATTTTGATTCTTGTAAAATCGCCCATATGTGTGCAATTTGTTTAGTATATGTTAATTTGAGAGATTGTATGAAATTCTTTGATTTTGTTGTTGGGTATTCAATTGATGTTGAACTACGTGTGGCGTGGTATGAAAGATGAATTGAAAGACAAAAAGGGAACCGAAATTGGTAAAGAATAGAGAACAATCGTTGTGATGGTATACATGGTTTATTATGGAAGGAATTGAAACACTTGAATTGTGGTAAATTGTTGAAAATACTTGTATGGGTACTCTTGAATATGGGAACATTGTAAATTGGTTGTGATATCAGTTTGAAAAGTATTTGAGAACATGAACCAATTTGTAAGAAGCTTATTTGAACTTGTTGTGATTTTTTGTAGTGCCTTGTTTGTTGTTTGAGATTGTTGTGTTTGAAATTGTACGGTGGGATCGGGTTGCGCGCCGCAACACGAAGTAATAAGGTGTGGGTTGGGGTGATAAGGGTGGTCGAGGTAATAAGGGTGGATAAGGTAATAAGTATGGAAAGCGGCCGAAATCGCTATTGAAATTGATATAAAATCATTGATGTGAAATTGTAAAAGGAGACAGCAGGAGAGTTTGCAACCTGTGGGGCACTGATTGCCCCTTTGTTTGACTACTTGTGTTTTACGTGATTGACTAGTTTTTGTTCTCCCTGTTAATCTTAAATCGTCCTTTGTGTTTAAAATTATTTGAAATAAGGAAAATATGCAATACATGGTTGGCTGGTTTTATTAATTCTTGATGTAATTTATTATTTGTCTTATCATCGTGATTACCTGTTTAATGGCTTGAGTTTACTTGGGACAAAGTTTGTCCATACATAATAGTACAGTTCCAGTGTACTGACATCCCCTTTGTCGGGGATGCTACATTCGTGTTATGATTGTATGTGGATTAGTAGCAGGCACTTCAGCTCGTCGGCAGTAGTATTCTTCATCTTCCACTGCCCGTTTTGGTGAGCCCCTTTCTTCCTCAGGGGCCCTGCTTGGCTCATGCCACTTTTGTTGTATGACTTCATTTTGATTTTTGTAAGGTATAGCCGGAGCCTTGTTACCGGCAAGTATTGTATTTCCTTTTGTATCCTAGAGGCTCCGTAGACATGTAACTATGGGATTGTGGCCTATGTATATATATATGTCGGGCGTTGTGAATGTAAATTATAAACTTGTTAGTAAATCAATCGTATGGTTATGTTTGTACATTGTGAAATCAGTTATAATTGGTAAGATATTTGGTTCATGAGAAATCATCAATACAGGGGTAACGCGTGGGATAGAAAGGTGTAAGGCCCCGTAAAATATTTGTGCATAAAAACCTAGTAGCTATAATCGTGTCAATAATGCGGTCGAAATTGCGATCGCATAGTGAATCTGTGCTCCACTTTGCGACCGCAGATCAGGAATGCGGACCGCATAATGGTCGCATTCCGTAACAGAACTCGAGTCATTTTGAGGCCATTCTGCGGTCACAATGCGGACCACATGTTGATTCTGCGGTCGCAAAGTGCACCGCAGATTTGCCCCGGCCCAGATTTTTGTGACATTTTGACCCGATCTCTTCTTTAATATAACACCTTTCTTCTTCATTTTATCATATCATCTTACCAAAATTAGAGAGAGAATAGAGGGTTTTTAGAGAGAGAAATCTTTCATCTTCAAAGATTGTTCCAACCATCTTAATTCCAAGGGATCCTAGGGCAAGGATTCAACTTCCCCAATTTTTTCAAGGTAAAAACCCTAACTATTTTCTTTGATTTTCAGTTTTAATTGGGTAAAGAGAGGTTTGCATATAATAGCTTTTGAAAATAGAATTTTTACACTCATGCATGATTATTGAACTTGATTTCTAGTAAAAAGAAGTGAGTAGAAGTAAGAGTCTTCAAGAACAAGGTTGGCAAGAGTAGGATATCTTGGGTAAGCATAAAGTAGGAAGAAAACTCATCACCAGGTATGTATGGCTAATTTTGATTCTTGTGAAATCGCCTATATGTGTGAAAATTGCTTGGTTATTGTTAATTTGACAAATTTTGTGAAATTCTCAAAGTTGTTGAAATATGAGTGATGTGGTATAGAATATGAACCGAAAGTTAAATGAGAGTTGAATTGGGTAAAGAATTGTGAATAATACTTATAATGGCCTATATGGAACCTTGTGGAAAAGAAACGAAACACTCGAGAATTGGTTTATTGTGGAAAGAGATGAAACACTTGAATTGTGGAAAATTGTTGAACATACTTATGTGAGTATTCTTGATTATGGAAATATTGTAACTTGGTTGTGATATTGGCTTGATAAATAATTGAGAACATGAAACAATGTGCAAGTTGCTTATTTGAACTTGTTGAAATTGTATGTAGTACCTTATCTGCTGTTTGAAATTGTTGTGTTTTAAACTGTAAGGCGGGGTCGTGTTGCGCGCCGCAACGTGAGGAAATAAGGTGTGGGTTGGGGTGATAAGGGTGGCCGAGGTAATAAGGGTGGTCGGGGGCAATAAGGATGGAAAGCGATCGAAATCGCTATTGAAAATTGATACAAAAATCAATAAATGTGAAATTGTGAAAGGAGACAACAGGAGAGTTTGCAACCTGTGGGGCACTGATTGCCCCTTTGTTTGACTGCTTGTGCTTTACGTGATTGATTGGTTATTGTTAAATTGGTTGATTGTAGAAAGTGCTTTGTGTTGAGAATTATTTGAAATGAGGAAAATGTGGAAACATGGTTAGTTGGCTTAATTAATTGTTGATGTGATTCAATGGCTTGAGTTTACTTGGGACAAAGTTTGTCCATACATACCAGTACAATTCAAGTGTACTGACGTCCCTTTTGCCGGGGACGCTACATTCGTGTTATGATTGTAGGTGGATCAGTAGCAGGCACTTCAGCTCATCGGCAGTAGTATCCTTCTCCTTCCATTGCCCGTTTTGGTGAGCCCTTTCTTCCTCGGGGCCCTGTGTGGTTCATGCCACTTTTGTTTAGATTTCATTTTGGTTTTGTAAGGTATAGCCGGAGCCTTGTTACCGGCAAGCATTGTATCCCCTTTTTGTATCCTAGAGGCTCTGTAGACATGTAAACTGTGGGATTCCAGTATTATATATACATTATGTTATGTCGGGCGTTGTAAAAACTACAAACTTGCTAATGAATCACTTGTATGGTTTTATTTGTTTAATGTGAAATCATTCATGGTTAGTAAGATATTTGGTTAATGAGAAACAATCAACACAGGGGTAACGCGTGGGAATGAAAGGCACCCAGGTCCGCTTGACTGGGGCAACCCGGTCAGGCACCGGTCATGTCCTCGATTTGGGGCGTGACAAACTTGGTATCAGAGCTTAAGGTTTTAAAGTGTCCTAGGATGTCTCGGAGCTGTGTCTAGTAGTGCCCTTCTTATAGGTGTGTTGTCGACCACATCATATAAGTAGGGGGCTACACGAGCATTTAGGAATTTACCTACTTCTTTGTTAATCTATATCGTGCGGTAAAGTGCAATGTGGAGATATCTGTGTCTAATTCGCGCCTTGTTCCCAAATTTTCAGAATATGGCACCTAAGAAGAAGGCTAGACTCGGCTTTAGGGCCAATGCCGGCCCAAGTGCAGCTGTTAATCATGTACCCGATGCCGTGGGACAGAATGACCCACCAGTCCCGAATTTGCCTGGCCCATCTGTTCAAAACCCAAGTGTCCCTATTCCAGCTGCGGCAGAGGATGCCACCATTCCTCCTGCCAGTGTTCCTGACTCAGATACAGTTCCCGTTTCCGGCTCTGGTATCTCTAATGAAGATCTTAGGGGAGCCATTCATATATTAACACAGTTAGTGGCTGCCCAGGCCCAGAGATCCCATGATGCC
The DNA here is from genome assembly GCA_032618575.1 of Nicotiana noctiflora. NCBI lineage: Eukaryota > Viridiplantae > Streptophyta > Magnoliopsida > Solanales > Solanaceae > Nicotiana > Nicotiana noctiflora. The sequence continues at coordinate 341,084 of JASVEL010000230.1, forward strand.
CCTGCATCCTCCAGCGGACAGGGAGATTCCTTTGGCTCCAGAGTCCACCAGTTCTTGCGATTGGCCCCTCCAGAATTTTCAGGTACCGATCCAGAGGCCGACCCACAGGAATTCCTTGATGAGATATACAAGACCCTCAGAGTGATGAAGGCTACAGATATAGAGGGGGTAGAGTTGGCCTCTTACAGGCTGAAGGGAGCGGCACGTTCATGGTTCGAAATGTGGGAGGATTCCCGTGAAGAAGGGAGCCCGCCGGCCAGATGGGAAGAGTTCGTGGATGCATTTATGGACCACTTCTTACCTGCTGAAGCAATGGCAGCCCGTGCCACTGAGTTCGAGGTTCTCAAACAGGGCAGTATGAGTGTTTGGGAGTATCACATGGAGTTCGTAAGGTTGTCCAAGTACGCTTCTCATTTAGTGCCGACCATGGATGCCTGGGTTCGACGGTTTGTTCAGGGCCTTAGCCCTTTGGTAGTGAATGAGGCCGCCACAGCAGCTTTGCACTCAGACATGAACTATGGGAGGATTGTGGGGTTTGCTCAGGCCACAGAGGCCAGGAAATTGAAGATTCGTGCAGAAAGAGAAAGTAGCAGCAGGGCCCGGTCAATGGGTCATTCAGGGAGATCACTTCCAGGGAAAGGGTCATCAGGGCCATCCCAGTCATATGCTCAGTCCTCCGCGAGTGCACCGCCATCTATGCACAGTTATCAGCAGGGCAGTTACTCGAGACCCGGTTGAGACAGCAGGAGGTCTCGTCAGTCTGGTCGTCCTGGGGTGAGGTCCCAGCAGCAGGGGAGACCTACATGCCCCAAGTGTAGGAGATTTCATACAGAGACTTGCTACCTTGACCTTCCAGTGTGCTTCGGGTGTGGGGTGAGAGGTCACATTCAATGAGATTGTCGTGCACCCCGTCAGGGTATAGGTAGGGGATCTTCTCAGTCATCCGGTTCTTCAGCTGCTACATCATCAGCGCGTACTCCAGCATCAGCGGGGCGTGGTGCAGCTAGGGGTGGAGCTCGGGGTAGGGGTGGACCTAGCCGATTCTATGCATTGAGTGGCCGCCAAAATGCCGAGGCTTCTCCAGATGTTGTTACAGGTATCATGTCTGTTCAGACTATTGATTGCTATGCCTTTATTGATCCAGGGTCCTCCTTGTCTTATGTTACTCCATTCATTGCTTCAAGTTTTGGGATAGAACCCGAACAGCTTCATGAGCCGTTCTCTGTGTCGACTCCAATCGGTGATTCTATTACAGCCTCACGAGTCTATTGGAATTGTGTTGTTACGGTGGGTGGTCGTGATACCACAGCCGATCTTATTGAGCTTGGGATGGTAGATTTTGATGCAATTATGGGGATGGATTGGCTCTATTCGTGCTTTGCCAAACTTGACTGTCGAACGAGAATTATGAGGCTCGAGTTCCCTAACGAGCCAGTTATTGAATGGAGAGGAAATGGTGTATTGCCAAGGGGTAGGTTTATTTCCTACCTTAAGGCTTCGAAGATGATTAAGAAAGGGTGTATCAATCACCTGTTTCGGGTAACGGACACCACCTCAGATGTGCCTACCCTCGAGTCCGTGCCAATTGTGAATGAATTTCCTGAAGTGTTTCCGGATGAGCTTCCAGGCATCCCGCCGGATAGGGAGATTGATTTCGGGATCGATGTAATGCCAGATACTCAGCCAATATCCATTCCACCATACAGAATGGCGCCAGCAGAGTTAAGGGAGTTAAAGGAGCAGCCGAGGGATTTATTAGAGAAAGGGTTCATACGACCGAGTGTGTCGCCGTGGGGTGCTCCGGTTCTCTTTGTTAGAAAGAAGGATGGGTCACTTCGAATGTGTATTGATTATCGGCAGCTCAACAAAGTCACCATCAAGAATAAATATCCTTTGCCTCGAGTGGATGATCCGTTTGACCAATTGCAGGGAGCGAAGTTCTTCTCAAAGATTGATTTACGGTCTGGGTACCACCAGTTGAAAATCAGGGAGCCTAAGACTGCCTTCAGAACTCGTTATGGTCACTTCGAGTTTTTGGTCATGTCTTTTGGGCTAACCAATGCCCCAGCAGCTTTCATGGACCTTATGAATCGGGTTTTCAAGCCATTCCTAGATTCCTTTGTAATTGTATTCATTGACGACATCCTCATCTACTCTCGGAGCAGGGAAGATCATGCCATTCACCTCAGAGCAGCATTGCAGACCCTTCATCAACATCAATTGTATGCCAAGTTCTCAAAATGTGAGTTTTGGTTGGAGTCCGTAGCCTTTCTAGGGCATGTTATTTCCAGTAAGGGAATTCAGGTGGATCCTCAAAAGATTGCGGCAATGAAAGATTGGCCTAGACCCACGACCCCAACAGAGATTCGTAGCTTCTTGGGTTTGGCAGGGTACTATCGGAGGTTTGTAGAGGGATTCTCAACCCTCGCTTCCCCATTGACAAAACTGACGCAGAAGGCAGTGAAGTTCCAGTGGTCTGATGCTTGTGAGAAACGTTTCCAAGAATTGAAGTCAAGATTGAGCTCGGCACCAGTATTGGCCTTGCCAGAAGGCACAGAGGGATTTGTAGTCTATTGTGATGCCTCCAGAGTCGGTTTGGGATGTGTATTGATGCAGCACGGAAAAGTTATATCTTATGCTTCAAGGCAACTCAAGAATCACGAGAAGAATTATCCGACGCATGATTTGGAGCTTGCAGCTGTTGTGTTTGCTTTGAAAATATGGCGGCACTATCTTTATGGAGTACATGTAGATGTGTTTTCAGACCACAAGAGCCTCCGGTATTTGTTCAAGCAGAAAGAGCTGAATCTGAGACAGCGGCGGTGGTTAGAACTTGCTCAAGGACTATGATATGAACATATTGTACCATCCAGGAAAGGCAAATGTGGTAGCCGACGCTCTTAGTCGAAAATCCATGGGTAGTTTGGCTCATTTGGGTGTGGATCGGAGACCCCTGGCTCGAGAGGTTTACCAATTAGCCAGTTTGGGGGTTCGTATCTCGGCGTCAGACGAGGGGGATATTTTGGTGCATAATGGAGCAGAATCATCATTGGTCGCGGAAATCAAGGAAAAACAGTTCATGGATCCAACATTGGTTCGGGTAAAGGAAGCAGTCATGAATAACAAGACCTCAGCATTTGTACTCAGCAGCGAAGATGGTGTATTGCGGTGTCAAGATAGGCTATGTGTTCCGGATGTGGACGAGCTTTGGGAAAGGGTAATGGAAGAGGCTCATATTTCCAAGTATTCGGTACACCCAGGTTCCACGAAAATGTATCATGACCTTAAGGAGATTTATTGGTGGAACGGTATGAAAAGGGATGTAGCAAGCTTTGTAGCTAAATGTCCGAACTGTCAACAAGTGAAGGTCGAGCATCAACGACCCGGTGGATTAACTCAAGCTTATAGAAATACCAAGGTGGAAATGGGAGATGATCAATATGGATTTCGTGGTAGGGTTACCTCGCACTCGGCGTAAGTTTGACTCAATATGGGTGATAGTGGATCGACTCACCAAATCAGCTCACTTCCTGCCTGTCAAGTCCACTGATACTGCGGAGCAATATGCAAGGTTGTACATCAAGGAGATAGTAAGGCTTCATGGCACTCCACTTTCTATTATCTCGGATCGCGGGGCTCGGTTCACAGCTAACTTTTGGAAGAAGTTTCAGCAAGGTTTGGGAACTCAGGTGAATCTCAGCACAACTTTTCATCCGCAGACCGACGGTCAGGCCGAACGGACTATTCAGACGCTTGAAGATATGTTGCGGGCTTGTGTCTTAGATTTTAAAGGTAATTGGGATGAACACTTGCCACCGATAGAATTTGCTTACAATAACAGCTATCATGCTAGCATTCAGATGGCCCCGTTTGAGGCATTGTACGGGAGAAGATGTAGATCGCCAATCGGGTGGTTTGAGGTAGGTGAAGCGGAATTGCTAGGGCCGGATATGGTGTACGAAGCTATGGAAAAGGTCAAGGTTATTCAGGAGAGAATGAAAACAGCACAGAGTCGTCAAAAGTCCTATGCGGACGTTCGTCGAAGGGATTTGGAGTTTCAAGTCGATGATTGGGTGTTCTTGAGGGTATCTCCTATGAAGGGAGTCATGCGATTCGGAAAGAAAGGGAAATTGAGTCCTAGGTATGTCGGGCCATATCGGATCGTTCAAAGGATTGGTCAAGTTGCTTATAGGCTAGAGTTGCCTCCCGAGATGTCATCAGTGCATCCGGTATTCCATGTGTCCATGTTGAAGAAAGTGATTGGAGATCCATCCACCATCATGCCAGTCGAGGCTATAGAGGTTATTGAAGATTTGTCATATGAAGAAGTTCCAGTCGCCATTCTTGATAGGCAAGTCCGTAAGTTGAGAAATAAGGAAGTTGCCTCTGTTAAAGTATTGTGGCGAAGTCAACAAGTTGAGGAGGCCACATGGGAAGCGCAGAAAAAGAGATGAAGGAAAAGTACCCCCATTTGTTCGATCAAGCCTAGAATAAATTAGGTGACCCTTCTACTCCTAGTAACTGCCATTTTGTCCAAGTTGTTTCTCTCTTAGTATTAGTAAAGTCTCCTTCGTTTTGTAATGAGATAAATGCGTCACTTGAACCGTTCTTGATAAATGAAAGCCTTATAAAGATTTACGTGTTAAATAAATAACTAATAGTAAGTGTAGATTGGTAATGGTTTGTTGAGTGTACATGGTGTTAAATTGGTTTACTAAGGTAAGAATTCATTGAAGTGACTAGTTTATGTGCAATTGTAACAATGTGATAGAACATGTGCATTCGTTGAGGTAAGAAAGTGTATACCAGTTGTGAAAAGTGTTGTAGTTGTATATTGTTGTTTGGTAATGTGTTTCGGGGGCCCTCTGATAGGTGGACATGTCCATAATACAAAGGAAACTCTGGCGAAATTTTTCTAAAATATAAGAGTTAGTCAAAATTTTGATGGTTGCATATCATGTCTTTCAAAACCAACTCATTTAATTCAAAATCCTCATTCGAGGACGAATGATCTTAAGGGGGGGAGGATGTAAGGCCCCGTAAAATATTTGTGCATAAAAACCTAGTAGCTATAGTGTCATGGTCCGAATAATGTGTTAGGAATGCGTAGAATTCTTCGCGGCTCGCAAGCTCGCCGCGGTTCGGACCCTTGGTAGTGATTTAAGTTTCAAAAATGTAGAGAATTAATTTTTCCGAAAAGTGTCAAATATGCGGTCAAGAATGCGACCGCAAACCTTATATGCGGACCGCATTCTTGCCGCAAAATGTTCCAGAGAGTTTCCCAAAATCGTGTCAATAATGCGGTCGAAATTGCGATCGCATAGTGAATCTGCGGTCCACTTTGCGACCGCAGATCAGGAATGCGGACCGCATAATGGTCGCATTCCGTAACAGAACTCGAGTCATTTTGAGGCCATTTTGCGGTCACTATGCGGACCGCATGTTGATTCTGCGGTCGCAAAGTGCACCGCAGATTTGCCCCGGCCCAGATTTTTGTGACATTTTGACCCGATCTCTTCTTTAATATAACACCTTTCTTCTTCATTTTATCATATCATCTTACCAAAATTGGAGAGAGAAGAGAGGGTTTTTAGAGAGAGAAATCTTTCATCTTCAAAGATTGTTCCAACCATCTTAATTCCAAGGGATTTTAGGGCAAGGATTCAACTTCCCCAATCTTTTCAAGGTAAAAACCCTAACTATTTTCTTTGATTTTCAGTTTTAATTGGGTAAAGAGAGGTTTGCATATAATAGCTTTTGAAAATAGAATTTTTACACTCATGCATGATTATTGAACTTGATTTCTAGTAAAAAGAAGTGAGTAGAAGTAAGAGTCTTCAAGAACAAGGTTGGCAAGAGTAGGATATCTTGGGTAAGCATAAAGTAGGAAGAAAACTCATCACTGGTATGTATGGCTAATTTTGATTCTTGTAAAATCGCCTATATGTGTGAAAATTGCTTAGTTATTGTTAATTTGACAAATTTTGTGAAATTCTCAAAGTTGTTGAAATATGAGTGATGTGGTATAGAATATGAACCGAAAGTTAAATGAGAGTTGAATTGGGTAAAGAATTGTGAATAATACTTATAATGGCCTATATGGCACCTTGTGGAAAAAAACGAAACACTCGAGAATTGGTTTATTGTGAAAAGAGATGAAACACTTGAATTGTGGAAAATTGTTGAACATACTTATGTGAATATTCTTGATTATGGAAATATTGTAACTTGGTTGTGATATTGGCTTGATAAATAATTGAGAACATGAAACAATGTGCAAGTTGCTTATTTGAACTTGTTGAAATTGTATGTAGTACCTTATCTGCTATTTGAAATTGTTGTGTTTTAAACTGTAAGGCGGGGTCGTGTTGCGCGCCGCAACGTGAGGAAATAAGGTGTGGGTTGGGGTGATAAGGGTGGCCGAGGTAATAAGGGTGGTCAGGGGCAATAAGGATGGAAAGCGATCGAAATCGCTATTGAATATTGATACAAAAATCAATAAATGTGAAATTGTGAAAGGAAACAGCAGGAGAGTTTGCAACCTGTGGGGCACTGATTGCCCCTTTGTTTGACTACTTGTGCTTTACGTGATTGATTGGCTATTGTTAAATTGGTTGATTGTAGAAAGTGCTTTGTGTTGAGAATTATTTGAAATGAGGAAAATGTGGAAACATGGTTAGCTGGCTTAATTAATTGTTGATGTAATTCAATGGCTTGAGTTTACTTGGGACAAAGTTTGTCCATACATACCAATACAATTCAAGTGTACTGACGTCCCTTTTGCCGGGGACGCTACATTCGTGTTATGATTGTAGGTGGATCAGTAGCAGGCACTTCAGCTCATCGGCAGTAGTATCCTTCTCCCTCCACTGCCCGTTTTGGTGAGCCCCTTTCTTCCTCGGGGCCCTGTGTGGTTCATGCCACTTTCGTTTAGATTTCATTTTGTTTTTGTAAGGTATAGCCGGAGCCTTGTTACCGGCAAGTATTGTATCCCCTTTTTGTATCCTAGAGGCTCTGTAGACATGTAAACTGTGGGATTCCAGTATTATATATACATTATGTTATGTCGGGCATTGTAAAAACTGCAAACTTGCTAATGAATCACTTGTATGGTTTTATTTGTTTAATGTGAAATCATTCATGGTTAGTAAGATATTTGGTTAATGAGAAACAATCAACACAGGGGTAACGCGTGGGAATGAAAGGCACCCAGGTCCGCTTTACTGGGGCAACCCGGTCAGGCGCCGGTCATGTCCTCGATTTGGGGCGTGACAAAAGGCACCCATGTCCGCTTGACTGGGGCTACCCGGTCAGGCACCGGTCATGTCCCTCGATTTGGGGCGTGACAAACTTTGTATCAGAGCCTAAGGTTTTAAAGTGTCCTATGATGTTTCGGAGCCGTGTCTAGTAGTGCCCTTTTTATCGGTGTGTTGTCGACCACATCTATAAGTTGGGGGCTGCACGGACATTTAGGAATTTACCCCTTTCTTTGCTATTCTATATCATGCGGTAAAGTGCATAGTGGAAATATTTGTGTCTAATTCCCGCCTTGTTCCAAACATTTCAGAATATGGCGCCTAAGAAGAAGGCTATACTCGGCGTTGGGGCCAATGCTGACCTAAGTATGGCTGCAAATCAGGTACCTGATGCCGTGGGCGAGAATGACCCGCCAGTCCTAAATTTGCCTGGACCATCTGTTCAAAACCCAAGTGTCCCTATTCCAGCTGCGGCGGAGGATTCCACCATCCCTCCTGCCAGTGTTCCTAACTCTAATATAGTTCTTGGTTCTGGTTCTGGTATCTCTAACAAGGATCTTAGAGGATCCATTTATATGTTAACATAGTTAGTGGCCGCCCAGGCCCAGAGATCCCATGATGCCCCTGCATCCTCCAGCAGACAGGGAGATTCCTTCGGCTCCAGAGTTCACCAGTTCTTGCGGTTGGTCCCTCCAGAATTCTTAGGCACCGATCCACAGGCTGACCCACATGATTTCCTTGATTAAATATACAAGACCCTCAGAATGATGAAGGCAACATATATAGAGGGGGTAGAGTTTGCCTCGTACAGGCTGAAGGGAGCGGCACGTTCATGGTTCGATATGTGGGAGGATTCCGGTGAGGAGGGGAGCCCTCCGGCTAGATGGGAGGAGTTCGTAGATGCATTTATGGACCACTTCTTGCCTGCCAAAACCGTTACGAGACTCCTTTACTGCTTCGTCTCTGTTCCCTTTCTCACCGCCATCTTCACTACCTTGAGCCCCCGCCGGTCCTGTCACCAGAGCCGGTACCGGTTTCATCCTCCGGCTTAACTGAACCAGAGGCGGGTTTCTCACTTTTTGTGGGTTCATCGCTGACATCTTGAATTTTTACAGAAGGTTCTTTCGATACTGTCGGAGACACCCATCTCCAGCGACTTCCCCCGTAAGTCCACCCACTTCTCTCTCTCTTCCGACTCTCTCTCTTGTCCCCCCACCCCTTTCCCTTTTTTGTGTGTGATTTGCAGGTACTAGAGGCGGCGGACGAGGCGAGCTTTTGGCATTTGGAAGCGAGGAGCAAAGCTACATCGGCCAAAACGAGTAGGTTTGGCGGCAGTTGACCCGGGCGCATCAAAGCTTACTTTCAGGTTTTTCCACCGGGAGTTGGTACCTCCCGATCTCTTGTCTATTCTGTACGTCCTTTTACGTATTTTAACTAGCATCTTGTGTGTAGTTTACTCTATTGTTATCTAGCAAGCATCCTTTTGCGTAATTCTATTAAAGTTCGTCAGTGGCCGCGGCGAAGGATGGTACTGTAAGGTCATGTCCTCGGGGGGTGGGGGTGGAGGTGAGCAGGGGGGCGGGGAGCGGTCCTGTGGGTAGGGCGGGAGGTTTGGGCGGGGAGAGGTTAAAGGACGCTCAGAGATTGAGGATCGGGTCGTGGAACGTAGGAACACTAACGGGTAAGTCCATTGAGTTGGCAAAGATTCTCCAGAAGAGGAGGGTCAACATAGCACGTGTGCAGGAAACTAGGTGGAAAGGGACGAAGGCGAGGGATGCAGATGAGTTTAAGTTGTGGTACTCTGGGGTTGAGAGGGGTAAGAATGGAGTGGGTATCTTGGTAGATAGGAATCTTAGGGAGTCCGTGGTTGAGGTTAGGCGAGTGGATGATAGGTTAATGTCTATTAAACTGGTTATTGGCGGTAGTGTTCTCAATGTCATTAGCGCTTACGCGCCGCATGCAGGCCTAGCTGAGGAGGTTAAAAGGCGTTTTTGGGAGGACTTGGATGAGTTGGTGAGTAGTATTCCCCAATCTGAGAAGTTAGTTATTGGAGGGGACTTTAATGGTCATATTGGGGCGGAGGCTGGTGGTTACGGTGAGGTGCATGGCGGCTTTGGCTTTGGGGTTAGGAACGGAGGGGGCACTTCGTTGCTTGATTTCGCTAGGGCTTCGGAGCTTTTGATCGCGAACTCGTCATTTCAGAAGAGGGAGGAGCATTTTGGTTACTTTCAAAAGTTCCACGGCGAGGACTCAGATTGATTACCTCCTCCTCAGAAGGAGTGATAGAGGGTTGTGCAAGGATTGCAAGGTCATTCCGGGAGAGTCCCTTTCTACTCTTCATAGACTCCTAGTGATGGATGTAGGTCTCTGGGTGAAGAGGAAGAGGAGGGGTTCTCGGGGCCGACCGCGGATTAGATGGGGAACTTTGACTAAGGAGAAAGCCCGGGAGCTGGAGAGGAAGCTAGTTGATGGGGGAGCTTGGAGTAGCTCTGGGGAAGCGGACGCAATGTGGTCAGTGACGGCGAACCTGGTTAGGGAGGCTGCGCGAGATGTGCTTGGGGTAGCCAATGGCTATTGAGGCAGGCACCAAGGTGACTGGTGGTGGAATGAGGTAGTCCAAGGAAAAGTGGAGGCGAAGAAGGCGGCGTTTGCTAAGTTGTCAGGGAGCTCAAGCGAAGAAGAAAGGAGAGCGAACAAGGAGAACTACAAGGTGGCGAGGAAGGAAGCGAAACCGGCGGTCACGGAAGCTAAAAATGCAGCGTTTGGGCGCATGTACGAGGAATTGGGGGAGAAAGGCGGGGACAGAAAGTTATTCCGGTTGGCTAAGGTGAGGGAGAGAAAGGCGCGGGATCTAGACCAAGTTAGGTGCATCAAGGACGAGGATGGTAGGGTTCTGACGGGGGAGTCGCAAGTCAAGCGGAGATGGCAGGAATACTTTCGAGACCTGCTTAACGAAGAGGGGGATCGAGTCTTAGAGCTAGTGGAGCTGGGGCATTCAGAGTGTCCTAGAGACCTCGGGCACTGCAGGCGCATTAAGGAGGAGGAGGTCTCGAGGGCGTTGCGTAGGATGAGTAGGGGTCGAGCGACTGGGCCAGACGAAATTCCGGTGGAGTTTTGGAAATGCATGGGTAGGTCGGGAGTGGAGTGGTTGTCCAGGTTGTTCAACGTGATCTTTACGACCAAGAGGATGCCGGAGGAGTGGAGATGGAGTACAGTGGTTCCCTTGTACAAAAACAAAGGGGATATCCGGTGTTGCAACAACTATAGGGGTATCAAATTAATAAGTCACACCATGAAGGTCTGGGAGAGGGTGATCGAGGCGAGGGTGAGGGAGATGTCATCTATATCTGTGAACCAGTTTGGTTTCATGCCGGGTCGCTCTACTACAGAAGCTATCCACCTTGTGAGGAGGGTGGTGGAACTGTTCGGGGATAAGAGGAAGGACCTGCATATGGTGTTTATCGACTTGGAGAAGGCGTACGATAAGGTCCCTAGAGAGGTTCTGTGGAGATGCTTGGAGGCGAAGAGCGTGCCAGAAGCCTACATCGGAGTGATCAAAGACATGTATGATGGAGCCAAGACTAGGGTTAGGACGGTGAGTGGCGACTCGGACCATTTTCCGGTGGTTATGGGGCTACATCAAGGATCTGCGCTATGCCCTCTCTTATTTGCCTTGGTAATGGATGCTCTAACTCGCCATATTCAAGGGGATATGCCATGGTGTATGCTCTTTGCTGACGACATAGTCTTGATAGACGAGACGAGGGATGGTGTTAATGCGAGATTGGAGGTCTGGAGACAGACCCTCGAGTCTAAGGGTTTTAAACTAAGCAGGTCTAAGACGGAATATCTAGAGTGCAAGTTTAGCGCCGAGTCGAGCGAAGTAGGCTGGGACGTGAAGCTGGGATCTCAGGTCATAGCCAAGAGGGACAGTTTCAGATATCTTGGATCGGTGATTCAAGGGGACGGAGAGATTGACGGGGATGTCACTCACCGTATAGGAGCGGGGTGGTTGAAGTGGAGGCTCGCATCAGGAGTCTTGTGTGACAAGAAAGTTCCACAGAAACTCAAGGGAAAGTTTTATAGAGCGGTGGTTAGACCTGCCATGTTGTATGGGGTGGAGTGTTGGCCTGTGAAGAACTCTCATGTCCAGAGAATGAGAGTTGCGGAGATGAGGATGCTCAGGTGGATGTGCGGGCTCACCGGATTAGATAAGATTAAGAATGAAGTTATTCGGGAGAAGGTGGGGGTGGCCCCAGTGGATGAGAAGATGCGAGAAGCGAGACTCGGGTGGTTTGGGCATGTGCGGAGGAGAAGCCCTGATGCACCGGTGAGGAGTTGTGAGCGACTGGCGGTGGTTGGCGCGAGTCGAGGCAGAGGGAGGCCTAAGAGGTATCGGGGTGAGGTGATTAGGCAGGATATGGCTAGAATGGGGATTTCCGAGGACATGACCCTTGATAGGAAAGTTTGGAGGTCTAGTATTAGGGTTGTAGGGTAGGGCCTTCTAGAATTCTTAGTACTTCGGTTAGGGGCTGAGTGGGGTTTGGTAGCGATTTCTATAGTTAATTAATGTATTGTATTGTGCCTTTTATGGTAGTAACCGATTGGTATTATTGCATGTCGTTCTACTTTTGGTTTTATGTTTAGATAATTATTTATTGATTTATCCCGGATTTACTAACATTGTTTTGTTTTGTTTTGTTTGTTGATTTTCTCTCTCTTTTTCTGAGCCGAGGGTCGGCCGGAAACAGCCTCTCTACCCTTTCGGGTAGGGGTAAGGCCTGTGTACGTATTACCCTCCCCAGACCCCACTTTGTGGGAACATACTGGGTAGTTGTTGTTGTTGTTTGTTCTTGCCTGCCGAGATGATGGCAGCCCATGCCACTGCGTTCGAGGTCCTCAAACAGGGAAGTATGAGTTTTTGGGAGTATCACATGGAGTTCATAATGTTGTCCAAGTATGCTCCTCGGCTAGTGTCGACCATGGATACCCGGGTTCGATGGTTTGTTCAGAGCCTTAGCCCTTTGGTAGTGAATGAGGCCGCCACAACACCTTTGCACTTAGATATGAACTATGGGAGGATTTTAGGGTTTTCTTAGTTCACAGAGGCCAGGAAATTGAAGATTCGTGCAGAAAAAGAGAGTAGAAGCAGGGCCCGGTCAATGGGTCATTTAGGGAGATCACTTTCAGGTCATCAGGGCCATCCCAGTCATATGCTCAGTCCTCCGCGAGTGCACCGCCATCTGTGCACAGTCACTAGTAGGGCAATCATTCAAGACCCAGTTCAGACACTAGGAGGTCTCGTCAGTCTGGTCGTCCTAAGGTGAGGTCCTAGCAGCAGGGGAGACCTACATGCCCCAAGTGTGGGAGATTCCATACGGAGACCTGCTACCTTGATGTTCCGATATGCTTCAGGTGCGAGGTGAGAGGTCACATTCAGCGGGACTTCCGTGCACCCAGTCAGGGTATGGGTAGGGGATCTGTGAGTCATCCGGTTCTTTGGCTGCTACATCATCAGTGCGTCTTCCAGCTTCAGCAGGGCATGGTGCAGCTAGGGGTGGAGATCATGGTAGGGGTAAACATAGCCGATTCTATGCGTTGAGTGGCCGTTAGAGTGCTGAGGCTTCTCCGGATTATGCCACAGGTATTTTGTCTGTTTAGAATATTGACTGATATGCCCTCATTGATCCGAGGTCTTCCTTGTCTTATGTCACCCCGTTCATTGCTTCAATTTTTGGGGTAGAACACGAACAACTTCATGAGCCGTTCTCTGTCTCGACTCCGGTTGGTGATTCTATTACAACCTCACGAGTCTATAGGAATTGTGTTGTTACGGTGAGTGGTCGTGTTACCACAGCCGCTCTTATTGAGCTTGGGATGGTAGATTTTGATGTAATTATGGGGATGGATTGGCTCTATTTGTGCTTTTCTAAGCTTGACTGTCGAACGAGAGTCATGAGGCTCGAGTTCCCTAACGAGCCAGTTATTGAATGAAGAGGAAATGGTGTAGTGCCAAGGGGTAGGTTTATTTCCTACCTTAAGGCTTTAAAGATGATTAAGAAGGAGTGTATCTACCATTTGGTCCGGGTGGCGGACACCACCTCAGATGTGCCTACCCTCGAGTCCTTGCCAATTGTAGATGAATTTCCCGAGGTGTTTCCGGATGAGCTTCTAGGCATCCCGCAAGATAGGGAGATTGATTTCGTGATTGATGTATTGCCAGATACTCAGCCAATATCTATTCCACCAAATAGAATGGTGCCAGCAAAGTTACGGGAGTTAAAGGAGCAGCTAAGGGATTTATTAGAGAAAGTGTTCATACGGTCGAGTGTGTCGCCGTGGGGTGCTCCGGTTCTTTTTGTCAGAAAAAGGGATGGGTCACTTCGAATGTGTATTGATTATCGGCAGCTCAACAAAGTCACCATCAAGAATAAATATCCTTTGCCTCGAGCGGATGATCTGTTTGACCAATTGCAGGGAGCAAAGTTCTTCTCAAAAATTGATTTACGGTCCGGGTACCACCAGTTGAAGATCAGGGAGCAGGATATTCCTAAGACCGCTTTCAGAACTCGTTATGGTCACTTCGAGTTTTTGGTCATGTCTTTTAGGCTAACCAATGCCCCAGCAGCTTTCATGGACCTCATGAATCGGGTTTTCATGCCATTTCTAGATTCCTTTGTGATTGTATTCATTGACGACATCCTCATCTACTCTCGGAGAAGGGAAGATCATGCCATTCACCTTAGAGCAGCATTGCAGACCCTTCATCAGCACCAACTGTACGCCAAGTTCTCAAAATGTGAATTTTGGTTGGAGTCGGTAGCTTTTCCGGGGCATGTTATTTCCAGTGAAGGGGTTCAGGTGGATCCTCAGAAGATTGCAGCAGTGAAAGATTGGCCTAGACACACGACCCGACAGAGATTCGTAGCTTATTGGGTTTGGCAGGGTACTATCGGAGGTTCGTGGAGGGATTTTCAACCCTCGCCTCCCCATTGACTAAATTAACGCAGAAGGCTATTGAGTTCCAGTAGTCCGACACATGTGAGAAAAGTTTTCAAGAATTGAAGTCAAGGTTGACCTCGGCACCAGTATTTGCCTTGCCAGAAGGCACATATGGATTTGTGGTTTATTGTGATGCCTCCAGGGTTGGTTTGGGGTGTGTATTGATGCAGCACGGGAAAGTCATAGCTTACGCTTCCAGGCAACTCAAGAATCATGAGAAGAATTATCCGACGCATGATTTAGAGCTTGCAGCTGTTGTGGTTTCCCTGAAAATATGGCGGAACTATCTTTATGGGGTTCATGTAGATGTGTTTTCAGACCACAAGAGCCTCCAGTATTTGTTCAAACAGAAGGAGCTGAATCTGAGATAGCGGTGGTGGTTAGAACTGCACAAAAACTATGACATAAACATATTGTACCATCCGGGGAAGTAAAATGATGTGGCCGACGCTCTAAGTCGAAAATCCATGGGTAGTTTGGCTCATTTGGGTGTGGATCAGAGACCCCTAACTTGGGAGGTTTACCAATTGGCCAGTTTGGGGGTTCGTATCTCGGCGTGAAATGAGGGAAATGTCATGGTGCATAATGGAGCAGAATCATCATTGGTTGCAGAAATCAAGGAAAAGCAGTTTATGGACCCAACATTGGTTCGGGTGAAGGAAGTAGTTATGAATAACAAGACCTCAGCATTTGTACTCAACAGTGAGGATGGTGTATTGCGGTGTCAAGATAGACTATGTGTTCCGGACGTGGACGAGCTTCGAGAAAGAGTGATGGCAAAGGCTCATATTTCCAGGTATTCGGTGCACCCAGGTTCCACAAAAATGTATCATGATCTCAAGGAGATTTATTGGTGAAATGGTATGAAGAGGGATGTGGCAAGCTTTGTAGCTAAATGCCCGAACTGTTAGCAAGTGAAGGCCGTTCATCAATGGCCCGGTGGATTAACTCAGCTTATAGAAATACCAAGGTGGAAATGGGAGATGATCAATATGGATTTCGTGGTGGGGTTACCTCGCACTCAGCATAAGTTCAACTCAATATGGGCAATACAATATGGGTGATAATGGATTGACTCACCAAATCAACTCACTTCCTACCAGTCAAGTCCACCGATACTGCGGAGCAATATGCAAAGTTATATATAAAGGAGATAGTAAGGCTTCATGGCACTTAACTTTCAATTATCTCGGATCGCGGGGCTCAGTTCAAGAAAAAATTATGGAAGAAGTTTCAGTAAGTTTTGGGAACTCAGGTAAATCTCAGCACAGCCTTCCATCCGCAGATCGACGGTCAACCCGAGCGGACTATTCAGACGCTTGAAGATATGTTGCGGGCTTGTGTCTTAGATTTCAAAGGTAATTGGGATGAACACTTGCCACTGATAGAATTTGCTTATAATAACAACTTTCATGCTAGCATTCAGATGGCCCCGTTTGAGGCATTGTACGGGAGGAGGTGCAGGTCGCCAATTGGATGGTTCGAGGTAGGTGAAGCGGAATTGCTAGGGCTAGATCTGGTATACCAAGCCATAGAGAAAGTCAAGGTTATTCAGGAAAGAATGAAAACCGCACAGAGTCACCAAAAATCCTATGTAGACATTTGTTGAAGTGATTTGGAGTTTCAAGTTGATGATTGGGTGTTCTTGAGGGTATCTCCAATAAAGGGAGTCATGCTATTCGGAAAGAAAGGAAAATTTAGTCTTAGGTATGTTGGGCCATATCGGATCGTTCAAAGAATCGGGCAAGTTGCTTATAGGCTGGAGTTGCCTCCTGAAATGTCATCAGTGCACCCGGTGTTCCATGTGTCCATGTTGAAGAAAGTGATTGGAGATCCATCCACCATCATGCCGGCCAAGGTAATTGAGGTAAAAGAAGATTTGTCATATGAAGAGGTTTCGGTTGCCATCCTTGATAGGCAAGTTCGTAAGTTGAGAAATAAGGAAGTTGCCTGTATCAGAGTATTGTGGCAAAGTCAACAAGTTGAGGAGGCCTCGTGGGAAGCAGAAAAAGAGATGAGGAAAATTACCCCCATTTGTTTGATCAAGCTTAGAAGAAATTAGGCGATCCTTCTAATCCTAGTAACTATCATCTTGTCCAAGTTGTTTCCCTCTTAGTGTTAGTAAAGTTTCATCCATTTTGTAATGAGTTGTATATGTTGTTATCTTGGGTTACTTAAACCTTTCTTGATAAATGGAAGCCTTATAAAGATTCATGTGTTAAATAAACAACTAATAGTAAGTGTAGATTGATAATAGTTTGTTTATGTGTACATGGTGTATTGAGATGGTTAAATAAGGTAAGGACTCATTGAATTAGCTTGTTTATGGACGAATGTAACAATGTGATAGAATATGTGCAATCGCTGAGGTAAGAAAGTTTATACAAGCTGTGGAAAGTGTTGTAATTGTGTATTGTTGTTTGGTAATGTGTTTCGGGGGCCCTCTGACAGGTGGATATGTCCATAATACAAAGGAAACTCTAGCAAAAATTTTCTAAAATATAAGAGTTAGTTAAAATTTTGACATTTTGCATATCATGTCTTTCAAAACCAACTCATTTTCAAAATCCCCATTTGATGACGAATGATTTTAAGGGGGGAGGATGTAAGGCCCTGTAAAATTTTCGTGCTTAAAACCTAGTAGTTGTGGTGTCATGGGCCGAATAATGTATTAGGAATGCGTAGAAATCTTCCTATACATAATATATATTTATACTTCCTAAGGTTCGGACCCTTGGTAGTGATTTAAGTTTCAAAAATTTAAAGAATCAATTTTTCCAAAAAGTGTCGATTTTGCGGTCAGGAATGCGACCGCAGATCTGCTATGCGGACCGCGTTCCGTCTGCAGAGCTTAACAAAATGTTTTCAAAAATGATGTTGAAAATGCAGTCAATATGCGACCGCAGAATGGAAATGCGGGCCGCAGATCCACTACTTAATTTCTTGAGAAAAGTTTGAGTGTCAAATTTGCGGTGCATTCTGCGACCGCATATCAAGAATGCAGACAGCATTTTGGTTGCATGTCGTAACAGAACCAATGAAATTTTGAGGCAATTCTACGGTCCATTATGCGGACCGCATGTTGATTCTGTGATCGCAGATGCGACCGCAGAATTGACTCGGCTCAGAATTATTATAAAATTTGACCCGACCCCCTTGTTTACTAAACACCTTCCTCCTTCATTTTCTCATGTCTTCTTAGCAAAATTAGATAGAGGAAAGAGGAAATTCTAGAGAGAGAAATCTACTTATCTTGAAAGAGTATTCCAAATCGTTTGGTCTGGAGGTTCTTAGAAAAAGTGTCATCTTCCCCAATCTTTAAAAGGTAAAAACCCTAGCTATTTTTTCTCTAATTTTTCAGTTTTCAAAGGTAAGGAAAGGTTTGCATATAATAGCTTTGAAAATAGAATTTAACAGTCATGCATGACAATTGAACTTGATTTTAGTAAAAAGAAGTGAGTAGAAGTAAGAGTCTACAAGAACGAGGTGGGCAAAATAGGATAACTTGGGTAAGCATAAAGTAGGAGGTTAAAGGAAGAAAACTCAACACCAGGTATGTATGGCTAATTTTGATTCTTGTAAAATCGCCCATATGTGTGCAACTTGTTTAGTATATGTTAATTTGAGAGATTGTATGAAATTCTTTGATTTTGTTGTTGGGTCTTGAAGTTGAACTACGTGTGGTGTGGTATGAAATATGAATTGAAAGATAAAAAGGGAATCGAATTTGGTAAAGAATTGAGAACAATCGTTCTGATGGTATACATGGTTTATTGTGGAAGGAATTGAAACACTTGAATTGTGGTAAATTGTTGAACATACTTGTATGGGTACTCTCGAATATGGGAACATTGTAACTTGGTTGTGATATCAGTTTGAAAAGTATTTGAGAACATGAACCAATTTGTAAGATGCTTATTTGAACATGTTGTGATTTTGTGTAGTGCCTTGTTTGCTGTTTGTGATTGTTTTGTTTGAAACTATACGGTGGGATCAGGTTGCGCGCCGCAACACGAAGTAATAAGGTGTGGATTATGGTGATAAGGGTGGACAAGGTAATAAGGGTGGACAAGGTAATAAGGATGGAAAGCGATCGAAATCGCTATTGATATTGATATAAAATCATTGATGTGAAATTGTGAAAGGAGACAGCAGGAGAGTTTGCAACCTGTGGGGCACTGATTGCCCCTTTGTTTGACTACTTGTGTTTTACGTGATTGACTGGTTGTTGTTCTCCCTATTAATCATAAATCGTTATTTGTGTTAAGAATTATTTGAAATAAGGAAAATGTGGAAAACATGGTTGCCTGCTTTATTAATTCTTGATGTAATTTATTGTTTGTCTTATCAACGTGATTACCTGTTTAATGGCTTGAGTTTACTTGGGACAAAGTTTGTCCATACATACCAGTACAATTCCACTGTACTGACGTCGCTTTTGCCAGGGACGCTACATTCGTGTTATGATTGTAGGTGGATCAGTAGCAGGCACTTCAGCTCGTCGGCAATAGTATTCTTCATCTTCCACTACCCGTTTTGGTGAGCCCCTTTCTTCCTCAGGGGCCTTGCGTGGCTCATGCCACCTTTGTTGTAGACTTCATTTTGATTTTTGTAAGGTATAGTCGGAGCCTTGTTACCGGCAAGTTTTGTATTCCCTTTTGTATCGTAGAGGCTCCGTAGACATGTAACTATGGGATTGTGGCCTATGTATATATATATGTCGGGCGTTATGAATGTAAATTATAAACTTGTTATTAAATCAATCGTATGTTTATCTTTGTACATTGTGAAATCGGTTATAATTGGAAAGATATTCGGTTCATGAGAAATAATCAATTCAGGGGTAACGTTTGGGGTAGAAAGGCACCCAGGTCTGCTTGACTGGGGCTACCCGGTCAGGCGCCGGTCATGTCCCTCGATTTGGGACGTGACAACCTTAAACACCATTTTTATTTTACTAGTTCAGTTTTATTTACTTTCTTCCGCAATTATGGTCTATATTCCACATTGTTAGGCTTACTTAGTTGTAGGGACAAGGTGCCATCACGACATGTTCATGTAGGGTGAACTGGGTTCGTAATAGAGGGATTTTGATTTGATTGTCCAGCAAGCCCAAGGAGAGTGGGAGACCCGAGATGTTAAGCTCATTCCTTATCGACAACATGTGGAAGATCATGGCAAATGGTCCAAGTCGATATAATTCTCCCTCGGTGTCACAATGAACTAGATGATGCACTTGCCACTCTTGCTTCGATGCTGCCTTACCCAGGCAATGCCCATATTGATCCTCTAGAGATCCAAATAAAGGAAAGGCATGATTATTATAACACGGTAGAGGTGGAACCAACCATACAACCATGGTATCACGACATTAAAAGGTTTTTGAAAATGCAAGAATTCCCTGAGCAAGCTACTGGATATCAAAAGAGGACCATCAGAGGGCACGCGAGTGTTTTCTTCTTGAGTGGTGATGTCTTGTATAAGAGCACCTCAGACCTTAATTGGTTGAGATATGTTGACGCCGAGGAAATCGGAAGAATCACGAGGTATACGCGAGAGTGTGTGGACCTCATATGAATGGGTATGTTTTGGCAAACAAAATAGTTCGGGGGAGATATTGTTGGATAACCATGGTGAAAGATTGTTTCAACTTTGTCCTGAAATGCCATCAGAGTAAGGTGCACGGTGATTTGATTCATGCACCACCAACAGAATTGCATCCTATGTAAGCACCCTGACCATTCGTTGTTTGGGGCATGGACATCATTAGACTAATCGAGCCAAAAGCCTAAAATGGACATAGAGCCATATTGGTTGATATTAACCACTTCACGAAGTGGGTTGAAGCCAGCACTCTTAAGTCAGTTACTAAGAAAGATGTGGTAGATTTTGTGCATTCTAATCTTATTTGCCACTTTGGCATTCCTGCAACTATCATTACAAACAATGCTGCCAACCTGAATAGTCATCTGATGGAAGAAGTATGCAAACAATTCAAAATAACACATAGAAACTCCACTCCCTACCGGCCCGAAGCCAATGGTGCCGTCGAAGCAGCAAACAAGAACATCAAGAAGATTCTAAGAAAGATGATTCAAGGCTCTAGACAACGGCATGAAAAGCTGCCTTTCTCATTACTTGGATATCGCACCATAGTGTTGGAGCAACCCCATACTTGTTGGTCTATGGAACTGAGGCTGTTATACCTATAGAGATAGAAATACCTTCACTCTTGATAATCGTTGAAGGAGAAATTGAGGATATTGAGTGGATCAAGACTCGACTGGAACAATTGTCCTTAATCGATGAAAAATGAAAGGCCACTGTCTGTCACGGGCAGTTATACCAACAACGAATCACCCTTTCTTATAACAAGAAAGTGCATCCCAGGAATTTCGAAGTGGGACAACTCGTGTTAAGACGCATTCTCCCTTATCACCAAGAATCGAAAGTAAAATTCTCTCCTAAATGGAAGGGTCCATACATCATCCGAAAAATATTGCCTAGAGGAGCATTGTATTTGCGAGATATCGAAGGAAATGATCCCAAAACAGCTGTGAATGCAAATGCAGTAAAAAGGTATTATGTATAAGCTCTCTGCGTTGTTGGTTTTTTGTGCAATTGATATGACGAAGGTTTTCTTCTCACTATCCAAACACTATCAACCCTTCGCAAACCCATTGTTCCGGTTACTCTTCTTTGATTACACTCTTTTGAACTCGAAAGTATTCTCGAAAAAAATAAGAAAAGGAAAGAAAATATGAAAAACAAATATGATGAACAGAAAAAGAAAAAGAAAAACAAACAAAACAAAAACAGAAACAACAAAAACAAAGTTTCCCTAAACTACATTCCGAAAGGATACGTGGGCAGCCTTTCTCTGAGCTTCAATCACACCAAAATAAAAATCCCAATTCCCCCAAAAGTTAAAACTAGGTCAGATGATATATTGGTTTGGCTATGAATCTACCAAAATGGTTCCAAAGTTGTACTTCGATCCAAAATTCTTTTTACCCAAAACCTTGTCCAAGTCCTTCTCATCAATTGGCAAACACGTGGGAAGTGAAAAACAACATGGTTGGAATCTGATATAGTCCAAATTGAGAGAAATAAAATGAGAGAATCTTATCAGTAAAAACCTTCGGCCACCATAAGGTGACAGTGAGTAGAGAATTTGAAAATGAGAGTGTATTTGGTGAAAACTCGTAAAAAGCACTATAAGGCGACAATGAGAAGAGAAATGAGAGAGGTCGATTAGCGAAAACCCGAAAGGGTTCTGTCGGCCGAAAAGAAGACATCTCGCCACTAAAAGATCCCTAGCAAGGTTCCCTATTTTCGAAATACGGATCAATGGATCCATGAGGAGATGGAAAGGTTTTGTGGGTCGAGCATCCAGTCCAAGAAGCATGGCATGTCCATTTGAAACCAGCATGCATCCCCAGATAAGTCCTTCTCTTTCCCCGAAAGGGACACTTCTCTTTAAACTCATATACTTGCCTTTTGTATACTTCTTATTTGTGTCCCTTTCGGTTTAATTCTGATTCCAAGACTATTACAAAGAAAAGGTGGCGGGACTAGTTTCATAGGGCTTCGCTTGGCAAAAGCCAAAGAAAATACCCAGCCTCAACGGATGCGTAAGGCTAATCCTAAATGACCAAGAATATGGATGTTTTAAAGCAAAGACATCAGAAAGGAAAGAATGTCAAAGGCAAAGGTCCTAAGATAAAAGTAAAGCGAAAAGGCCAGAGCCCATACAGGCGAGTCATCGTGAAATCCTAAAAAATGAGTCTTTTTTGTTTGAAAAGAGATTCACCCTCAAAACCATCAAGCAACAAAGTTTTCAATGGATATTGGGCCAGGATCAAGCAATTGAGATGATCAAGGCCACAAAACTAACCCCCATTTCAAACTAACAAATTGTTCTTTGTTTGAAATTTAAAATAGGTGTAATTCGAAGCAACCACACAAGAAGCAGGTGCAACCCAAAAGAGAAAGAAAAATGTGCAAGCGTTGAAACAGCTTTGCAATAGGGACCGACCAAAAAGGGAAGTTTCCCCCCAAATTCTTTCATGCATTTTATTAAATAAAAATAAAGAAGAAGAAGAAGAAGAAGAAGAAGAAGAAGAAGAAGAAGAAGAAGAAGAAAAAGAATCATGGTAGCATAGGACCCCCATTCCATAGATATCCCGGCATAACCCGTGGACCTCCCTGGCATAACCCAAGGAGACTTTGTTTTTCAATTCCGACATCAACTGCGGACCTCCCTGGCATAACCCAAGGACCATTTGTTTTTCAATCCAGAAATAACCCATGGACCTCTCTGGCATAACCCAATGAGCCTCTTTCTTTCAATTCTGGCATAAACCGTGGACCTCCCTAGCATAACCCAATGAGTCTTTTTCTTTCAATTATAGCATAACTAATGGACCTCCCTAGCAAAACCCATGGAGTCTTTTCTTTTTTCAATCCCAGCATAACCCAAGGAGCCTTTTTCTTTCAATCACGGCATAATTGATACGAGCACACTCGATGAAATTGCAATCAAAGATCTATATTTACCATCAGGACCAATCACGAGAGCTAAAGCTAGAAAAGCTCAAGAAGTAATGTATGGGTTAGTAAAGAATCTACTTGACATGAGAGCTAGAGTCACAGGTGTGGATGCGAATCGAAAATTTATATACATATCTCAAGTGAGCCTAAATGGAGATACTCGTGATTCTTAATCCAAAGGTGATGAACTAACTTATGATTAATTATTTTGCATCTTTCTTAATAATATATTTTTAATATTTTATTTTTTAGAATATATTACTTTGAGTGTGTCTTTATTTTATTTTGTAGGCATGCAACATCTGGTGAATACTTTGTGAGAATTGGAGCAATGGAGTGATACTCAATACTATCCAATATTCACAAAACTATCCGTACGATGGCCCAATTTCTAATATTAATCTATTCAAGTATCGATCAAATTGGGCTAGAAAATTCATCGTGATTAAAGATATTGAAGTCTAGATTTTAATGAGCCAAACCGTTCTTAATTTGGAGCTTCATACGTCGTGTTATGGCCATACAAGCAACAACTATACAAATCTGGACAAAATCACAATATTCCAATTTGAAATTCGATTTGGAACAAAATACAATAAATTTAGCTATGAAACTTACCAAAAGTGTAGCCTCATATGTCTTCTTTTCAGAGAATCAAGAATTGTGCAATTTCAACACTCATAGATAAATTATAGACTTTCTACCAAGACTGCACCAATCAGCCGAGATTCCCAATACAAGAGATTCAATCATTCATACTTGATGGAAAACATTGAATTTAATTGCTCTTGTGAACTCATTTAAAATGTGCAGCAAGTAGTTAGATAGTATGTCAATATTTTTAGACCCCCATAAGATTTCATGGATGATTTTAAGGCCTCCATTGTTGAAGTTGCATGTAGCCACCATTGAAGTCCATTTTAGTATTTGTTTTCATAGTTGTAGTTTGGTAAAGAGTAGTTGAATGGCTATATAAATAGACATTACTCTTTCATTGTAAAATCAGATTATTTTGAGTATTGTATGAAATTCATTCATCTCTTTGAGAGTTTAGGAGATTTCTCCTTAAGTTCTACCAAGAACTTGTCTTGATTGCTTCAAGGATAGTTTCTGCTTGTAAGTAATTGTCTATATTAGGTGATAGATTAGGTTACTTGATTATTGCTCTTGAGATTGTGGATTTAATATATACATGGTTGCTTGCACATCTAATCTTGTGGTTTAATCTCCTTGTAAGTTCCATAATTTTACCTTTTATCCTACGTCATTTCCATATTTACGTCATATCTTTTGATCTTTTAGGTTCCGCATCATTTGGTATCAGAGCCTTGTTGATTCTATTGTCATATATATTTGTCAAAGTTTTGATCTATTTATTTAAAAAAAAAATCAAACAAAAAAATACAAAAAAAATGATATATACCCAAAAATACTATAATCTAGAGCAGTCTTTTGTTTTTGGATTTTTTTTAGTCATCTATTCTTCTTTTTCAACAAGTAGTATTTTACTTAAATACTACCTATTGTGATATTTTTGTCCTCTCTCAATCCAATAATTTTATTCATTTATTTCAAGTTATGATTAAATCCATTTAATCAATCCTCTGTATTTAGCTATTCTTGCTGAATTTTGTTGTTTCCTTTGTTTCTTTTTTTCAGCATCATTGTTTCATCTCTTCTCAAATCATGAGCTTTTAATATTGGAATTCTTCAATAGAAACTTTATTTTGAAGTCATCCAGATTTAGTTACTTGGCAGAACTACAACGGAAAACTCTATAGTAGTAAAAGGCTTGAGTGGAGAGAAAAACAAATATTATTGAGGGACAAACACGAGGGTGTGTGACATTGAGCGAGTGTAAACACGTGAGGGAGTGTTGTGAGGTCCTAATAAAATGACGTCCTAACTTTTTATTTATTTATTGTATAAGAATGTCAATCACATGTATTGGTTCTGAAAGCATAGAAAGTGTAAATGTCAATCGCGATATATTGGTTGCCCTTCAAGCAATGCACCAAGAATTTCCAAAGATGAGCATGAATTAGATAATATGCTAGAGAGGCTTGAAGAAAATAAAAATAGGTGCAGAGTCCTAGTGAAGGAAATGAGCCAGGAACAACCACGTGCACAACCATAGGTTGGTGACGAACACTTTGATGACATTGAAGAAGATAGTGAAAATGACTATATAGATATAGTAACACATGGTCAAGGAGGGGATAGAATAGAAGGAAGACCATGGAGGGTAGCGAGGTATGAAGAAGGACCTGATAGGAATTTGGGTAGTATTAAGATGTGTATCCCTTATTTTCAAGGGATGAGTGATTCGGAAGCCTATCTAGGATGGGAAAGAAAAGTGGAGAAGGTGTTTGATTGTCGTAATTACTTGGAGAAAAAGAAGTTAAAATTGGCAATTATCGAATTCATTGATTATGCTTCAACATGGTGGGATAAGATAGTTGTGAATAGAAAAAATAATATGGAGAGACCAGTTTCTACGTGGGAAGAGATGAAGGCTATTATGATGAAACGATTTGTTCTTTCACACTAACATAGAGATCTTCATATAAAGGAGATTCATGATGGTTACAAGAGTAGATATTCATTTGAAAAAGATGGAAGGGAGGTGACACTTTCACTCTTAAAAGCAAAGCAAGTTTTTGAAGATCGAATAAAGTTGAGAGATTCTCATGGGCATAAGAAAAAAAAGAGAAAAAAATAAATGAGAGAGAAAGAAACGAGGATGTTGTGAATATTAAGAGACCTAGTGAGCAAGAAAAAAAGAGGGAAGAGACAATGAAAAATATTTGTGTGGAAAAAGAAGATGAGGTAAAAGAGAGAGAAATAAGCCTAAATGCAGAATCTGAAGAGTGTACGATTGCTCACAAATCAAGGTCATACCATGCAGTTATTTTGTATAAGGGATCTTATTTGAGCGCCAATGAACTAACTATTCCTTTGCCTAATGTTTTTTCTTCTCTTTTGAAGGAATTGAAGTATATCTTTCCTGAGTTTGTTTCAAATGGATTGCCACTAATTTGAGGAATTGAACATCAAATTGATCTCATCCCGGGAGCGTCTATTCCAAATAGGCCAGCCTATCGAAGCAACCCCGAGGAGACGGGAGAGTTGAAGAGGAAAGTACATAAGCTTTTAAACAAGGGACGAGCCCGTGAAGATCAAAAGGCAATTGCATTCTTTAGTGAACCTCTTGGATGAGTTACACTGAATTATTCAACATATAATAAGGAGCTTTATGCATTTGTGAGGTCGTTGGAGACATGGAAATACTACCTTTGGCCTAAGGAGGTCGTTCTTCGGATGGACCATGAATCTGTGAAGCATTTGAAAGGCGAAGGAAAGCTCAACCGGAGGCATTCAAAGTGGGTTGAATTTGTAATAACATTTCCTTACGTGACTCAATAGAAGCAAGGTAAGGAAAATATAGTTGTTGATGCACTATCTCGTAGGCATGCCCTTCTCTCAACTCTTACAACTAAGTTGTTGGGACTTGAACGTATTAAAGAATTTTATGCTATAGATAATGATTTTTGTAAAAAATTTGAATCATGTAGAGATACTTCCTTTGGAAAATATTATAGACATGAAGGCTATTTATTAATACAAGGTAAACTATGTATTCCTATGTGTTCTATAAGAGAGTTACTAGTAAGAGAAGCCCATTCTAGAAGCTTAATGGGGCATTTTTGTGTTAAAAAGACTTTGGACATATTGCATGAGAATTTATTTTGGCCTCATATATTTAGGGGCGTCAAATCAATGCATATTGTGTTTGTCGGCAAGCAAAGTCCAAACTCTTGCCTCATGGGTTGTACACACCTTTACCTGTACCTAGTGGACCTTGGGTTGTTTTGACAATTGACTTCGTGTTAGGACTACCTAATTCAAAAAAAAGGATGGATAGCATATTTGTTGTTGTTGACAAATTCTCTAAAATAGCTCATTTCATACAATGCCACAAAACTAATGATGCTACTCATGTTTCTACTTTGTTCTTTAGGGATGTTGTTAGGTTGCATGGCATTCCTAAAACTATTATGAGCGATAGAGATGCAAAGTTTCTTAGCCATTTTTGGAGGGTTTTGTGGTGTACATTGGGAACTAAATTTGTTATTTTTCTACTTCTTGTCATCCCCAAATTGATGATCAAATATAAGTGGTTAATAGAACATTAGGTTCTTTACTAAGTGCTATAATTACAAGGAACTTGAAAAGTTGGCAATATTGTATACCCCTTGTTGAATTTGCATATAATAAAATAGTGCATTCTTCTACATGCTTTTCTCTGTTTGAAGTTGTGTATGGTTTTTATCTTTTGACACCATTAGATTTGGTTCCTTTACCTGTAAAAGAGCTGGTTAGCTTAGATGGTAATAGGAAGGCTGAGATGATGAAGACAATCCACAAACAAGCACATCAACAAATTGAAAAGAAAATGGACAGTATGCATAACAAAGGAAGAAAACATGTGACATTTAAACTAGGAGATTGGGTTTAGGTACACATGAGAAAAGAAAGATTTACAACTAAACGAAAGACCAAACTGCATCCATGTCGAGATTGACCATTTAAGTCTTGGAAAGAATCAATGATAATGCATATAAAATCGACTTGCCGGGTGAGTACCAAGTAAGTGCGATTTTTAATGTCTCTGATCTTTCTCCTTTTGATGTAGGTGAAGATTCGAGGACGAATTCTTTCGAAGACCTAGAGAATGTGTCACGACCCCAAACCCAGTCTTGATGGCGCCCAGCACACTGCTAGGCCAGCCCGACCAATCAACAGAACTCACGGAGCTATTAGCTCACTTAAACCATTTTAGGCATAAACAAAGATAGAACAACAGTAATGGAATAACCAAGTACAGGGATCACGTCCCAAAAACAATAACAACTCCCCAATGACTAGGGGTCACGAGTCATGAGCCTCTAAAGAGTATACAAGTGTAATAGTGTCTACATCAGTGCTCAAGTGCGAAAATAGATAAAAACATGAATAAAGTAAGCTGGAAGGAGAGTCAGGTCCTGCGGACGCGGCAGCTACCTTGACTATCCAGAAAATATCTCCGAGCAGCTACTGGGTCAGGTCTGTTGTGACGTACCTGGATCTGCACACAAGGTGCAGGGAGTTGGGTGTGAGTACTTCCAACTCAGCGCTAATAAAAGTAAATAATGCCGAAGAAAATAAAACCACGTAAAGCACTGTCTCATGCTACACAATACAGAACTATCTTTAAACTTCAAACACTGACATTATTATTCCTTTTCGGTATATGTGAGTAGATTATTTAGAAATTTCATTTTTAACTTCTCTTTCTTTCATGATAACATACCAATACCTGGGTACAACCTCAAGCAGTGCAAGTATGCACTCAAAATAGCCCCTTGGGCTCAGCACTCCTTAACAATTTCCACCAGGGGATCAGGTGAATAAGGCAAATAATGCGTGTGTGCCAATAATGTATGGGTACTATATGTTATGCTACATAGTACAAATAAAAAAATCTATGTATGCCATGCAATGCATATGACGATGTGGCGTAAAACCCGATCCATGCAAAGGCGCCTGCGCTCACTGTGGGCGTTCAGACTACGGAGGAGCTCCTAAAGCCCAAGCGCAATATCAATATCACACCTGCTGCGGCGTGCAGCCCGATCCATATACCACTGCGGTGTGCAGTCCGATCCATGAATGTGTATGCATATGCTCACGTAAATCGTCATGTTCTAACATACGGCCCTCGGCCCCAATAAGTCTAACAAATAATTAAGAAAGGCCCCTCGGGCAACAGTATCAAATTAGCTCACAGCTAGAAATATCCTTAAGACCTTGTTCAGGTTTTTCATAACTTTATTAAAATGCTGAGTAGGAAAAATACCATATGAAACCTTAAATTGAGATAAAAATATGCACAGTGTTATCAAGACAGTGATACTAATCCCTGAAGGATTCAAATAATCGGCACGAAGACCAAGCATGATAATTAGACCAATTCATGATAATTAATATCTTTTATTAGGATGTCAATTCAATTTCAAGCAATTAGGTGTTATTATTCATTACGCGGGACATACCAAGCCACAATCCCCAATGGTGCTCTACCCCACGCCCGTTATCCGGCGTTCAAGTCACCTTAATACAGCACTAAGATGTGCAAGTCCGGCGTTTACTAACCCTCGGGACATCATTTACAATTATTATCCACCTCGATCTGGCGAAAACTCAAGCTCCGCGACACCTTAGCTCCTCGAACTAGCATCCACGCACATTAAAACTAGCCAAATTTAGTACAAATATATCAAAATAGGCTAACGGAACAACACCTAGTGGAACACAATCAAATTACATGAAAAACCGCAAAGTTGCCAAAACCCTACTTTTGGTACACTTCTCGAAAAATTACAAAAGTTACATATTCGGGTTCTTTATCTCAACACGAGTCCATACATATAAAGTTTTCCAAAATCGGACTTCGTTTGCCCATTCAAATCAACATTTTACCATAACCCTGGCTTAGGGCTATATTCCCCCATTAATTTATCCAATTTCAGTGAAATAGGGAAGGATTCTAAGATAAAAACACATAATTGAACCATAAAACTTACCTCCGATGAAAACCCGATGAATTCCCAGCAATTTCCCGTGAGTTTTCTCTCTCAATGTCTCAAAAATGGTGTTTTTAGGAATGAGCCCCGCGACTGGACTGTTCTGGAATTCAATTTACTGCCAAAAAATTTTACCCTATGCGAACGCGACGCCTCTCACGCGTTCGCGATGAACAAACAATAGAAGCCCTCATTTTCCTCTACGCGAACGCGACGCCTCTCACGCGTTCGCGATGAATAACATTCAACAGGCCATTTTTTCCTCTACGCGAACGCGTACCATGAGACGTGATCGCGATGCCTTACTTTTACTTCCTACGCGATCGCGACACCTTCGACCGCGAACGCGATGACCAAACCTGCCTTTCCTTCGCGAACGCTGCCAGAGCCACGCGAACGCGAAGGCTTAGGATTTCCTGCACAGAACCTGCAATTTCTGCTGATTTTTTCTAAGTTCCAAATGCCCGGAAGAAGGTTCGAATTCACCCCGAGGCCCCCGGGACCCCAACAAAAACCATCAACCTACTCTAAAACATCATACGAACTTGTTCCGATCCTAAAAACATGCCCTTAAACAAAGAAATCATCGAATTATAGCAGATTCAAGCCTAAGATTCAACTCAAACTTCCGAAACTAACATTCAACCAAAAACCCGACCAAACGACATCCGAATGACCTGAAAGTATCTAGACAGATCCAAACTCACATAATGAAGCTACAGGAATTGTCGGAATTCCATTCCGACTCCTGGATCAAAATCTCACCCACCATTCGGATTTCGCCAAAATTCAACCTTGGCCAATTCAAGCCTATTTCTACACCGGACCTCCAAATTCGATTCTGATTGCTCTCCTAATTCAAAAATGACCTCTCGGAGCTGACCGAATCATCAGAATTCGATTCCAAGCTCTCTAACTCACAAGTCGACATCCGATTAACTTTTCCCAACTATTCTTTCTTCTAAGATACTATCTATCTCAATTTCAACCAAACTCAATCCGAATTGACTCAAACTCACCAAACATACATATTGAAACATGAACAAGCATATAACGGGGAAAACGAGATGATAACTCACATAATGATAGGCCGGGTCATCACATTCTCCCCAACATAAGCAAACGCTCGTCCTCGAGCGAACCCAGAGTTGTACTAGATGCAACATAATAGCTGAATGACCTCACCAAGCATATACTCGGTGTGATACCACTTCTCCCTACCTATCATAAGTCCGATAACATAGTATAGCTGAATTTCCACAGTCTGTCTGAACCATAAACCACATTGCACTTTCCGAAATCATATACCATATCTGAATCCCACATCTGTACTTAGAGTACACACGATCCAATTGTAATAGCCATACTCGCCACTCCGGGTGAGATCACATGACGTATCAAACAACCCAATCACTCAAGACGATAGTCTCTAATCACAACAACTGGCCACAATAACCAAATACTAGCAGAAAGAACCTTTATCATTAGCTAGAGTCTAATTCCAACACCTTCATATCCTGCCCACGGCAATCGCACAAGCGATATATCGAACCCATCTCTCAGGTCAACCATTCATGAATCCATTTCCCTTTTAATTAATACTATAATAGAATTCGGAGCCAAATCTCGATATTACCTTTCTAACCCTCTGAAATCATACATGCTCGCACTCATTAATGACTCAAATGATAATTTAGGTTATAACACACCACACTGGTGATATGACACCTCAACATCGGCCTAAGCCGTGAAAAGCACAACATAGTCTCCAATAGGAAACGTCTGAACATACTCAAATCATGACAACTGACTCCAACAACAGAGCTGTAATTCAATTCCTCTGTACCATCATATCATAGAACTAAGATCATGTCTCACATCATAGTAATAGAGTGCATGACTCCTTCTCAAAAGGTCATAACACCACGTGGCCTTGCCATGACTCATGATTCTATCCAAACATTATTACTCACGAAGCACCTCAAGTCACCATGCTTAGAACGGTCGGCCACGCACAGATCTAGGTTTGAACTCAAGAAATCAATCTCACCCATGGCGAAACAATTACTATATGCTATCAAATCCTGAAAGGACACAACCGATGTGCTATTCGCCGAGCGATACCCAATACGGACTTTTCCTCAGAAGCCAGAAAGTATTGTATAAAAGGTAACATATAACTAAGTCTATTTTCACATTACACTATTGCGGCGTGCAACCCGCTCCAATGACATACCCGTGGCGGCGTGCCACCCGATCCAGATACCATACCTGTGGCGGTGTGCCACCCGATCCTGATAGCATATATGTGGCAGCGTGCCACCCGATCCAGATATTATACCTGTGGCGGCGTGCCACCTGCTCCACGCATAAATCTAGCATAAGGGAACGCACATCGGGTTAAGTTGCTCATTACGACAAACATATATAGCCTCAAGCTCGGCCACATGAAACACATCTGAGAAAGTTCCTCAGTACCGGAACTGAATCAATGGTAGATACCTCTACACTGACATCCGCCACGAAGGCCCAACTGATAAAGCAATACCTGCCAGCCGTCCGCTAGCCCTATGGTACATCTACCCTGCTGGAGGATGATCTGATGCTCTCTGCCCGGAGTTTGTGACATTTTTATAACACATTCCATATCACATTAGTCTAGACAACCTGACTTATGACAACCAGTATGCAATCATATATCATTATTCAAATTCATCATATCAGGTAACGAGAGAGCCACTAGTGCTTCCAATTTCAAACAACCGCTAAACGTTGCCGATACACACGATATACCACCACTACGTAGGCAGATTAAGAGAACTTCTAGTCTCCAACACATATATAACACACGAATCACTATGCCTCATTCCACACTCCACCATATGAATACATAACACACATCAAGCATCCATTTATACCACGAAAGCCATTCAGAAATTTCCCTATACCATCAACAACTCAATCATCACCGTCAATCAAACAAGAGGATACCACAATAGCACTAGATATTATCTGTTTAAATTACGTTCCCCTTTTGACCATATACTCTGCCAAAACACTAGAATAGCAGTACCATTTTACTTAATCACCAGAAATATTGATTCTTAGATTATCTGCATGTCACGACCCGAATTTTCCCACAACATCGGGATCGTGATGGTGCCTACTCGTGGTAGCTAGGCAAGCCACTATATTCATACTATCCTTATTTTAGCAATATTTCATACTCAAATTTATCAGCAAGAACCATAACCTTAATTAAATAAATGCGGAAGACTTTATCAAAATAGAATTAGGCAGTACCAAGGTTAAAACAATACTGAAATCCTCTACCCAAGACGTGGAGTCACCAACTCACGAACCACTACTGAATACTACATATAAAGGTCTGAAGAAAATTAACATAAATATGTTTGTCTCGGAACAAGGAGACTACAGCTAGTAATATAAATAAGTGGAAGAGACGCCGGGCCTGCGGATGCCTGCAAGCTACCTCGGTCTCGAAATGCTCAACTCCCACGCAAAGCTCTACTGCTGCTGCGCCTCATCTAAACCTGGACCTGTGCAAAAATGCACAGAAGTGCAGTATCAGCACAATCCGACCCCAAGTGCTGGTAAGTGCCTGGCCTATCCCGGCGAAGTAGTGACAAGCCTAGGTCCAGACACCCATATATACCTGTGCAGTTCTATATATATATGTACACCACAAGATAACAAGAAATATCATGTAAACAAAACCAACAAGAAATCTCATAAGAGGGAAACTCAACAGTTAACAACATGTATTAAATCAACAAAGGAAACAGGTAATATCAAGTCAAGGAATAGCAAATAGTTGCACGGCATCACCCTTTATTCTTTTACTCTCATCCTCACCAAATAAGCATATAAAGTGCACGACATCACCCTTCGTACTTTTACTCTCATCCTCACATCCATGGCACGACGTGATCCTTCGTGCATGGTTCAATAACAAGGCACGGCATTACCCTTCGTGCATAATCAATATCACAAGGCACGGCATGATCCTTCGTGCATAATCAATAACAAGGCACGACATTAACCTTCGTGCAATAACAGTAAAACAAGGCACGGCATCACCCTTCGTGCATTATCACTCTTCCTCACCGAAATAACAATCACAGTTAAGGGCAGAGAATGAAAATAATAATCATGAATCTGTCACGGCAAGGGACACATTAATCATCACAACAAGGTCCCGGCAAGGAAAAACAATATCTCACTTCACAACAAGTCCCGGCAAGGGAAAACAATGAACAATTCCACAACCCGACAAGGGTTCAACAATTTATCTTTAAAATGTCTCACAACAAGTATCAACAACGACTCACGGTCATGCAAGATGCCAGTGTATGGATGCTCGTCACCACAGCCCATACACCACACTCGATCACATAGCACATAATCCTATTCCCTCAAACTAGGATAGAACAAAACTTACCTCTAGCCTTGAAGTCCAAATTATTCTTCAATTATAGCTTTTTACCCTGAATTTCCACGTTCAACTAGCTCGAATCTAATCAAAATTGATTCCATTACATTAATAAATACTAAATAACTTGTTTTGAATGTTAAAAATGGTTTTCTCAAAGTTTACCCCAAAATTTCCCTAAATGCCCCTGGCCCCACGTGGTCAGAACTTGGGGTTCGGACCAAAATCCGGTTACCCATCCCCCCGCGAGTTCAAATATACGATTTGTTCTGAAATCGGACCTCAATTCGAGGTCCAATTACCCAATTAATGAAAACCCTAGGTTCTAACCAAAAACAAGAATTTCTACCATGAAAACCTTTGATTTCTATTGAAAAACATGTTTAATGTTGTTAGGAATTGAAAGAATTAAGTAAAAGGTGCCTTACAATTTCTTTGGAGTGAATTTGGCCTTGAGGGTTCGTGTGTAGTGTGTGGGTTTTTGAAAGAATGAAGAATGAGCTGGAAAATTCGTTTAAGTATAAAATTGCATAGCTGCGGGTATCATAATTGCGAACATTTGTTCGCAATTGCGAAAACTAAAGGTCTGGGGTCTGTGGCTCTTGCATTTGCGAGAAAAGCTTCGCATTTGCGAACTTGGTTGGGTCGCTGGGGTTTCGCATTTCCGACAATATGTTCGCATTTGCGAACATGGACTAACTTCTGAAAGCCTCGCATTTGCGAGGTTTAGTTCACATTTGCGAACCCAAGGATTTCCTGGACCTCATCGCATTTGCAATCAATAGTTCGCATTTGCGAACCTAGCCTTGGCCTGTCACCTTCGCATTTGCGATAAATTCTTCGCATTTGCAAAGACACCAGCTCGGTGAAAAACCAGCTATGTTATTTTTTAGAAATTGCACCAACGACCTATCAAATCTTTACCCGATCCTCCCGGGCTCCAAACCAAACATGTACACAACATCAAAAACACATTACAAACTAGCTCGTGCGATCACATCGCCAATATAACATTGTTTTCATCAAATCAAGCCGCAAGTTCATGATTATCATCCTTTTTAGTTTCATAACTTTCAAATTTGGAACTCAAGGTTCAAAACACATCAAACGACATCCAAATGTCACCAAACTTTGCAGAAAACACATATATAATATTTAAGACTTGTATTGGGCGTCGGAACCAAAATACCAGCCCGATACCAAGGTCATTTAATTCATTTTCCTTTAATAATTATAGCAAAAAACATTTCACATAAAAATTCATAACATAGGCTCTAGGCCTCAGAATTCGACTCCGGACTCATGTCCGAGACCCATATTTTCCTACGGACCTTCCGGGACCGTCCGATCTCGGGTCCGGGTCCGTTTACCAAGAATGTTGACCGAAGTCAACCATATCAATATTAATATCATTTTTCTTCAAATTTCTCATAGAATTCATATATTCTATCACAAAATCTTTCCGGCTACATGCCCAGATCGTGCACATAAATCGAGGCAACATAGAATGAGGTTTTCAAGGCCTCAAAAGTGCGGAGCAAGTGAGGAAAACAGGTGATGACCCTTTGGGTCGTCACATCCTCCACCTCTAAAACAATTGTTTGTCCTCGAACGGACAAGAGAAGGAAGTACCTGAGTCGGTGAAAAAAGGTGGGTAGCGGCTCCGCATATGAGAATTAGACTCGCAGGTCGATGCCTCAGGAGGCTGACCTCTCCACTAAACACGCACCGAAGGATAACTCTTCGACCTCAACTGTCGAACCTGCCGGTCTAGAATGGACACCAGCTCCTCTTCGTAGGATAGATCATTATCCAATTGGACAGTACTGAAGTCTGACACATGTGTGGGATCGCCGTGGTATCTCCGAAGCATAGATACATGAAAAACTGGATGCACGGCTGATAAGCTAGGCGGCAGAGCTAGTCTGTAAGCCACCCCTCCCACTCGGTCTAGAATCTCAAATGGACCAATATACCTAGGGATGAGCTTGCCCTTCTTCACGAACCTCATCACACCTTTCATAGGTGACACTCGGAGCAATACCCACTCACCAACCATGAAATCTACATCTCGAACCTTGCGATCTGCATAAGTCTTCTGTCTGGACTGAGCTGAACGCAATCTCTCCTGGATAGTCTTGACCTTATCCGAGGTCTCGTGAACTAAGTTTGTACCCAACAACCGAGCCTCTCCCGGCTCAAACCATCCGACTGGAGATCGATATCGCCTACCATACAATACCTCATATGGGGCCATCTGAATGCTACACTGGTAGCTGTTGTTAAAGGCGAACTCTGCTAAAGGCAGAAATAGGTTCCACGAGCCTCCGAAATCAATGACACAGGCTCGAAGCATGTCCTCTAGAATCTATATAGTCCTCTCGGACTGGCCGTCCGTCTAAGGATGAAAAGCTATACTCAGCTGAACCTGGGTGCCAAACTCCTGCTGGACCGCTCTCCAGAACCCGAGGTAAAATGCATAGTCCAATCTGAGATAATAGATACCGGCACCCCATAAAGTTGAACAATCTCCCTGATGTAAGTCTCTGCCAACCTCGCCCATGAGTAAGATACAGATACTGGAATGAACTGTGCTGACTTGGTCAACCTATCGACAATGACCCAAATAGCATCAGATTTCCTCCGAGTCAAAGGAAGTCAGTAATGAAGTCCATAGTGATTCGCTCCCATTTCCACTCGGGAATTTCGATTCTCTGGAATACACCACCAGGCCTCTGGTGTTCATATTTCACCTGCTGACAATTTAGACACCGAGCGACATAAGCAACAATATCTTTCATCATTCTGCGCCACCAATAGTGCTGCCGTAAGTGCGGGTACATCTTCGCAGCACCCGGGTGAATAGAATACCGCGAACTGTGGGCCTCCGCTAAGATCAACTCTCGAATCCCCTCAACATTAGGCACACAAACTCGACCCTGCAATCTCAATACCCCGTCATCATCTAGATTTAATTTTTGTGGCACCTCCCCGCTGTACTGTATCTCTCAAGTCACACAAATGAGGATCATCAAATTGCCTCTCACGGATCCGCTCTAATAGAGATGAACGAGCGACCGTGCATGCCAACACCCTATTAGGCTCAGAAATGTCTAATCTCACGAACTGGTTGGCTAAGGCCTGGACATCTAGAGCAAATGGTCTCTAACTGACCGGAATGAATGCAAGACTACCCATGCTGGCAGACTTTCTACTCAATGCATCGGCCACCACATTGGCCTTACCTGGGTGATATAGGATAGTAACATCATAGTCCTTCAGCAACTCTAACCATCTCCGCTGTCGTAGATTGAACTCCTTTTGCTTGAACAAGTACTGTAGGATTTTGTGATCAGTGTACACCTCATATGTCACACCATATAGATAATGCTTCCGGATCTTTAAGGCATGAACCACTGCTGCCAACTCAAGATCATGAACTGGATAATTCTTCTCATGTATTTTTAGCTGTCTCGAAGCATAAGCAATAACCTTACCATCCTGCATCAATACCACTCCAAGCCTTGTACGGGACGCATCACAGTAAACTGTATAAGGCCCTGCACTCCTAGGTAGTATCAGCACTGGTGCTGTAGTCAAGGCTATCTTGAGCTTCTGAAAGCTCACCTCACACTCATCTAACCACTGGAACTGAGCACCCTTCTAGGTCAACCTGGTCATCGGGGCTGCAATAGAATAAAATCCCTCTACAAATCGACGGTAGTAACCTGCTAACCCCAAGAAACTCCGGATCTCAGTCACCGAAGCTGGTCGAGGCTAATTCTGGACTGCCTCAATCTTCTTTGGGTCCACCTGAATAACTTCCACTGATACAATGTGGCCCAGAAATTCCACCGAACTCAACTAGAACTCACATTTCGAAAATTTTGGCATATAACAGATTATCCTTCAGAGTCTGAAGAACCACTCTGAGGTGTTGCTCGTGCTCTTCCTGGCTGCGGGAGTATACCAGGATGTCATCTATAAAGACTATCACGAACGGATCTAAGTAAGGCCTGAATACCCGATTCATCAACTCCATGAATGCTGCTGGGGCATTGGTCAACCCGAAGGACATGACCAAGAACTCATAATGCCCATATCTAGTGTGAAAGGCTGTCTTAGGAATGTTAGCCGCCCTGATCTTTAGCTGATGGTAGCTTGACCTCAAGTCTATTTTTGAGAACACCCTCGCTCCCTAAGCTAGTCAAACAAATCATCAATCCTCAGTAGTGGATACTTGTTCTTTATCGTCACTTTGTTCAATTGCCGGTAATCAATACACATCCGCATCGAGCCATCTTTCTTCTTCACAAACAACACAGGTGCTCCCCAGGGGGAAACACTGGGCCTGATAAAGCCCTTTTCAAGAAGGTCTTGCAACTGATCTTTTAACTCTTTTAACTCCGGCGGGGTCATACGATAGGGTGGAATAGAGATGGGCTGAGTGCCCGGTGCCAGATCAATACAAAAATCAATATCCCTGTCGGGTGGCATGCCCGGCAGGTCTGAAGGGAAAACCTCAGGAAACTCCCGTACAATAGGGACTGACTCAATAGAAGGAACCTCTGCGCTGGAATCATGAACATAAGCCAGATAAGCTAGACACCCCTTCTCGACTATGCGTCGAGCCTTAACATAGGAAATAACAGTGCGAACAGAGTGGCTTAAGGTACCCTTCCACTCTAGTCGGGGTGATTCTGGCAAGGCCAAGGTCACAGTATTGGCATGACAATATAGGATAGCATGGTATGGGGACAACCTGTCCATCCCCAATATGACATCAAAATCCACCTTGTCCAAAAGCAACAGATCAACACGGGTCTCAAGACCCCCAAAGATAACTACGCACGAACGATGCACCCGGTCAACTACTGTGGAATCACCCACCGGTGTAGACACATAAACTGGAATATCCAAAGCACAG
This sequence comes from Nicotiana noctiflora, assembly GCA_032618575.1. Taxonomy (NCBI): domain Eukaryota; kingdom Viridiplantae; phylum Streptophyta; class Magnoliopsida; order Solanales; family Solanaceae; genus Nicotiana; species Nicotiana noctiflora. Next base: position 379,901 of record JASVEL010000230.1, read on the forward strand.
CTAGGTACGGCCAAATATGGTGCAAAGTAGGAAGACAAATATGAATATGCAGACCCAGGGTCAAATAATATTGAAGCACCTCTGCCACAAACAAGAATCGTACATGTAATCAAGGCATCAGATGCCTCTGCCTCTGGCCTAGCTGGTAATGCATAAAATCAAGGATCAGCACCTCCCCTCTGAGCTACATCCCTAGGACGGTCATCAACTGGCTGACCTCTACCTCTGGCTGGACGGTCTCCACCTCTACGGTCTCGACCTCCACCTCTATGATCTCTACCCCCGCCTCTAGCTGGCTGGGCAGGCTGAGGGTCAGCTGGGGCCTGAATCATGGGACGAGGGCCCCGCTGCTGAGTGTTGCTCGTCGCTCGAGGGCAGAACCTGACAAGATGACCTGGGTCACCACAACCGTAGCAACTCTTAGGCTGATGGGGTCGCTGGCCCTGACGACCCTGAATGGCCTCCACGAACACTCTAAAGAGGCTGAGCACTGATAGGAGACTAATCTGAATATTGCTCACGAAACCCACGATCACCTGGTCCACCCTGTGAAGCCTGAAGGGCGGAATGGAAAAGCCTGGAAGACTGTCCCCTATCAAAAGATTCCCTGCCTCCAGAAGAAGAACCACTAAACCTGCCTGAATGATGAGGCCTCTTGTCTGAAGAATAACGACCTCAAGCAAGATCCATCTCAACTCTACGTGCTGCATTAGCTGCCTCCTGAAATGATATATCACTCCCCACTCCCATAGCCATCTGAAGTCTAATTGGATGATTAAGCCCATCTATGAACCTGCAGACCCTCTCCCGCTCTGTGGGGAGTATCACCACTGCATGACGTGCCAAATCAACAAACCTTGTCTCGTACTGAGTGACAGTCATAGTGCCCTACTGGAGGCACTCAAACTGTCTCCGAAGTGTATCCCACTGAGTAATAGAGAGAAACTTCTCTAGAAATAACTCTACAAACTAATCCCATGATAAAGCCGGGGACCCTGCTGGTCGAGTCAAACAATAATCCCTCCACCAAGTCTTGGCGGATCCTAAAAGCCTGAATGTACAGAAGTCAACTCCATTGGACTCCACTATCCCCATAGTATTGAGAATCTCATGGCAATTGAATAAGAAATCTTGAGGATCCTCTGACGTGGCACCGCTGAAGGTAGTGGTAAACAGTTTGGAGAACCGATTCAGTCTCCATAAAGAATCAGAAGTCATGGTCACTCCATCTCCGGCCTAAGCTGTGGTACCTGACTAAGTGGCCACAGCTGGCTGAACCACTAGTGCCTGAGGCTGAGGAGCTAGTGGCTCCGGAGTACGAGCAATAGGAGTCTGGGCCCCTCCTCTAGCCTGAGAAGCGGCTGGTGCAGCTGGTAATAAGCCTGCTCTGGCAACGCTGTCCATAAATCCCGTTATTCTAACCAGAGCCTCCCGAAGATCCGGGGTAAATAAGACCTCCCCTAGGACCTGAGATGGGCCCACTGGAGCTGCTAGGACTGGAACCTCCTCCCCAATCGCAACATGAGGCTCCACCTCTGGAATCGCTGCCTGGGGTTGAGCTCTGCCCCTACCACGGCCTCCGATACGGCCTCGGACCCTGCCCCTCACGGAAGCTGCCTGGGGCTCAGGTTGCTGATCAGCGGATGAAGAAGCATGTGTCCTCACCATCTGCGAAAGGACAGAGTACAATATTCAATCAGTATTTGAGGAACAAATCGCACGACAAGAAGGAACAAATGATAGACTCTTTCCTAACTCAATAGACTCTGGAGGACAATTACACACGTCTCCGTACCTACCTCTCAAACTCTACTAAGATTGTTTGTGAGTGGTGAGACCTATGTAACCTAGAGCTCTGATACCAACTTGTCACGACCCTGATTTTCTCCCAACATCGGGATCGTGATGGCGCCTACTCATGGTAGCTAGGCAAGCCAATATATTCATACTTTCCTGTTTTTAGCAATATTTCATACTCAAATTTATCAGCAAGAACCATAACCTTAATTAAATAAATGCAGAAGACTTTATCAAAATAGAATTAGGCAGTACCAAGGTAAAAATAGTACTGAAATCCTCTACCCAAGACGTGGAGTCACCAACTCACGAACCACTACTGAATACTACCCATAAAGGTCTGAAGAAAATTAACATAAATCTGTTTGTCTCGGAACAAGGAGACTATAGATAGTAATAATAAGTAGAAGAGACACCGGGCCTGCGGACGCCTGCAAGCTACCTCAGTCTCAAAATGCTCAACTCCCACCCAAAGCTCTACTGCTGCTGCTCCTGATCTAAACTTGTACCTGTGGAAAAATGCACAGAAGTGCAGTATCAGCACAATCTGACCCCATGTGCTGGTAAGTGCCTGGCCGATCCCGGTGAAGTAGTGACAAGCGTAGGAACAGACACCCACATATACTTGTGCAGTTCTATATATATATATATATATATATATATATATATATATATATGTATACCACAAGATAACAAGAAATATCATGTAAACAAAACCAATAAGAAATCTCATAAGAGGGAAACTCAACAGTTAACAACATGTATTAAATCAACAAAGGAAACAGGTAATATCAAATCAAGGAATAGCAAATAGTTACACGGCATCACCCTTCGTGCCTTTACTCTAATCCTCACGAAATAAACATATAAAGTGCACGGAATCACCCTTCGTGCTTTTACTCTCATCCTCACATCCTTGGCACGACATGATCCTTCGTGCATGGTTCAATAACAAGGCACGGCATTACCCTTAATGCATAATCAATATCACAAGGCACGACATGATCCTTCGTGCATAATCAATAACAAGGCACGGCATTAACCTTCGTGCAATAACAGTAAAATAAGGCACGGCATCACCCTTCGTGCATTATCACTCTTCCTCACCCAAATAACAATCATAGTTAAGGGCAGAGAATGAAAACAATAATCATGAATCCGTCCCGGCAAGGGACACAATAATCATCACAACAAGGTCCCGGCAAGGGAAAAACAATATCTCTCTTCACAACAAGTCTCGGCAAGGGAAAACAATGAACAATTCCACAACCCGGCAAGGGTTCAACAATTTATCTTTAAAATGTCTCACAGCAAGTTTCAACACCGACTCACGGTCATGCAAGACGCCAGTGTATGGATGCTCGTCACCACAGCCCATACACCACACTCGATCACATAGCACATAGCATATAATTATCTTATTCCCTCAAGCTAGGATAGAATAAACACTTACCTCTAGCCTTGAAGTCCAAATTATTCTTCAATTATAGCTTTTTACCTTGAATTTCCGCGTTCAACTAGCTCGAATCTAATCAGAATTGATTCCCCTACATTAATAAATACTAAATAACTTGTTTTGAATGCTTAAAAATGGTTTTCTCAAAGTTTACCCCAAAATTTCCCAAAACGACCGTGGTTCCACATGGTCAAAACTCGGGGTTCAGACCAAAATCCGGTTACCCATCCCCCCACGAGTTCAAATATACGATTTGTTTCAAAATCGGACCTCAATTCGAGGTCCAATTACCCAATTCATGAAAACCCTAGGTTCTACCCAAAAACAAGAATTTCTACCATGAAAACCTTTGATTTCTATCAAAAAACATGTTTAATGTTGTTAGGAATTGAAAGAATTAAGTAAAAAATGACTTACAATTGCTTTGGAGTAAATTTGGCCTTGAGAGTTCGTGTGTAGTGTGTGGGTTTTTGAAAGAATGAAGAATGAGCTGAAAAATTTGGTTAAGTATAAAATTGCACAGTTGCGGGTATCGCAATTGCGAACATTTGTTCGCAATTGCGAACACTACAGGTCTGGGGTCCGTGGCTCTCGCATTTGCGAGACAAGCTTCGCATTTGCGAACTTGGCTGGGTCGCTAGGGTTTCGCATTTGCGATAATATGTTCGCATTTGCGAACATGGACTGACTTCTGAAGGTTTAGTTCGCATTTGCGAACCCAAGGATTTCCTGGACCTCATCGCATTTGCGATCAATAGTTCGCATTTGCGAACCCAGTCTTGGCCTATCACTTTCGCATTTGCGATAAGTTCTTCGCATTTGCGAAGACACCAATTGGGTGAAAAACCAACTGTGTTATTTTTTAGAAATTGCACCAACGGCCTATCAAATCTTTACCCGAGCCCCCCGGGCTCCAAACCAAACATGTACACAACATCAAAAACACATTACAAACTTGCTCGTGTGATTACATCGCCAATATAACATCATTTTCATCTAATCAAGCCTCAAGTTCATGATTATCATCCTTTTTAGTTTCATAACTTTCAAATTTGGAACTCAAGGTTCAAAACACATCAAACGACATCCAAATGTCACCAAACTTTGCAGAAAGCACATATATAATATTTAAGACTTGTACCGAGCATCGGAACCAATATACAAGCCCGATACCAAGGTCATTTAATCGATTTTCCTTTAATAATTACAGCAAAAGCAATTTCACAGAAAAATTCATAACTTAGGCTCTAAGCCTCAGAATTCGACTCCGGACGCATGTCCGAGTCCCATATTTTCCTACGGACAGTCCGATCTCGGGTCCGGGTCCGTTTACCAAGAATGTTGACCGAAGTCAACCATATCAATATTAATATCATTTTTCTTCAAATTTCTCATAGAATTCATATATTCTATCACAAAATCTTTCCGGCTACAGGCCCGAATCATGCACGTAAATTGAGGCAATATAGAATGAGGTTTTCAAGGCCTCGGAAGTGCGGAGTAACTGAGGAAAACAGGTGATGACCCTTTGGGTCGTCACACTGCAGCTGCCCACGCTGCTTGAGAATTTTAGTGACTTCCCATATGGAAGAAAAATCATTACACATTCCATGCTTCGCATCCCGACAGGAAATATACCCATTCTCAAACCATGGTAAAACACATCACAAACTCTTTCCTCCAATTTGTTGCATAACTTAACTGCCAGGACTGAGTCCTTTTACCCACATTGAGCTACGCAACTACCAGCACTCAAGAGCTTTGTTGTGCCATATCTGCAAGACTCATTACTTCGAACACATACCAGGCATTAATCGTATCCTTATCATACCGTTTTGGTTTATTAACAAGTTGTTCTATTTACCCAATTCCTTTCTGATTCATCTTTAGTTTAATATTATCCTTTACTGTAGCACCACAATACCTCAACTCATGTTACCACACGAGACTCATACATAAGACCACACGGTCTAAGACCCATAGGCCACTGAATACTCTCTCAATGTTTCCCAAAAGTACCACATTTTATAATACTTTATTTTGAAGAACTTTCTGTGATTTTGAATTCATTATCATTACTTTCCAACACGGATACATAGAATCCCATAATTAACATAACATACCACAAGTCTCGATTTCTTCTAACGAAACCACAGTCTTTAGCCACATACAAAATCTTAAGGCATCTGACTGTTACAAGCAAAATCTTGAACATTGCAAAACCATTCTCGGGCGTCACTCACCCTTATTCAGCTGTAATTCAACTATCTTATTGAATAAAACCACTCGTGCCTTGTTAGAACTCTGACACCGCAGAACATGATTACATACAAATACAATTAGCTATCTTTCTTTTCTATACACCGAACATTCTTTACCAACAGCAGTTCAAAACATCCTAGTATTTCTTCACATCTACGAAGCACCATAACCTTGTCATAATTTTCCCAACATACTTAAAGACAGTACCCACATAACACACAACCGTGCAATTAGTTAATTAGTAGCAACATCCAAAACTTGGCTCGAAGCCCTACATCAAAGCACTTTTAACCACTCATAGCATTCTTGCTCAAATGATGCTGAAATGTTATAATGAGATTAAACTTGAGTCATTTATAAGCTTTGGCGGAGACTCGGATCATCCGAAATCTTAATTCTTTTGCACTTCTTATATTCATTCACACACAACAGCTAAGCCCATTCCTTAGGTGCCAAATCGTTTCTAAGTCTCAAATTTTCCAAAAATTTTGGTAGAGTTTCCTTTGTAATATGGCCTATCCACCTGCCAGAGAATCACCAAAACCATCCTAACAATACATTGGCAATTTGACAAAACATCATAATGCACATAGCACAACACATTTGATCTTTCTGAGTCTGAACTCATACTACCACACGTAATGTATTTTACCTTTCCACTAAGAGACATGAACATATTCACCACGCCCGTAGCTAGGGCTACACAACAAATCACAATAAGAGTCTAACACCTAACAGCTCATCCATTATCAAGCTGCCATTTCCACAATTTGGGACAATTCTGGTCATATAATTTCCTAATACCAGCTCGCAGAATCAGCACTTTGGTGCTCAAGCCATAGACAAAGATCTGGCCTCAAGTCCTCCCGACTGGCCTAACATAAACTCACACAGATCATATCTTGCCCCTCAATCAGAAAATCACAAGCCATCAAGGCAATTATATTACTGAGCGCACGAGTGCGCATACGGGCGTATGAAAGGAATTTCCAAGAATTATATCTCAAGCTGAATCAAGTACGCACAATAACAATTCCAAGATTGTGAAGTGTTTCCTAAAGGTTTGCAGCCTCCCGAGGATAAGTACAGGCGTCCCCGCACCGATCCACAAGACTCTACCAACCGGCTCAAGACTCATGAGGCCTAGTAACCTAGGCTTTGATACAAACTTGTCACGACCCCAAACCCGGTCGTGATGGCGCCCAACACACTGTTAGGCCAGCCCGACCAATCAATAGAACTCACGGAGCTATTAGCTCACTTAAACCATTTTAGGCATAAACAAAGATAGAACAACAGTAATGGAATAACCAAGTACAGGGATCATGTCCCAAAAATAATAACAACTCCCCAAGGACCAGGGGTCACGAGTCTTGAGCCTCTCAAGAGTACACAAATGTAATAGTGTCTACATCAGTGCTCATGTGCGGAAATAGATAACAACATGAATAAAAGTAAGCTGGAAGGAGAGTCAGGTCCTGCGAATGCGGTAGCTACCTTGACTATCTAGAAAATATCTCCGAGCAGCTACTGGGTCAGGTCTGCTGTGACGTACCTAGATCTGCACACAAGGTGCAGGGAGTCGGGTGTGAGTACTTCCAACTCAGCGGTAATAAAAGTAAACAATGTTGAAGAAAAAAAAACCACGAAAAGCACTGTCTCATGCTACACAATACAGAACTGTCTGTAAACTTCAAACACTACCATTTTTATTCCCTTTCGGTATATGTGAGTAGATTATTTAGAAATTTCATTTTTAACTTCTCTTTATTTCATGATAACATACCAATACCTGGGTACATCCTCAAGCAGTGCAAGTCTGCACTCAAAATAGCCCCTTGGGCTCAGCACTCCTTAAAAATGTCCACCAGGGGATCGGTCAATAAGGCAAATAATGTGTGTGTTCCAATAATGTATGGGTGCTATATGTTATGCCACGAAGTACAAATAAACCAATGTATGTATGCCATGCAATGCATATGGCGATGTGGCGTACAGCCCGATCCATACAAAGACGCCCGTGCTCACTGTGGGGGTTCAGACTCCGGAGGGGCTCCTACAGCCCAAGCACAATATTAATATCACACCTGTTGCGGCACACATCCTGATTCATATACCACTGTGGCATGCAGTCTGATCCATGTATGTCTTTGCATAAGCTCACATAAATCATCATGCTCTAACATATGGCCCTCAGCCCCAATCAGTCTAACAAATAATCAAGAAAGGCCATTCAGGCAACAGTATCATATTAGCTCATAGCTAGAAATGCCCTTAAGACCTTGTTCAGGTTTTTCATAACTTTATAAAAATGCTGAGTAGAAAAAATACCAATAATGTGATGACCCGGCCCGTCATCATGTGAGTTATCACCCGATTTTCCTTGTTATATGCTTGTTCATGTTTCAATATGTATGTTTGGTGAGTTTAAGTCAATTCGGATTGAGTTTGGTTGGAATTGAGACAAATAGTCTCTTAGAAGAAGGAATAGTTGGGAAAAGTCAACCGAATGTTGACTTGTGAGTTAGAGAGCTTGGAATCAAATTTGATGATTTGGTCAGCTCCGAGAGGTCATTTGTGGCTTAGGAGAGCAATCGGAATCGAATTTGGAGGTCCGGTGTAGAAATAGGCTTGAATTGGCCAAGGTTGAATTATGGCAAAATCCGAACGGTGGGTGAGTTTTTTGATTCGGGAGTCAGAATGGAATTCCGACAATTTTTTTAGATTCGTTATGTGATTTTGGATATGTCTGCAAATTTTCAGGTCCTTCGGAAGTCGTTTGGTCGGGTTTTTGGTTGAATGTTAGTTTCAGAAGTTTGAGTTGAATGTTAGGCTTGAATCCGCTATAATTTGATGATTTCTGTATTTAAAGGCATGTTTTTAGGATTGGAACAAGTTCGTATGATGTTTTAGAGTAGGTTGATGGTTTTCGTTGGGGTCCCGGGGGCCTCGGGATGAATTTGAACCTTCTTCCAGGCATTTGGAACTTAGAAAAATCTACAGAAATTGCAGATTCTGTGCAGGAAATCCTAAGCCTTCGCGTTCGTATGGCTCTGGCCGCATTCGCATAGGCAAGGCAGGTTTGGTCATCGCGTTTGCGGTCGAAGGTGTATCGATCGCGTAGGAAGGAAAAGTAAGGCATCGCGATCGCGTCTCATGGTACGCGTTCGCGTAGAGGAAAAAATGGCCTGTTGAATGTTATTCATCACGAATGCGTGAGATGCGTCGCGTTCGCATAGAGGAAAATGAGTGCTGCTGTTGTTTTTTCATCGTGAATGCGTGAGAGGCATCGCGTTCGCGTAGGGTAAAGTTTTCTGGCAGTAAATTAAATTCCAGAACAGTCCAGTCGCGGGGCTCATTCATAAAAACACCATTTTTGAGTCTTAGAGAGAGAAAACTCACGGGAAATTACTGGGAATTCATCGGGTTTTCATCGGAGGTAAATTTTATGGTTCAATTATGTGTTTTTATCTTAGAATCCTCCCATATTTCACTGAAATTGGATGAATTAATGGGAGAATTTAGCCCTAAGCCATGGTTATGGTAAAATGTTGATTTGAAAGGGCAAACGGAGTCCGATTTTGAAAAACTTTATATGTATGGACTCGTGTTGAGATAGGGAACCCGAATATGTAACTTTTGTAATTTTTCGAGAAGCGTACCAAAAGTCGGTTTTTGGCAACTTTGCGGTTTTCATGTAATTTGATTGTGTTCGATTGGGTGTTGTTCCATTAGCCTATTTTGATATATTTGTACTGAATTTGGCTAGTTTTGACATGCGTGGATGCTGGTTCAAGGAGCTAAGGCGTCGCAGAGCTGGAGTTTTTGTCGGATCGAGGTGGATAATACTTGTAAATGATGTCCTGATGGTTAGTAAACCCCGAACTTGCACATCTTAGTCCTGTATTGAGTTGACTTGCACGTCGGATAACGGGCATGGGGTAGAGCACCATTGGGGATTGTGACTTGGTCCGTCCCGCATAATGAATAATAACACCTAATTGCTTGAAATTGAATTGACATCCTAATAAAAGATATTAATTATCATGAATTGGACTAATTCTCATGCTTGGGCTTCGTGCCGATTATTTGAATCTTTCAGGGATTGGTATCACTGTCTTGAAAACACTATGCATATTTTTATCTCAATTTAAGGTTTCATATGGTATTTTTGCTACTCAGCATTTTTATAAAGTTATGAAAAACCTTAACGAGGTCTTAAGGACATTTCTAGTTGTGAGCTAATATGATACTGTTGCCCGAGGGGCCTTTCTTGATTATTTGTTAGACTGATTGGGGCCGAGGGGACATATGTTAGAGCATGACAATTTATGTGAGTATATGCATACACATGCATGGATCGGACTGCACGGCGCAATGGTATATGGATCGGGCTGCGCACCGCAGCAGGTGTGATATTGATATTGCGCTTGGGCTATAGGAGCCCCTCCGGAGTCTAAACCCCCACAGTGAGCGTGAGCGCCTTTTCATGGATCGGGTTGTACGCCACAACGTTATATGCATTGCATGGCATACATACATTGGTTTATTTGTACTACGTGGCATAACATATAGCACCCATACATTATTGGCACACACGCATTATTTTCCTTATTGACCAGATCCCCTGGTGGAAATTGTTAAGGAGTGTTGAGCCTAAGGGGCTATTTTGAGTGTAGACTTGCACTGTTTGAGGTTGTACCCAGGTATTGGTATGTTATCATGAAAGAAAGAGAAGTTAAAAATGAAATTTCTAAATAATCTACTCACATATACCGAAAGGGAATAAAAATGGCAGTGTTTTAAGTTTAAAGACAATTCTGTATTGTGTAGCATGAGATAGTGCTTTGCATGGTTTTCTTTTCTTCATCATTATTTACTTTTATTACCGCTGAGTTGGAAGTACTCACACCCGACTCCCTGCACCTTGTGTGCAGATCCAGGTACGTCACAGCAAACTTGACCCAGTAGCTGCTCGGAGATATTTTCTGGATAGTCAAGGTAGCTGCCGCGTCCGCAGGACCTGACTCTCCTTCTAGCTTACTTTTATTCATGTTGTTATCTATTTCCGCACTTGAGCACTGATGTAGAGACTATTACACTTGTATACTCTTTAGAGGCTCATGACTCGTGACCCTTGGTCCATGGGGAGTTGTTATTGTTTTCGGGACGTGATGCCTATACTTGGTTATTTCATTACTGTTGTTCTATCATTGTTTATGCCTAAAATAGTTTAAGTGAGCTAATAGCTACGTGAGTTCTTTTGATTGGTCGGGCTGGCCTAGCAGTGTGCTGGGAGCCATCACGACCGGGTTTGGGGTCGTGACAGAATGATACGAGCACACCCAATGAAATTGCAATCAAAGATCTATATTTACCATCAGGACCAATCACGCAAGCTAAAGCTAGAAAAGTTCAAAAATTAATGCATGGGTTGGTAAAGAAGCTACTTGATATGAGACTGGGAGTCATAGGTGTGGATGCAAATCCAAAATTTATACACTTATCTTAAGTGAGCCTAAATGGAGATACTCATGATTCTTAATCAAATGGTGATGAACTAACTTGTGATTAATTATTTTGCATCTTTCTTAATAATATATTTTTAATATTTTATTTTTTATAATATCTTACTTTGATTGTGTTTGTATTTTATTTTGTAGGCATGCAACATTTGGTGAATACTTTGTGAGAATTGGAGCAAAGGAGTGATACTCAATACTATCTAATATTCACATAATTGTCTGAACAATGACCTAATTTTGATCAAGAATCGATCAAATTGGGCTACCAAATCCATCATGATTGAAGATATTGAAGTCCAGATTTTAATGAGACAAACCATTCTTTATTTGGAGCTTCATACATCAAGTTATGACCATACAAACTACAACTATATAAATCTGGACAGAATCACAATAGTCCAATTCAAAATACAATGAATTTAGCTGTAAACTTACCATAAGTGTAGCCTCATATGTCTTCTTTTCATTGAATCAAGAATTGTGCAATTTCAACACAAATAAACAGAATTATAGACTTTCTACCAAGACTGCACCAATCTGCCGAGATTTCCAATACAAGAGATTCAATAATTCATACTTGGTGGAAAATATTGAATTAAATTGCTATTGTGAGCTCATTTAAAATGTGCAGCAAGTAGTTAGATAGTATGTCAATATTTTTAGGCCACCACAAGATTTCTTGGATGACTTTAAGGCCTTCATTATTGAAGATTGCATGTAGCCACCATTGAAGATCATTTTAGTATTTGTTTTCATACTTGTAGTTTGGTAAACAGTAGTTGAAATGGCTCTATAAATAACCATCACTCTTTCATTATAAAATCAGATTATTTTGAGTGGTGTATGAAATATATTCATCTCTTTGAGAGTTTAGGAGAGTTCTCCTTAAGTTCTACCAAGAACTTGTCTTGATTGCTTCAAAGATAGTTTCTCCTTGTAAGTAATCGTCTATCTTAGGTGATAGATTAGGTTACTTGATTATTTCTCTTGAGGTTGTGAATTTAATATATCCATGGTAGCTTGCGCTTCTAATCTTAGGGTCTAATCTCCTTATAAGTTCCATAATTTTATCTTTTATCCTACGTCACTTCCATATTTACGTCATATATCTTTTGATCTTTTGGGTTCCGCATCAATAACCCGTGGACCTCCCTGGCATAATCCAAGGGGCCTTTCTCTTTCAGTTCCTGCATAATGCGTGGATCTCCCTGGCATAACCCAAGGTGCCTTTTTTCTTTCAATCCCGGCATAAACCGTGGACCTCCCTGGCATAACCCAAGGATCCTTAGTCTTTCAATCCCGGCATAACCCGTGGATCTCCCTGGCATAACCCAAGGAGCCTTTTTTTTTCAATCCCGGCATAAGCCGTGGACCTCCGTGGCATAACCCAATGGCCTTTTCCTTTTATCGCGGTATAACCTGCGGAACCTCCTCGGCATAACCCGATGACCTTTTTCTTTCAAGCTTAACCCGATCTTTTTTCAGCATAACCTTGTTATCCTCCCAATTTAAGGCTTCATTCCCAAGGATACACAATCGTGATTTTATCACTTAGATATGTGTCACAACTAACTCACAAAATTTTCCTAATAAAAACTGGGGCAGAAAAATGTTGTTCGTTTGTTTGTTTTGTTGTCTTAAGCAGGTTTGACATCACAGGGGTTTGAGATGACCGACGGAATGAGTCTCAATCCAAAAAAGAAAACAACAAAAGAACAAAAAAGAAATGAACTCAAATGTTGAAAGCGAACAAAGGTGTGGAATGCTTAAAATTTGATTGAAGGCATAAGCTCCGCCGATCCCGCTTTGACCCAATGCTGCAGAAAGAAACAACGCCTACAACTTGCGAACATCAAGATTCATATTGGAGTCCACAGCAAAATACACTAAGACTCAAGATTAAGCTTCAAGAGATTTATATATACGAATCTTGTAACTCATAGTTGATAAGCATAGATAGCTTAGCTTTGATTTTTCTTTTAGGTTTAATAAGGAGGTCGGCAAGCAGTAGCAGCAGCAACAACAGTGAAGTCATAACTCCTGGTAGTCCTAGCTACCAAACCTTCCAGAACTACACTGACCTGATTCCTTTATAGCCAAGGATATGTAAGCAACCTTTGAAGCAGGGTTTGGTTAGACAGTTTTCAAAAATGCTTCTCATGGAGTGCCAAGCAAGTAAAAATCTCTCATGATTGCTCATTTATCTTTGTCCAAAAACCATTCGTGTCTCCGAACAAAGAGGGGTAACTATGAGCATGTGATTATTGCCTCGCTTAAATTATTCCTATAGACTTCGTAAAATTAGGAACTTTCTTTTATTAGTTAATTTTTAGGATTTAATTGCATGATTTTGTGTTTGTTTGTATTTTTGTGCATTTTAATTGATATAATTCATAAAAAATATATAATAGCATGTTTGCAATAAGGACCCATTTTAGTATATTTATTAATCAATTAATATCACAAAAATGAGAAGGAAATAACAAAATAATTTTTTTTTGCATTTTACTTTTAATTTTTGATTTTTTTAGTTTTATTTTAAATTAGGATTTAGTTTGTTCTTTGAAAATTAATTAGTTTAATTTTAAAATCAAATCAAGTCTTTTTACTTTTAATCCTGCATTTAATAAAATCTAAAAGAAAGGAAATGATGAAAAAAGAAAAAAATGAATAGAGATTAATGGTATTATTAAAACTCCTCATGGGCATGTTATCAAATTATTCACAAGCCCAAACCAATCCCCTATACCCGTCCACGCCAGCCCAAGCCCAAAAGACCCCAACCGATCCAGTTAATAGCCAAACAACGTCATTCCTGTACCATCAAATCTGGGCCGTCGAGGATACATGATTCAACGACTCAGAAGCTAGGATACATTAAATATAAAAATATAGGAAGCCCTACCCTCCCCCCCCCCCCTCCAAGTCATCTTTCTCACTCCCACTCTCATCCGAGATAACCTCGCCGGCTCTGCCCTATACCGCCGCCAAAAATCGGCCCACAGCGGCGGCGAACCTCCAACGACCTACCACATGCAAAGAAGTTTGTATTCTCAATTAGCCAAGCATCAAGTTATTAATAAGCCAAGTCGCATCATATTAAAAAGACACATGGCAACTTAATTCAACCCAAATTTATCGCTTCTTTTTTATAAAAGTAGAACATTTCCATCACTTAATATTATTCAACTAAATAAATTATAAAACACTAAAAATTACAGAACTTTGCCACATTTTCAATGGCAGCCTATTAACAATACTCTTGGCAACCTGATTCAACCAAATTTTATCGCCTCTTTTCTATAAAATTAGAAATTTCCATTACTTAATATTTTTCAACTAAATAAATTATAAAATACTAAAAATTACAGGGCTTTGCCACATTTTCAATGGCAGCCTATTAACACAATACTTGGCAACCTGATTCAACCAAATTTTATCGCCTCTTTTCTATAAAAGAAGAAAATTTTCAATATTTAATATTTTTCAACTAAATAAATTATAAAATACTAAAAATTACAGAAGCTTTCCACATTTTCAATATTTAAACGCAAGCTTTTTATCTCTATCTTTTTTCTAAAAACGTTCCCCATTCTCCCAATTCCCAACCATGTTATATCACTTCATCATGGAAGATGAGCAACAAGAAATGTTCGAGGGACTTTTGTCCTCAGATCGAAGAAACGGGCTAACACCTCCTCATATCAGAATGTTTATTATGTAAAATTGATGGATTTCTTCTTGGAAAAGATTCACAATTTTCCAACAACTATTAAATTTTATCATCTCCAACCAAACTTTTATGTGGTGGATCACACATTTTCCGGCTCTTTTTATGAAAATATATTTTCACAAAGTTGATGTCCCTAAATTAGTTACATTTTATGGGCTGATCACACATTTTACGGCTCTTTTTATGGATATTTCTTTTTGTAAATTTAATGCCCCTAAACACGCGTATTTTGTTTCTCTGAGAACAAATATGACAGTATTTGACTATATCAACGATATATCGAGTAACAAGATGAGTTGGACTTTGAAGGTACGAGTAGTGAGATTGTGGCATGTTCCAAACCGCAACAAACCAGACAACACCGTCTCCCTTGAATTAATTATTCAAGACGAAAAGGTGTATTCTTTTTTAGTTTCATTTATTTTTTCCCGTATTCCATCTGTTGCTTTGTACTGGAAAACTTATTATGTTACGCATGTATTTAATCAACTGCTCAATTTTTATGATCTAGATAGAGATACCTCGGAGTGTGAATGATGCTAACTATTAATCTGCAATTTTTGTAGAAAATATTTTTGGAATACTTGAAATCATTTGTAGTTTGTTCTAAAAAAATTTATACGGTTTTATGTGCGAGAATATTTTTGGAGATCTTAAATTATGAAATAGCTAAGATTATTGTCATATGAACAATACTTTTCATAATATATGCAGTATGTGTTATTTTGAAAAGGCAAGCATTCACATATTATGTTTTACCCATTAGTGCATGATTGTTTCATATAATCTGTGATAATATTGTACAACTAAGTATTTGCCTGACTCAATATTACTTATGAATTGTTTGTTTCCATGGCGATCGAATTCATGCAATTGTAGTGGAAAAGACCAGCACTTTTATGAATGTGAAACTTTAAGATTATGAGTAAGATTGCATCTATGAATTTACTTTATTATATATTTTAACAAGATTGCTTATGTTGTCTGTTTAAGTTGTTATACAAATTATGCTGACTGTTGTGAATCTGCTACTTGAAAAAGAATGTTCATATTTGGGGTGCAAGAGATGCTTGAAGAAGGTTGATAAAATTGGAAGTAAATTTCACTACAAGAAATGTGACCGCCTTGATAGTTCTGCTACTCAAAGGTTTATAAGCTTCACTATTTACTTAAAAACTTAAATAAAACTGAAGTTTCAATATTATCTGAAAAGCCCCCAAATAGACTCCATATACAATAATTGTATGTTGCTCTTTCACGCCTGACAAGTAGAAAAGGGTTGAAGATTTTAGTCTATGATGATGATGGCTAAATAATGAATGAAGCTAGAAATGTGGTGTACAAAGAAGTTTTCTGTAATTTATTTTGGTGGAATCATGAGGTATTTTCAATTTGCTTTTCCAATAAATATAAGGAGAAATGACTATAAGTTTTAACTGAGATGTCACTGTTGTTTTGGCAGGGGCGAGAAGAAACTAGGTTCAGCAACACAGTAGAGGATATCAAGGTATCTTCACAAATACAATATTTGAGTTACTACATTTCCTTCTGTTGGGGGTTGAGAAGTATTGGCTCTATGTATAGAAAGTTAATTCAATAGTTTCTCCTGGGAAAACTCCCGTGAAGCACCAATGTATGTTAACTTCTGTTAGCGATTAGCATAACCAAAATACTTGATCATGTAAATCTCTGAAAGCTATGTTGCACTCTCAACTGTTTCTACTGTTCATGTTATTTCACATTGCTAGAAAGACTTTTTTACTTTTCTCATTATATAAAGATGCCCAAATACTTCCCTTATTATCTGCTTAGTAGAACATTATGTCAGGATTATCTGTTGTTTGTTGTTACTATTATAGGCTTTGATTGAAAAATGGATGTATTGATATATTATTTTAATCTTTTACTGGATATGATTGATAATTCTGTTGTTGTCTGTAGGTTATGGTTGAAGGATTTTCATTGTTAAGATATAGGTTATTCATGACGAGGACGGTATGTTTGGATTGATTGATACAAATATTAGTTATACAAGTCTTAAATTGTGACCGTTGTTGCATTATGTTCAATTTTTTGTTTTGTTTTCTGGAAACATATGTAAGTGAAGTTATTTTCTAGGTGCCTATATTATTTTATTCGTTCATTTAGTTTTAGTTGAAACTATAAAGTTGGCAGAGTTACCCGATAATTGTGTTGGTGAAAGGTAGTTGGTTCCTGATGCAATAATCAATGTGCGCACAAGCTAGCCACGGCAACATCATCATAAAAAGGGAATGAAAAAAGAAAGAGAAAGAACAATATAAATAAAGGAAATCCGGGGAATTCTTTTCGTGACCTGCCAGGGAGTGATTAGGGTGTTCCTCCAGATGTTGTGCACTGATAGACATATGGAGGTCTAAGTTTCAATTTTCTACCATCTTGATTGGTTATGGTTACATCAAATGCTGCTGATTCATGGAAATTAATGTAAGATATGGTTTGCGTATGGCATTTAAAGAGTTTGTTCGGAGCTAACAAATGAATTAGCACAATGGTCTCAACAACCTTTCGGAGAGGGGAATTCCATTCTTGAGGCGCTTGATGAAGAAGTCATGGAAACAAGTAACTTGGGACAGATGATAAATCTTTTTAAAGTAGGACTGATGTGTACTAGAGCATCACCATCTGGTAGGCTGTCAATGAAGGAGGTCTGCAACATTCTTCGAAGCTATAGTGAACTCCAATTATTGAGGGTGTAACGACCCGACCGGTCATTTTTAAAATTTATGCTCTGATCTCCTATTAACTGCTTCCCATAAGTTTATTTTTACTATTTTGGTTTGCTGGGATGTTCGGTGTTAGGATTCGGAATGTTTTGGGACACTCAGTCCCTAGATGGGAGCTTAAGAGTTAAAAGATAGACCGTATTTGGCATAGTGTGAAAACGAACTCGGAATAAAAATCTGATGGTTCTGTTAGTTCTGTTAGGTGATTTCGGGTTTGGGAGCGTGTTCGGAATGAATTTTTGGGCTTTGTAGCTTATTTAGGATTGAAATGCCGAAGTTTGAATTTTTGAAGTTCTAGTCCGATAGTGAGTTTTTGATCCAAGGGTCAGAATTGAACTCCCGAAGTTTTTGTAGCTCCGTTATGTCATTTTGTACTTGTTTGCAAAAATTGGCGTAATTCCGAGTTGAATTGATATGGTTTCGGCATAAGTTTCGTTATTTGAAAATTTAGAAGTTCATAAGCTTGATTTTTGGTTTAATTCTTCGTTTCGATGTTGTTTTATATGATTTGAAGCTTCGAGCAAGTCTGTGTTAGGTTATATGAATTATGTGTGTGATTAGACGGGGTCCCGTGGGCCTCGGGCGTGTTTCGGGTGGGCTACAGATCATTTCCCCCTATTTTGAACTGTTGTTGCTGCTTTTGGTATTCCTTAATCATGTTCGTGAAGCCTCGATCGCGTTCACGTAGTATTGGCTTACCCCTCCATCGCGTTCACGTAACATGTAACGTGTTCGCATAGTATTCTGAGTTGCTCCTTCGCGTTCGCAAATGCCTCACTGCGTTTGAATAGATCAATCTCAGGACCTGTAGAATTTCTTCATCGCGTTCGCACTCCTCGTTACGCGAACGTGATGCACTGTCTCATTCCTCTCCGTGTTTGCATTCTTCACATTGCGTTCGCGATGCACATTTTCTGGGCCTTCTTAAATTACTCTACGTGATCGCGAACACGATCGCGATGAAGAAAAAGTCTGGGCAGACAGTTTTAATCCCAATTTCGAGGTTTCTTCATTTTATCACATTATGACTTCTAGAACTCGGTTCTTGGCAATTTTGAAGGGATTTTCACCTGGGCGACTTGGGTAAGTGTTTCTCACTCAACTTAGACTAATTTCCATGAATCTCTTCTTCAATTCATCCTTTAATTTCAGTTTTTGAAAGTAAAATGTGTAGAACTTCATAAACCGAATTGTTGGGTTTTGAGGGAGTGTTTGACCTTCGATTTGAGATATTTTTTTGTATGGTTAGACTCGTGAGTATACGAGTGTTTTGAAAATGTTAAATTCATCTGGTTCCGAGACACTAGACCGAGGGGCATTTTGGTCATTTTACCTAATTTCGCGCCTTAGCTTTGAATTTAATTATAGAATCCGTTTCTTGAGATATTATTTGCAATGTGTGATTTAATTGAATATATTTGGGCCATTTGGAGTCTAGTACTCATGGCGAGAACGTGGTTGCTAATTGGTTTTAGCCGGTTTTGAGGTAAGTATCTTGCCTAACCTTGTGTGGGGGACTTCCCCTTAGGATTGAGTCTTCTCCGTTGATTGTAGTCCGTGTACCCAAGGTGACGGGTGCTTGCTTGGATTTATTTGTGGTAAATTTTCTCTTTTATGCTCTTAGACTTGTAAAATTTACAGAGTAGAAGGATAATATTGATACGATTGAGTTCCCTGTTATTAGTTTCACCTCTACATGTCTTGCTTGATATTTGTTGCTCTTCTTGATTTATTTATGTTGTTAAATGGGTTTTACGTGAATTAACTAAAGACAAGTACCCTTCTATATTCATAATGCCCGCCCTAACTACTTGCCTTTAATTGGAAATCGTAAATATTATATCACATATAATTAATCAGTCTTAATTGGAATGAAGATAGGTATCTCATAATTAATAGATATTTCTTGAATGGAAATTATTGATTCATGTTAACTTCCTTAATGAAGCATACTCCTTGATTGTAAGTTTATCTATAACCTTGTGCAATTATATTATAAGTCCAACTATTCAGGTATCAGTGTAGTTGTTATGTGTTGTTACGTCTCGATTGTCATTGAGGTTATCTTGTTTTTCCTTGGTGTTTCGCCACTTTATTAGTATTTGTTGAATCCCTTTCCGGGATGTTATTATTTCTGTTGTTGATTCTCCCTTGCTGGGATGCTGTCATTACTGTGTGGTTGTTGGTACCATGATGCACGAGGTCTCTGTCGTGCGGTTATTGTTGGGGATGTACACGGGGTATTTGTCGTATTGTTGTTGCTATTGATATTTTGCACATGCGGCGTAATAAGGCGGGATATGTTATATACTTCTATGTGGGTTGCACATGTGGCGGAATAAGGAGGAAATATTGTGATGCACGTGTTGCAAAATAAGGCGGTGTCGCTAAGTTGTTATTGGTTGCACACGTGGCGAGATAAGGAAGGCTATGTCAGGGGCTAATTATGAAGGACTACGGGTTCAATTCCCGGGAGAACCTCTGTTGTTAGTATGAAGGACTACGAGTTCAATTCCCGGGAGATCCTCTGTTGTTGTTATGATAGACTACGGGTTCGTTTCCCGGGAGATCCTCTGTTATTGGTATGCTGGACTACGGGTTTGATTCCCGGAAGTTCCCCTTAAACTCATTGTGTTATGAGTGATAGTTTTATTGTTTCTATCTGAGGTGAATGAGTCGGGTGCTAGTCGTTTCCATTTCTTATACTTACTAGTTGGTAGGATTCCTGTTAGATACACTTGAACAAGCATACACGTCGTTGGACCCTTCTATTTGAGATGAATCCCTTCTGATTTGACTAAGGGTAGGGATATGCTGTCGTTTATCCATTATATATTTGAGAGTGACTCTAGTTGACTAGATAGTTGCCAGCGTTACAGTGTTACTGATGCGGCACAAGATGCCAAGTGTTAGATTTCAGATTCTGGGTTTTCCTATAAGTTGTGGCTAGTCTGAGAGTTGTGATAGGATTGTAGAAAAAGTGGAAAGTCCTTAAGTAAGCATCATTTCAGAATACCGACTTAGCGATTTGTTTGGTCTCGTTATGTTGTAATTTTAGGATTTGGGCTGTGATTTCTGCCGTCATTTTTGTATTATCATTTATTGTATCTTCGATTTTACTTATTGTCCGTTATCCTTTTTGTAAACTATAGTGTTCTTATATATCCGGACGGTCTTTACATATTCACATAGCATCTCTATTATCCCTGTTATACTATTTATTGACCGGTATGTGTCAAGACTGTTCCTCGTCACTATCCCATTGAGGTTAGTCTTGATACTTACTGGGCACCGCCGTGGTGTGCTCATACTACTCTTCTGCACATTTTTGTTATGCAGATACAGGTACTCCCGTTCAGTTCTGTTAGCCTTGGAAGGAGGCATACCAGTAGAGACTTCCATGTATATCTGCTACGTCCGCAGACCGAGGAGTCCTTTTCTAGCTTCCCGTAAAAAGTATAGTTGTTTCAGTATTTTCTGCTTGTATAGATATTCTTGAGTTACAGCCTCTTATGTATCCTCTTAGCTTGTGATTTGTGAGTTTCTAGGTTTTGGGAAAGGTTGTCAGCTTTGAGATTTTTATGCTATGTTCCACGCGGCACCTCAAGCATTATTTTATTTTACTAATTCAGTTTATTTTACTTTCTTCTGCATTGTTAGGCTTACCTAGTCGTAGGGACTAGGTGCCATCATAATATGTTCTTGGAGGGTGAACTAGGATTGTGACAAGTTGGTATCAGAGCTCAAGGTTCATAGGAGTCACAGATCACAAGCCGGTTTATTAGAGTCTCGTGGATCGGTACGGAGACGTCTGTACTTATCTGCGAGAGGCTATGTAACTGTTAGGAAAATTTCACTTCATTTGATTTCTCTGTCGTGCGAGATCTTGACATCCACAATCCTAAACCTCTGTCTTCTACTCTCTCATAGATGGCGAGGACACGTACTATCCAAGGTGATTAGGCACCAGCACCCCCTGCTGCAGTCGTTGGAGGTCTGGATCGAGGTAGAGTTCGAGGACGCGCACGTGGTGCAGCAAGAGCACCTGCGCGAGCTACCGTCGACACACCACCAGTAGATCCAGCCAGAGTCCATGCACCTTACATGCCTACTGTTGCAAATACCCCAGCTATTCAGGAGACTTTGGCACTGTTCATGAGTATGTACACCACTTTGGCTCACGCCTGATTGTTTCCCTTTGCTCCAGCCACACCCCAGGGCGGGGGAGGAGCACAGACTCTCGCCACCCGCACTCCTGAGCAGCCAGCGCATGTTGAGCAGGTCCCCCGAATTATTCCTACGCCGCCTGTGGCACCAGTTCAGCCTGAAGGCATGGTAGCTATTTCCGAGCAGAAGCATATGAGACTAGTGAGGTTCAAGAAGTTTGGCCCTCCGATGTTCAATGGATTAGCATCAAACGATGCATTGGTTTCCTTGATGAGTGTTACCGTATTCTCTGTACTATGGGTCTCTCTGGATCGAGCTGGGTTTCTTTCACTAATTTCTAGCTTTGAGGGGCCGCCTATGATTGGTGATGCGCCTATGAGTTAGACAGTCCAGACGAGGTAGCTTCACTGACTTGGACTCAGTTTTCAGATATTTTTCTGAGAGATTTTGTTCCTCAGAGCCTCAGGGATGCAAGGCGCGCGGAGTTTGAGCATTTTCGCCGGGGTGCTATGACCATCTCGGAGTATGCTGTCCGTTATACCAATTTGGCTAAACATGCCTCAGCCTTGGTTTCCACTGTTCGCTAGAAGGTTCACCGATTTATCGAGGGGCTTATTCCTAGCATCAGGTCCAGCATGGCCTGTAAGTTGGAAATGGATATTACGTATCAGCAAGTGGTGAACATTACTAGGAGGATAGAGGGTATGCATGCTAAAGAGAGAGAAAGGGCATGCAGAGTCATGAGAGAGAGAGAAGACGAGATCAGGAGGGAGAGTTGGAGGAGGCGAGGAGGCCTCGTAGGTCAGTGAGATATACTGGTCTTTATTTTGGAGATAGGGTGCATCATGGTAGAGGTTTTGCGGGTCAGCCAGTTCAGTTCGCGTTTCAGACTTCGCATGGTGACTCAGGTGTTCATAGGTCTCGGAGGACTCGTACTGCACAGTTTCCACCACCTCGTCAGTAGAGAGGGTGTTTTGAGTGTGGAGATAATAGCCACGTGGTGAGATATTGTCCCAAAATTCGGACCAATATGTCACAGTGAGGTATTCAGACAGGTGGAGGGCACCTAAGAGGGGGAGGCCCAGCTCGTTGATGTGTTTCATATGGTAGGTTTGAGGCCGGTGAGCCAGCTAATGTCACTCAAGTACGGATTCAGTTTGTCATAGAAAGGCACTACCTGTAGTTCATCACAATTCTACTTATTAGGATGAGTTGCTTGTTTGTTATTTCATTTATGGGAGTGCCTCATGATTTTCACTTTGCCTATGTGATTATCCCGTTGGGAGGTTTTACGAGTGATAGCTATATCTATCGTCTGTTCTAGCCGTTGTCGAGAGCTATGAGGCTAGTGGTATTTTTCTTGTTGTTTGTTCTGGTAAGCTCGATGTGATTTTCGAGCAATCTTGGTAACGAGCTGTGATTCTTATGTTCCACCGGTGTGGGAGCTAGTCTATGTGTAAATTATAGACAAAATTGTTCTAGTTAGAGTTTCTAGATGGTTTGATGTGTACCTTACTTATGATCCAGTGTAGAGGGCGAGACCCTCGTGATTTCAGGTGATTGGATATGTTGAGATCGGGCTGTGTACTGTGGTGAAAGTTATACCAGTATAAGATTTTGTAAGACCATTATATGCTTTTATTTTTTCTTGTTGGATGTCTTATAGGATTGTGTTTTAGAAGAATTTTGTGCTAGCTTAATTGTTTGTTAGTTCTCTTATGTGGTTCTTTACCCATATTCATTCATTTTCGTTCTATACTCCTTGAGCTTTAGTTGTGGGGTGTATACCCCTCGGTGTTGGATGAGAATTGGTTAATCGGGTGTTTCTTCATATGGTTCTCGTGGTTGTTGTAACATCGGCAGTGTTATGAGTGGTTGAAAAGAGTTTCTATTGAATATGAGGCTTATGGCCGGTACAGATTTGATATTATGTATTTTATTGCTATCGGAAATGTTATTAGGGGACTATATATGGTGTGTTATGTTGTGTGACTGTACCTTGTGTGTGTTGGCTTGTGTTGAATTAGCTAGTTAAGACCGGTACCGGATATGGACTTGGAATCGGGTCTTTAGGAAAATGATGTAGGATAATGAATCTGGTTGAAGGCTTAATGGTATTGCTAGGAGGGTTAAATTTCAGTTGAGATGGTGTCATCTGGTTTGAGTAGATTGGGGTGACGTGGGATCACCCACGGATGTACGTTGGAAGTGCGCATTTTAGTGATTTGAAGACTTCAGGTGTGTTCTCTATGTTTGTTCGAGGACGAACAAATATTTAAGTGTAGGAGGATGTCACGACCCGACCAGTTGTTTTTAAAATTTACGCCTCGATCCCCTATTAACTGCTTCCCATAAGTTTATTTATGCTATTTTGGTTTGTCGGGATGTTCGGTGTTATGTTTCAGAGTGTTTTGGGACACTCAGTCCCGAGATGGGAGCTTAAGAGTTGAAAGATGGCCCGTGCTTGGAACAGTGTGAAAACAACATCGGAATGAAAATACGATGGTTCTGTTAGTTTCGTTAGCTTATTTCGAAGTTGGGAGCGTGTTCGGAATGAATTTTGGGGGTTCGTAGCTATTTAGGCTTGAAATGCCGAAGTTTGAATTTTTGAAGTTCCAGACCAATAGTGAGTTTTTGATCCAAGGGTCAAATTGAACTCCGGAAGTTTCTGTAGCTCCGTTATGTCATTTTGGACTTGTCTGCAAAATTTGATGTCGTTCTGAGTTTAATTGATATGGTTTCGGCATGAGTTTTGTTATTTGAAGATTTTGAAGTTCATAAGCTTGATTTTTGGTTTGATTCTTCGTTTCGATGTTGTGTTATATGATTTGAAGCTTCGAGCGAGTCTGTGTTAGGTTATATGACTTGTGTGTGTGCTTAGACAGGGTCCCGGGGGCCTCGGGTGTGTTTCGGGTGGGCTACGAGTCATTTCCTCCTATTTGAACTGTTGTTGCTGCTTCCGGTATTCCTTAATCGCGTTCGCGAAGCCTCACTCACTTTCGCACTGTATTGGCTTCCTCCTCCATCGTGTTCACGTAACATGTCATGCGTTCACATAGTATTGCCAGTTTCTCCTTCGCATTTTCGAATGCCTCACCGCGTTCGCTTAGATCAATCTCTGGACCGGTAGCATTTCTTCATCGCGTTCGCACACCTTGTTACACGAACGCCATGCACTGTCTCATTCCTCTGCGTGTGCGGGTCATTCACATCGCATTCACGATGCACAGTATCTGGGCCTTCTCAAACTACTCTACGCGATCACAATCCTTGTTACGCACTCGCGATGAAGAAAAAGTCTAGGCGGACAGTTTTAATCCCAATTTCGAGGGTTTCTTCATTTTATCACATTTTGACTTCTAGAGCTCGGTTCTTGGCGATTTTTGAAGGGATTTTCACCTGGGAAACTTGGGTAAGTGTTTCTCACTCAACTTAGACTAATTTCCATGAATCTCCTCTTAAATTCATCCTTTAATTTCAGTTTTTGAATGTAAAATGGGTAGAACTTCATAGACCGAATTGTTGGGTTTTGAGGGAGCGTTTGACCTCCTATTTGAGATATTTGTATATGGTTAGACTCGTGAGAGTACGAGGGTTCTAAAAATGTTAAATTCATTCGGTTCCAAGACGCTGGCGAGAGCGGCGGTTTGGTCATTTTACCTAATTTCGCGCCTTAGCTTTGAATTTAATTATAGAATCCGTTGCTTGAGATATTAATTGAAATGTGTGATTTAATTGAATAGATTTGGGGCATTTGGAGTCGAGGACTCGTGGCGAGAACGTGGTTGCTAGTTGATTTTAGACAGTTTTAACGTAAGTATCTTGCTTAACCTTGTGTGGGGGACTTCCCCTTAGGATCGAGTCTTTTCTGTTGATTGTAGTCCGTGTACACGAGCGTACTCGGATTTAATTGTGTTAAATTATCTCTTTTAGGCTCTTAGACTTGTGAAATTTACAGAGTAGAAGGATAATATTGATACGATTGAGTCCCCTATTATTAGTTTCACCTCTACATGTCTTGCTTGATATTTGTTGCTCTTCTTGATTTATTTCTGCTGTTAAATGGGTTTTACATAAATTAACTAAAGAAAACTACCCTTCTATATTCATAATCATGTCCTAACTACTCGCTTTTAATTGGAAATCATAAATATTATATCACATATAATTAATCGGTCTTAATTGGAATGAAGATAGATATCTCATAATTAATTGATATTTCTTGAATGGAAATTATTGATTCATGTTAACTTCCTTACTGATGTATACTCCTTGATTTTAAGATTATCTGTAATGTTGTGCAATTATATTATAAGTCCAAGTGTTCAGGTATCAGCGTAGTTGTTATGTGTTGTTACGTCTATATTGTCATTGAGGTTATCGTGTTTTTCCTTTGTATTCCGCGACTTTATTAGTATTTGTTCAATTCCTTTCCGGGACATTATTATTTCTGTTGTTGATTCTCTATTACTGGGATGTTGTGATTACTGTGTGGCTGTTGGTACCATGATGCACGAGGTCTCTGTCGTGCGGTTATTGTTGTTGCTATTGATGTTTTGCACATGCGGCGTAATAGGGCGGGATATGTTATATACTTATATGTGGATTGCACATGTGGTGGAATAAGGTGGGAATATTGTGCTGCACGTGTGGCGAAATAAGGCAATGTTTCTATGTTGTTATTGATTGCACACGTGGCGAGATAAGGATGGATATGTCAGGGGCTGATTATGAAGGACTACGGGTTCAATTACCAGGAGATCCTCTATTGTGTGATGACCCGGCTCGTCATCATGTGAGTTATCACCCCGTTATCCCCGCTATCTGCTTATTAATGTTGTAATGTGCATGTTGGGTAAGTTTGAGTCAAACCGGGTTGAGTTTGGTTGAAATTAAGACAAATAGTCTCTTAGAAGAAGGAATAGTTGAGAAAAGTCAGCTGGATGTTGACTTGTGAGTTAGAGAGCTCAAAATCAAATTCTGATGATTCGGTCAGCTCCGGGAGGTCATTTATGAGTTAGGAGGGCGATCGGAAGTGAATTTAGAGGTCCGGGGTAGTTTTAGGCTTGAATTGGCTAAAGTTGAATTTTGGCGATATCCAATCGATAGATGAGATTTTGATCCGAGAGTCGGAATGGAATTCCGACAGTTGCAGTAGCTCTGTTAGGTGATTTTGGATGTGCCTGCAAAATTTCAGGTCATTCGAAGGTCGTTTGGTCGTGTTTTTGATCAAATGTCGGTTGCGAAAGTTTGAATGAAAACTTAGGCTTGAATTTGCCTGGATTCGATGTTTTCCGTATTAAAGTATGTGTTTTTATCATTGGATCAAGTTTGTATGGTGCTATGAAGTATGTTGGTGGCTTTCGTTGGGGTCCCAGGGGTCTAGGGTGATTTCGGGAGGTTAAACGGAAGAAAAACATGGAAATTGCAGGTTGAAGATTTGCTGGTTCTGTTGTTTTTGCTCCTGCGGAAATGGGAGCGCAGGAGCGAGTTCGCAGAACCGAAATTGTAATTGCAGAGGTGAAAGGGGGTTTGGCCAGGTGGTTCCGCAGATGCGGATGGTGAATCGTAGGAGCGGACTCGCTTCTGCGAGTCTGAGGTCGCAGAAGTGGAAGGCGGGCGACTGGGGAAGATCGCGGAAGCGGAGGTGTGTCCGCAGGAGCGATCTCGCAGGTACGAGACCTGGGCCGCAGAAGCGGAACTGGGCAGCTTGGTGAGATCTCGCAGAAGCGACCATTTGGTCACAGAGGCAGCATCGCAGAGGCGGATTTTGTCCACGGAAGCGGAAATCGTGCCTGTGTTAAGAATAACAGAAGGGATAAAATTTCATAAGTTGCAAAAATATTTGGGCTCGGTTTAGAGAGGTGAATTGGGCGATTTGGACGAGAAATTAGTGGGAGATCATCGGGTTATCATCGGAGGTGAGTTTTATGGTTTTTACGCGTTTTAATCTAGAAATCCTCCTCTATTTCACTGAAATTGGATCAAATTGTGAGGAAATTTAGCCTAAGCCAGGGCTTTAGCAAAATGTCGATTTGAGTGGGCAATCGGAGTCCGAATTTGGAAAACTTTATATGCATAGACTCGTATTAAGACGAGGGTTCCGGATATGTAACTTTTATAATTTTTTGAGAAGCACACCAAAAGTCGGGTTTTGACAACTTTGTGGGTTTTGATGCAATTTGGGTTATTTCAAATGGGTTATGTGAATTTAGCATATATTGATGTATTATCATTGAATTTGAGCAGATTTGGCATCCAAGAAGATTGATTTGCGAGGCAAGCGCAAGGCGGACTGAGGCTTCTGCCGGTTCGAGGTGAGTGGTAGGAGTAAATAATGTACTGAGGTTTTGAAACCCCGTACTAGCACTTCACAGTGCTATGTTGAGATGAGATACGCGTCTTGTGATGGGCGTGGTGACATTGTGATTGGGGACTTGGACTTGGTCCTTCCCGGCTTATAGTAGACTGTGTTTTATGACTGTTAATGAGATTATAACTGTGTAATTGGGCTAATAGCCATGTTTGGGGCCTTGTGCCGATCTGTAGATCACTAGGGGGCCTGTAGGGCTAGGTGACCCTTATATCGCGTTGAAAACTTACACTCAGTCGTAGAACTAGTCGAATAGCCTATTAAGAGTCAGTATTAGATGTGTACTGTGAGAGGTAGGGTACTTAGAGTGGAAACTCCCTGATTTAGCTGAGTGGGCCTGAAAGGCCAATCCAATACTAATTGGGACAGGGTCGAGGACCCGTTAGGAGATATTATATACATATATACAAATATTGGATCGGGATGCACGCCGCAGAAGTATATATATTGGATCGGGCTGCACGCCGTAGCAATATACATATTGGATCGGGCTGCACGCCGCAGCAATATATATATTGGATCGGGCTGCACACCACAGCAGTATATATATTGGATCAGGCTGCACGCCGCAGCAGTATACATATTGGATCGCGCTGCACGCCGCAGCAGTATACATATTGGATCGGGCTGCACGCCGCAGCAGTATATAAATATTGGATCGGTCCGCACGCCGCAGCATGTATATATATATATATATATATATATATATATATATATATATATATATATATTGGATCGGGCTGCACGCCGCAGCATTATACTTATTCAGATACTTATACCTTATAGACACATATGTATGTCTCCATATATTGAGATGGTTGTACACCGATGTGGTACGAGTGAGGATTTAGTCAGTGTGGGAACTTGATGAGATAAATGTGGACTGGAGATCAGAGTGCTTACTACAGTGATGACTTACCTGTGGGGGTTTGCCTTAGAACTATTTAGTGATAGCACAGGAGTTCTTACTTTCAGTTATTATTTATTATTATTACTCACTGAGTTGAAATATACTGACCCCAGTCCCCTGTACTTTCTGTGCAGATCCACAGGTGCCCGAGAGCAGTTGAGTTATTGTAGCTGTTGATCATTATCTACTTTTGCGGAGACTACGAGGTAGATGCCGGCGTCCGCAAAACCTGTTTTCTCCTTCTTTATCATTTTGTTGTTCATCTTGCTTAGACTTGTTTGTACTAGGGTGCTTATTCTGTATAGGCTCATACTCGTGACACCACGATATGGTTGGGACCGTATTTTGTATGCTTTTACTATTATGTTGCCATTTTGATTTGATCACTTGCTTTTTAAGTTTAACTTGATTAATTGGAGGTAATAACTGGCTAGGTTAAGAGATGATATGGTCGGGCTTGCCTAGCATTGTGTTGGGCGCCATCACTACCGGGGTTTGGGTCATGACAAGTTGGTATCAGAGCCAGGTTAACAGGTCTCGCGAGTCATGAGCCGGTTGGTAGAGTCTCGTGGATCGGTACGGGGATGCCTGTACTTATCCTCGGGAGGCTGCAAACCTTTTAGGAAAAGTTTCAATTCTTGGACTTCTTGTCGTGCGATTACCTTTGACTTGAACTTAACTTTGACATTCTATGCTCTCGCAGATGGCGAGAACTCGAGCTTCTGGACTGGGAGGACGACCACCACTACCACCTGCTAGAGGCCGTGGACGCGGCTGTGGTCGTGGCAGAGGTCGGGTAGCTGATGCAGTACCAGCTGACCCACAGCCCCCAGTTGTAGAGGTGCCAGCAACACCAGTTCAAGCACCAGCTGTGCCCATTGTCATTCCGGGTCTACAGGAGACCCTGGCCCAGATACTAGCAGTTTGCACCGGCCTAGCACAAGCGATTTCATATACTACCGCGGCAGCTGCATCAGGGACCGGGGGTAGTCATCAGACCCCCGCAGCACGCACTCCAGAGCCAGCAGTACAGGGCTTGCAGACACCAGAGGCTCCTCTAGTTCAGCCTGTGGTTCCGGTTCAGCCAGCAGATCAGATTCAGGGGGACAGGGTCCCAGCTATGTCGGACGATGAGCAGCGTCGTCTCGAGAGGTTTACCAGGCTATCTCCTCCAGTTTTCACTGGTGCTCCGGGCGAGGACGCCTAAGGTTTTCTGGACAAGTGTCGTTAGATGCTTCGTACGACAGGGATCTTGGAGTCCAGTGGGGTATCTTTCACCACCTTTCAGTTTCAGGGGCCAGCTTTCGCTTGGTGGGAGTCTTATGAGCGCCGCAGGCCGGCAGGGGCAGCACCACTATCATGGCCAGAGTTCTCCACCATGTTCTTGGAGAAGTGGGTGCCTCGATCTCAGAGAGAGGAGTTGCGTAGGCAGTTTGAGGGTCTCCGTCAGGGGGACATGACAGTGTCAGAGTATGAGATCAGGTTTACAGAGTTGTCTAGACACTCACCGTGGTTGGTTCCTTCCAACAGAGAGAGGATTGGACGCTTTGCGGACGGCCTCATTTATCCCATTTTTATCCTGATTAATCGAGAGAGGGTTTTGAGTCGTACATTTAAGGAGGCTGTGGATATTGCTCATGACATAGAGTCAGATCGTCGCAAAGAACGGGACGAGAGGGAGGGCAAAAGGCCTCGAGGTTCAGCTAGTTCTAGTGGCACTCAGAGTAGAGGCCAGAGTCAGCAGAGCCGAGGTCGCTCTTCAGATCTTCGCAGTTGGGTCCCTCAGGTCGTCGTGGGTTGTCTTCTAGTCAGGTTTATCAGGGTTCGCACCAGATCCAGCCATCCCTCAGCGCCATGCCGGCTGAGAGTTCATTACAGGCCCCATCTGCTCAGGGTTCATCTCGGCCTAGCTCATCTGCCGGCCACTCCAGCGCCAGGGGTCCTTATCAGTCTCAGCCCCCAGCACCGGGGAGTTGCTATGAGTGCGGAGAGTTTGGGCACCATTGTAGAGAATGTCCCCATCTTGTTTCCAGGTCTTATCAGCAGAGGGGGCAGCCCTCGTCATCTGGCCCTTCTACTTCAGCACCCGCCCCGCCAGCTAGGGGTGAGGGTCAGTCAGCTAGGGGTCGCCCTCGAGGGGGAGGCCGATCAGGCGGACATGCTAGATGCTATGTTCTTCAGGGCCGATCTGAAGCGGTTGCTTCTGATGTTGTTATTACAGGTATTATTTCAGTCTTCCATAGAGATGCCTCAGTGTTCTTCGATATTGGTTCTACTTATTCTTATGTGTCTACATATTTTGTTCCTCATTTAGGCACGACCCGAGGGTGTCTTGAGCTGCCAGTGCATGTATCTACCTCGGTAGGGGATACTACTGTTGCGGACCATGTATATCGGTCCTGTTTGGTCACTATTGGGGGTCTGGAGACCCGAGTGGACCTGTTGCTTCTCAACATGATCGATTTTGATGTTATATTGGGCATGAACTGACTATCTCCATGTCATGCTATTCTAGACTGTCATGCTAAGACAGTCACCTTGGCTATGCCTGGCATTTAGAGGATCGAGTGGCGAGGCATGACTAAGTATGTACCTAGCAGGGTAATATCTTTCCTCAAGGCCCAACAAATGGTTGGGAAGGGATGTCGCTCTTATTTAGCATTTGTGTGGGAGGTCAAGGCCCAGACTCCCAGTATTGATTATGTTCCCATTGTGTGAGACTCTCCTGATGTGTTTCCCTCAGACGTGTCGGGCATGCCGCCGGACAGGGATATTGATTTTGGGATTGATTTGGTGCCAGGCACTCAGCCTATTTCTATTCCTCCATATCGGATGGCACCAACTAAGCTAAAGGAATTGAAGGAGCAGCTCCAGGAACTCCTAGATAAGGGGTTCATTCGGCCGAGTGTGTCGCCGTGGGGTGCACCGGTCCTGTTTGTTAAGAAGAAGGATGGATCCATGAGGATGTGTATTGACTACAGGCAGCTGAACAAAGTTACAGTGAAGAATAAGTATCCTCTGCCTCGTATTGATGATTTATTTGATCAGCTCTAGGGAGCTAGGGTATTCTCGAAGATTGATCTTCGTTCAGGCTACCATCAGCTGAAGATTAGAGAGTCCGACATTATGAAGACCTGCATTCAGGACCAGATATGGTCACTATGAGTTCCTTGTGATGTCTTTTGGGCTGACCAACGCCCCAGCAGCATTTATGCATCTGATGAACAGTGTGTTCAGGCCCTATCTGGATTCATTTGTGATTGTGTTCATTGATGACATTCTAGTCTACTCTCGTAGCCAGGAGGAGCATGCTCGGCACTTGAGTATTGTATTGCAGAGATTGAGAGAGGAGAAGTTGTATGCAAAGTTCTCCAAATATGAGTTCTGGCTTGAGTCTGTGGCATTCTTAGGGCATGTGGTGCCCCGTGATGGTATTCAGGTAGATCCGAGGAGGGTCGAGGCAGTGCAGAGTTAGCCCAGACCGACCTCAGTCACTGAGATCCGTAGTTTTCTGGGATTGGCAGGGTATTATCGCCGATTCGTTCAGGGGTTCTCTTCTATTGCTTCACCCTTGACTAGATTGACTCATAAGGGTGTTCCTTTCATATGGTCCGAGGAGTGCGAGGAGAGCTTTCAGAAGCTCAAGACAGCACTGACCACAGCACCAACCTTGATTCTGCCGTCAGCTTCAGATCCTTATACTATGCATTATGATGCCTTAGGAGTTGGCATTGGTTGTGTGTTGATGCAGGAGGGTAGGGTCATTGCTTATGCTTCTCGTGAGTTAAATCCCCATGAGAAGAATACCCTATCCATGATTTGGATCTAGCAGCCATAGTTCACGCTTTGAAGATTTGGAGGCATTACCTGTATGGTGTCTCATGTGAGGTGTACACGAATCATCGCAGCCTTCAGCACTTATTCAGATAGAAGGACCTTAATTTGAGACAGCGGAGGTGGTTGGAGTTGCTTAAGGATTATGACATCACTATCTTGTATCATCCGGGGAAGGCCAATGTGGTGGCCGATGCTTTGAGTCGGAAGGCGGTTGGTATGGGCAGCCTAGCTTTCATCCCAGTTGGGGAGAGGCCATTTGCTTATGATGTTCAGGCCCTAGCCAATCGGCTAGTAAGGTTGGATGTTTCGGAGCCGAGTCGAGTGTTGGCTTGTGTTGTTTCTCGATCTTTCTTATATGATCGCATCAGGGAGCGTTAGTATGATGACCCACATTTGGTTGTCCTTAAGGACAAAGTGCAGTATAATGATGCTAGATATGTGACTATCGACAGTGATGGTGTTCAGAGGATGCAGGGCCGTATATGCGTGCCCAATGTAGATGGTTTGCGGGAGTTGACACTTGAGGAGGCACACAGTTCGCGGTACTCTATTCACCCAAGTGCCGCGAAGATGTACCAGGACTTGAGACAGCACTACTGGTAGAGAAGGATGAAGATGGATATTGTTAGGCATGTAGCCAAGTGCCTAAACTGCCAGCAGGTCAAGTATGAGCATCAGAGACCGGGCGATGTTCTTCAACGTATGGTTATTCCCGAGTGGAAATGGGAGAGGATCACCATGGATTTTGTTACTGGGCTCCCTCGGACAACGAGGAAGTTTGATTCTGTGTGGGTGATTGTTGATCGGCTGACCAAGTCCGCACATTTCATCCCAGTTTGTACTACTTACTTATCGGAGCGGTTGGCGGCGATCTTTATTCGGGAGATTGTCAGGTTGCATGGGGTCCCAGTGTCTATTATATCTGACAGAGGCACTCAGTTCACTTCTCAGTTTTGGAGAGCATTTCAGCGAGAGATGGGTACGCGGGTTGAGTTGAGCACCGCATTTCACCCCCAGACAGACGAGATGTTTTAGTGCACTATTCAGATCCTGCAGGATATGTTGCGAGCATGTGTGATTGACTTCGGTGGTTTGTGGGATGAGTTCTTGCCACTTGCTGAGTTTGCCTACAACAATAGTTATCAGTCGAGTATTCAAATGGCCCCGTACGAGGCATTGTATGGAAGACGGTGTAGATCTCCCGTCGGATGGTTTGAGCCTGGTGAGGATAGATTGATAGGGACTGAGTTAGTCTAGGATGCTCTGGATAGAGAAAAGTTGATCCAGGAGAGGCTTCACACAGCACAGTCTCGCCAGAAGAGTTATGCGGATCGTAGGGTTCGAGAGTTGTCTTTCATGGTTGGTGATAGGGTATTGCTGAAGGTTTCGCCCATGAAGGGTGTCATGAGGTTCGGGA
Source organism: Nicotiana noctiflora (assembly GCA_032618575.1). Lineage (NCBI taxonomy): Eukaryota > Viridiplantae > Streptophyta > Magnoliopsida > Solanales > Solanaceae > Nicotiana > Nicotiana noctiflora. The sequence continues at coordinate 414,143 of JASVEL010000230.1, forward strand.
AGAAAGGGAAGCTAAGTCCCAGGTACATTGGTCCTTTTTAGATACTCAGGAGGGTTGGAGAGGTGGCATATGAGTTGGCCTTGCCAACCAGCTTGTCCAGTGTTCATCCAGTATTCCATGTGTCTATGCTCCAGAAGCATATAGGGGATCCGTCTCATGTATTAGACTTTAGTACCATTCAGCTTGATGGTGATCTATCTTATGATGTGGAGCCAGTGGCTATTCTAGGTAGGCAGGTTCGAAAGTTGAGGTCCAAGGAGATTGCTTCAGTCAAGGTGCAGTGGAGAGGTCAGCCCGTGGAGGAGGCTACTTGGGAGGTCGAGCAGGAGATGCGGAGCAGATATCCTTAGCTATTTGAGTCTCCAGGTATGTTTCTTGACCCGCTCGAGGATGAACGTTTTCTTAAGTTGGGGAGAATGTGATGACCCGGCCCGTAATCATGTGAGTTGTCACCCCGTTATCCCCGCTATCTGCTTGTTAATGTTGTAATGTGCATGCTGGGTAAGTTTGAGTCAAACCGGGTTGCGTTTGGTTGAAATTGAGACAAATAGTCTCTTAGAAGAAGGAATAGTTGAGAAAAGTCAGCCGGATGTTGACTTGTGAGTTAGAGAGCTCGAAATCGAATTTTGATGATTCAGTCAGCTCCGGGAGGTCATTTATGAGTTAGGAGAGTGATCAGAAGTGAATTTGGAGGTCCGGTGTAGTTTTAGGCTTGAATTGGCTAAAGTTGAATTTTGGCGATATCTGATCGATAGGCGAGATTTTGATTCGGGGGTCTGAATGGAATTCCGACAGTTGCAGTAGCTCCGTTAGGTGATTTTGGATGTGTCTGCAAAATTTCAGGTCATTCGGAGGTCGTTTGGTCGGGTTTTTGATCGAATATCGGTTGCGGAAGTTTGAATGAAAACATAGGCTTGAATTTGCTTGGATTCGATGTTTTCCGTATTAAAGTATGTGTTTTTATCATTGGAGCAAGTTTGTATGGTGCTATGGAGTATTTTGGTGGCTTTCGTTGGGGTCCGGGGGGCCCGGGGTGATTTCCGGAGGTTAAACGGGAGAAAAAACATGGAAATTGTAGGTTGAAAATTTGCTGGTTCTGTTGTTTTCGCTCCTTCGAAAATGGGAGCGCAGGAGCGAGTCCGCAGAAGCGGAATTGTTATCGCAGAGGTGAAAGGGGGTTTGGCCAGGTGGTTCCACAGAAGAGGATGATGAATCGCAGGAGCGGACTCGCTTCTGCGAGTCTGAGGTCGTAGAAGCGGAAGGCGGGCGACTGGGGAAGATCGCAGAAGCGGAGGTGTGTCCGCAGGAGCGGTCTCGCAGGTACGAGACTTGGGCCGCAAAAGCGGAACTGGGCAGCTTGGTGAGGTCTCACAGAAGCGACCATTTGGTCGCAGAGGCGGAATCGCAGAGGCGGATTTTGTCCGCAGAAGCGGAAATCGCGCCTGTGTTAAAAAAAACAGAAGGGTTAAAATTTCATAAGTTGCAAAAATATTTGGGCTCGGTTTAGAGAGGTGAATTGGGCGATTTGGACGAGAAATTGCTGGGAGATCATCGGGTTATCATCGGAGGTGAGTTTTATGGTTCATTTACGCGTTTTAATCTAGAAATCCTCCTTTATTTCACTGAAATTGGATCAAATTGTGAGGAAATTTAGCCTAAGCCAAGGCTTTAGCAAAATGTCGATTAGTGGGCAATCGGAGTCCGAATTTGGAAAACTTTATATGCATAGACTCGTATTGAGACGAGGGTTCCGGATATATAACTTTTATAATTTTTCGAGAAGCGCACCAAAAGTCGGGTTTTGACAACTTTGTGGGTTTTGATGCAATTTGGGTTATTTCGAATTGGTTACGTGAATTTAGCATATATTGATGTATTATCATTGATTTTGACTAGATTTGGCATCCGAGGAGATTGATTTGCGAGGCAAGCGCAAGGCGGACTGAGGCTTCTACCGGTTTGAGGTAAGTGGTAGTAGTAAATAATATACTGAGGGTTTGAAACCCCGTACTAGCACTTCACAGTGCTATGTTGAGATGAGATACGTGTCTTGTGATGGGCATGGTGACATTGTGATTGGGGACTTGGAGTTGGTCCTTCCCGGCTTATAGTAGACTGTGTTTTATGATTGTTAATGAGATTATAACTGTGTAATTGGGCTAATAGCCATGTTTGGGGCCTTGTGCCGATCTGTAGATCACTAGGTGACCTGTAGGGCTAGGTGACCCTTATATCGTGTTGGAAACTTACACTCAGTCGTAGAACTATCTGAATAGCCTATTAAGAGCCAGTACTAGATGTGTACTATGAGAGGTAGATTACTTAGAGTGGAAACTCCCTAATTTAGCTGAGTGGACCTGAAAGGCCAATCCAATACTAATTGGGACAGGGTCGAGGACCCGTTAGGAGATATTATATACATATATACAAATATTGGATCGGGTTGCACGCCGCAGAAGTATGTATATTGGATCGGGCTGCACGCCGTAGCAGTATACATATTGGATCGGGCTGCACGCCGCAGCAGTATACATATTGGATCGGGCCTGCATGCCGCAGTAGTATATATATAGATCGGACTGCACGCTGCAGTAGTATAATATATGGATCGGACTGCACGCCGCAGTATATATATATATATATATATATATATATATATATATATATATATATATATATATATATATATATATATATATATATATATATATATATATATATATATTGTATCGGGCTGCACGCCGTAGCAATATACTTATTCAGATACTTATACCTTATAGACACATGTGTATGTCTCCATATATTGAGATGGTTGTACAGCAATGTGGTACGAGTGAGGATTTAGTCAGTGTGGGACCTTGATGAGATAAATGTGGACTGGAGATCAGAGTGCTTACTATAGTGATGACTTACTTGTGGGGGTTTGCCTTAGAACTGTTTAGTGATAGCACAGGAGTTCTTACTTTCAGTTAATGTTTATTATTATTACTCACTTAGTTGAAATATACTGACCCCACTCCCCTGCACTTTGTGTGTAGATCCACAGGTGCCCGAGAGCAGTTGAGTTATTGTAGCTGCTGATCATTATCTACTTTTGCGGAGACTACGAGGTAGCTGCCGGCGTCCGCAGAACCTGTTTTCTCCTTCTTTATCATTTTGTTGTTCATCTTGCTTAGACTTGATTGTACTAGGGTGCTTATTCTGTAGAGGCTCAGACCCGTGACACCACGATATGGTTGGGACCGTATTTTGTATGCTTTTACTATTACGTTGCCATTTTGATATGATCACTTGTTGTTTAAGTTTAACTTGATTAATTGGAGGTAATAATTGGCTGGGTTAAGCGATGATATGGTCGGGCTTGCCTAGCATTGTGTTGGGCGCCATCACGACCGGAGTTTGGGTCGTGATAAGTTGTTATTATGAAGGACTACAGGTTCAATTCCCGGGAGATCCTTTGTTGTTTTTATGATGGACTACGGGTTTGATTTCTGGGAGATCCTCTGTTATTGGTATGCTGGACTACGAGTTCGATTCCGAGAATTTTCCCTTAAACTCATTGTGTTGTGACTGATAGTTTTATTGTTTCTATCCGGGGTGAATGAGCCGGGTGCTAGTAGTTTCCATTTCTTATACTTACTAGTTGGCAGGATTCCTGTTAGATACACTTGCACAAGCATACACGTAGCTGGACCCTTCTATTTGATATAAATCCCTTCTTATTTGACTAAGGGTATGGATATGTCGTCGTTTATCCATTATATATGTGAGGGTGACTCTAGTTGACTAGATAGTTTCCAGCATTACTATGTTACTGATGGGGCGCAAGATGCCAAGTGTTAGATTTCAGATTTTGGGTTTTCCCATGAGTTGTGCCTAGTTTGAGAGTTGTGGTAGGATTGTAGAAAGAGTTGGAAAGGCCTTATGTAAGCATCATTTCAGAGTAGCGACTTAGCGATTTGTTTGGTCTCGTTATGTTGTGACTTCAGGATTTGGGTTGTGATTTTCGCCGTCGTTTTTGTATTATCATTTATTGTATCTTTGACTTTACTTATTGTTTGTTATACTTATTGTAAACTACATTCTTATTTATCCAGACAATCTTTACATATTCACATAGCATCTCTATTATCTCTGTTATACTGTATATTGACCGGTATGTGTCATGACTGTTCCTCGTGACTACCCCATCAAGGTTAGTCTTGATACTTATTGGGCACCACCGTGGTGTGCTCATACTACTCTTCTGCACATTTTTGTTGTGTAGATACAGGTACTCACATTCAGTTCTGTCAGCCTTGGAAGGAGGCATACCGGTAGAGACTTTCAGGTATATCTGCTATGTCTGCAGACCGAGGAGTCCCTTTCTAGCTTCCTGTAAAAAGTATAGTTGTTTTAGTATTTGCTTCTTGTATAGATATTCTTGAGTTAGAGCCTATGTATCCTCTTAGCTTGTGATTTTTGAGTTTCCGGGTATTGGGAAAGGTTGTCAGTTTTGAGATTGTTATGGTACGTGGCAAGCGGCACCTTAAGCATTATTTTATTTTACTAATTCAGTTTATTTTACTTTCTTCCGCAATTTTGGTTATCTTCCGCATTGTTAGGCTTACCTAGTCGTAGGGACTAGGTGTCATCATGACATGTTCATGGAGGGTGAACTAGGATCGTGACAGAGGGAGTGCAATGTTTAGTCGTAAGTAAGACATAGTTATATTTGTAAATACAATAGAATGGGAAAGCCATCTTGGTGATGATGTCTTTCAGAGACTAATTAGTCCTATGCTTTTTCAGCATTCAACTTCTTTGATACTCACGGAATTGTTAATTGAAAAGTCAAAACAGATCAATAATTCTCATCTATTCCCATTTATGGAACACTTCAGAATGTAGTTAATTTAAATTAGACCTCAGTATCTAAACTGAAAGAATTTGTCTTATTATATAAATTTTGGATATACTCTTAATCTTGATGCTTGCTCAGTGACGTAGGAAGTATGATATCATGCATGAATGTAGTTGGGGGAGTCTTGCCTTAGTAGTTATTGAATGTAAGGTTCTATTTGCATTTCCATGTTACAGGGGTGACTTTAATATCTAATATGTTAGTCTCTCTCACACACACACAATATATATATATATATATATATATATATATATATATATATATATATATATATATATATATATATATATATATATATATATATATATATATATATATATATATATATATGTGTGTGTGTGTGTGTCACGGCCCAAACCCCGGTCGTGATAGCGCCCAACACATTGCTAGGCAAGCCCGACCGTATTTTCCAGATAACCAGCCAATTATTAAATAATAATGATCCATTAGAGTTAATAGCCTGTTTTTATAACAGAAACAACAAATGCGGAAACAAAATACATGAAGTACAGCCCAACGAATCCGGTGTCACAAGTCTGAGCCTCTAACCGAAGGAAAATACCCTATACAATCCAAGTCTGGACAGAGTAACAAAAACATAAAAGGAAGTAATGAGAGAGAGAGCAGGTCATGCGGACGCCGGCAGCTACCTCAATGTCTCCTCGGATAACAGTAAATAGTAGCTGCGGATAGCTCAACTGCCCTCCTGAACACCTATATCTGCACATAAAGTGCAGGGAGTGGGGTAAGTATCTTTCAACTAAGTGAGTAACAATAATAAGTAATGACTGAAAGTAAGAACAACTTGTGAGCACATGATTTTTGCACTAGGCAAACAAATTCCAAAATTAAAATAAAATAATATTTTTGAGTGTAATTGCATGTCTTGTTTGAAATCAGATACATTTTATGTGTTTGAATAATTAGAAATTAGAAAATTAAAAAAAATAGGAGAGGTACATGTATTTTTGATTAAGTAGTTAAAAGAAAATTAACAAAAACTAGTTTTAATTAGCAGAATATAGTAGAAAATAGCAAAAATTATCAGAAAAAATGGAAAAAATAGGAAATTAAAAGAATTTGAGTAATTGGAGAAGAACATAAAAATAGGAAATAAAATACAACAAGAAAATACATAAAAATAATTAAAATACTAGATAAAATACAAAATACATAGGTGTAATAAGAATTGGGCCAAATAGGCGCCTGAATTGATGGCCCAATGCCCTAGCCTAGAGAGCCAGACCAATTAGCTTAAAATAAAACAATCACAGCCGTTCATCAGGCCAAATCCAACGGCTGAGATAATTGACGGATTTAGTTAATTAACTGAAATTCAAGGACTGATCTGAGCCGTCCGTTTAAATTGATCTAATGGTTGAAAACCTGGGTCTCGTTTATAAATGGAACGACGTCGTTTATGTAACGCTAATGATGACCATTGATCATCAGCAAATCAACGGCCCAGATCTCCTAGTTGGCCACAACTATAAAAGGCTTTGGTCTGTGAAGACCTGCCATTTTGCATATACCCCAAACCCTAGCCGCCCAAAATCCTCCCTTCTCTCCCACCTTCTTCTTCATCCCCTCACTCTGCAAATTCACCGGCCATGGAGGCCACCACCTCCCACGGTGGTCTCCGGCCACCTCTTCACCTCTCCTCTTCCTTTATCATCTTCTCCACCTCAAACACCACCCAGAACTCCGAAAACCCTAAAAAACCTCCCCTGTTCTTGGATTTCCGGTCATCGGAATCTACCTCTGGTGACCACAACCTATGATCCCCACCCCAAACTAACACCAAAGAACCACAATAGCCTGATCTATTCCCCCATGACCTTGGTTTCCCTCGAATCTACCCCGAGCTTCTCGAATATCCAAAAAGAAGTCACCGGAACCCTAACTCCGGCGACTCAAACTAAACCCCTTTGCCAATATCTAACCTTTACTCCTCAGAATACCCCCACTCCAAACAAAAACCCCAAAAGACTTCATCTTTATGTCTAAAAAGAAAATAAAGAAAAAGAAAATAAAGAAAATGAAATAAAGAAAAAGAGTCTGAAAGAGACTGAAAAAAGAGAGTGAAAATAGTGAAAAGGGAAGCTCAGGGGAATGTTTTTCTCTTCTGTGTGAGAAGAGACTGTGTATTATGATTCCTGATCTGTTAGCTTTCCATAGCCTAACTGTTTTTCTCTTCTGTTTCTTGGCATGTGTAACTTTAGCTCTAGTTCAGTTGTTTGGCTTTTATTCTTACTCATCTTTGTATTAGGTTGACTTTTGTTAGCTTGCAATAGCTTGAATGTCTTTCTCTTCTATCTCTTTGCATGTTTAGTTTTCGTGTTAGGTTTAGCCGTTTTATTCCCCCATTCCCCTTCATCTCCATTAACAGGGTTATTTTGTGGCTTGCCTCTCTATTCTTAAAGATTTCCCCGTTTCTTCTTCACCCATTGTTATATTTAGGGTTTTCTTATTTGTTGGTCTTCAATATCTCATATCTCTTCTGTTTCTCTTCACGTTTTAGTTGTTTGATTCTCAATTAGGGTTTCTTCTATTAGCTCTCAATGTCTTTACTGTTTTCTCTTCTTTACATGATTCTAGGTTTAGCAGTTTGATTCTCATGTTCACTCAAGGGTTTTTTTTTGCTCTAATAACATCTCTCATATTCTTTCATCTGCATTTTAGTGATTATGTTTCTCTCTTCTGTTACTTCACATGATAGATGTCGAATTCTTCTTCACTGTTTCCTCCTGTCTCTTCTATTCTTTATCTTCATCGTATCTATCTCATGTATATATCAAGCTAGGGTTAGTACTTGAAAATAGATTCTGATTACCATGCTTATGTTATTCTATTAAAGTCCATTGTCCTTATGTCTAAAATGAGCCATGTTTCAGTTCTTGTTGACTGTCTTGTGAGATTTGGCTTCTATGTGTGTCTATGCTCATGAACTTTAAAAGTTTTGGGGTTTTTTCAGTGTATCATCTGACATGAATTGGTTGTAACTAAGTCTGATTGATATTAATTGACACTTTGCTACATGAAATTGAGTTATGTGAGTTGATTAGTTAAGATTCAACATTATCAAACTTCCCTCTGAGTTTTAATTGATTGATGCACATTGTTTGGTCTCATGTGGCTATGTGTGCAATGGTATGTTGAAATGACTAAGTTTGCAATAGTTTATTGTTAGTATGAGCAGTGATTAATACCCATTAACCTTAGGGGAATTGGTTATAGCTGTAATAGTACTAAGTTTCACAAATGGCTAGTTTTGAAATAGGTTAAAATTGGAAATAAAAAAACAGGTTATAAGATAAATAAATGACCAAGAGTGGTCAATTTTTCAAATTGACCAACTCTGCAAGGTCCAGCACATACTGGCCTACCAGTAAAATAGGCTAGTTGTGTAAAATGGTTCAAGTCTGCAAGTTCAGACTTACGAAGGCTCAATTTGAGCCCTGAATCACAGGTGGCTAGGTCTGCAAAGGCCTTAGCCCAGCCTGTGTTCAGTTAAATGGGTTAGTTGTGTAAATAATTGGTTAAGTCTGCAGATTCAGACTTACCAAGGCTCATTTGAGCCCTGAATCACAGGTGGCTAGGTCTGCAAAGGCCTTAGCCCAGCCTGTATTCAGTAAATGGGCCTCAATTGCCAAGCCAAGTCTCAACTTGAGACTGGCTATATTTTAAATAGGCCAAGTATAACAATAAAGCAGGCTAGTCCTGCAATTAGCTTAAAATGGAATAAAAGTTTTAACTAACAGAAATGAAACAAAAAGGGGTTAAATTGAAATAGTTCTTTAAGATAGAACTGGCCAGTCCTTAAATACCAATGCAAGGACTGGACCTTAGTTAAATAAGTCCAAAAATGCTGAAAACCAGACCTAGGTAGGTCGGGTAATTCAGTAGTGTCCTTAAGGGCATAAATGGAAAAACAATTGGTAAAATGGTAGATTAAATAGAGTATATAGGGTCATGGGAGTCATTTGTACCCCTAATTTCTGCAATTTTGCAGAGATTGAAGGGTATAATGGTCTCCCTAAAAAGGGAAATCAGTAAGAATCTGTCACGCCCCAATCCGAGGGACATGACCGGCGCCTGACCCGGTAGCCCCAGTCAAGCGGACCTGGGTGCCTTTCTATCCCATGCGTTACCCCTGTGTATTTTATTACTCATAAACCAAGGACTTTACCACTTTATAATAAATAATCATACCTTTAACAACATAACAACACACATTACTTCTTAACAAGTTTACAATTTTTACAACACCCGACATATATACATATATAGGCCATAACCCCAGAGCTTACTATCTTCGGAGCCTCTAGGATTACAAGGAGGATACAATATTTGCCGGTAACAAGGCTCCGGCTATACCTTACACAAAATCCAAAATAAAGTCCAAAATGAAAGTGGCATGAGCCACACAGGGCCCCGAGGAAGAAATGGGCTCACCAAAACGGGCAGTGAAAGATGAAGGATACTACTGCCGATGAGCTGAAGTGCCTGCTACCGATCAACCTACAATCATAACACGAATGTAGCGCCCCCGGCAAAAGGGACGTCAGTACACTAGAATTGTACTGGTATGTATGGACAAACTTTGTCCCAAGTAAACTCAAGCCATTAAATTACATCAAGAATTAATTAAGCCAGCCAACCATGTTTTCCTCATTTTCCCCATTTCAGATAATTCTCAACACAAAGCATGTTCTAAGATCAACATATAGAACAATAACAAATCAATCACGTAAAACACAAGTAGTCAAACAAAGGGGCAATCAGTGCCCCACAGGTTGCAAACTCTCCTGCTGTCTCCTTTCACAATTTCACATCATTGATTTTTATATCAATTATCAATAGCGATTTCGATCGCTTTCCATCCTTATTACCTCGTCCACCCTTATTACCTCGGCCACACTTATCACCCCAACCCACACCTTATTACCTCATGTTGCGGCGCGCAACCCGATCCCACCGTACAGCTTCAATCACAACAATTACAAACAGCAAATAATGCACTACACACAATTACAACAAATTCAAATAAGCAACTTACAATTAGATTCATATTCTCAAATACTTTTCAAACTGATATCACAACCAAGTTACCATGTTTCCATATTCGAGAGTACTCACACAAGTATGCTCAACAATTCACCACAATTCAAGTGTTTCATCTCTTTCCACAAGAAACCATATATGCCACCACAACAATTGTTCTCAGTTCCTTACCAATTCCAATTCCCTTGTTATCTTTCAATTCATATTTCATACCACATCACATGTAGTTTAACATCAATTAGATACCCAACAACAAAATCAACAAATTACACACAATCTCTCAAATTAACACATGCCAAACGAATTGCACACATAAGGGCGATTTCACAAGAATCAAAGTTAGCCATACATACCTCGATTGAGCTTTCCTTAAGTTACTACAACACTCCAAAACTCTAGCAATTCTAATCTACTATGAGACATAACAAAATTAAACATATATTAGAAAGATATTCATGAAACTAGCTCATTGAGCATTTTATCAAATACTAGTTCGGCATCTTGATTTCAAATTCCCTTTTCAAGAATTTCTTCATTCCCTAACCCAATCTTTACTTATTTATGTTCAAAAATCTTCCCATAAACCTAAGTTGTACATGAATGTATACACAATACTAATATACCCAAGAATCATAACTCAATAACTCATCTTATACACCAAACTCGAAATTAAAACCCTAGGGTATAGAATCTTACCTCTTAGATGAAGAACTTGCTATTGGGTTTTTGATTCTTGAAGATTGATGCAAGATTTGGATGATTTAAATGTTGGGTTCCTCCTTCTCTCTCTAAAATGCTCTCACCACTCTCTAAAATCAGTAAGAAATGACCCCAAAATGAACCCCAAAGCCTATATATTGAAATGGGGTCGGGTTATAAAAATAGAAGAATTAACTGGGCTTCTCGGGTTCAGTTTGCGACAGGAATGCGACCGCATTGTTAACAATGCGACAGGAAATGCGATCGCACATTTGACACAAGACAGCATTTTCCAGCCTTTGGTAATTGGATCATAACTTTGTGTAGGAATGTCCAAATGACGAACGGTTTGAAGCGTTGGAAACTAGACTCAAAGGGATTTCATTTGATATGCTATTCACCACATAAAACCTTATACATAATTATATATGATCCTTTGAAGTGGAGCCATGTGCGAATCCATTTGGAATTTTGGCGTATTTCGAAATGTTTCCCATTTGGCTTACACTTGGGCTTCCATTTGGACCTCATATCACTTACCATAAGACTCATACTCATATTTAGCAATTATAATTGATGTCCATCATGTTCATAGCACATAAAATATAATAATTAGCCTACGTGGCACCACAGAATCCTATATTACTTAGCGAAATTTTCTAGGGCCTTACATTCTCCCCCCTTAGGATCATTCGTCCTCGAATGAGGAGTATAGTCTTCCCTAAACACTTTAACATCAAACATCTCTTTTCTAACATACCTCCAGTCTCTAAATTTTCACTAACTCCTAAAGTTTTCAGAAATTTCGGCAGAGTGTCCTTTGTAACTAGGCCTATCCTCCTGCTAGAGAATCACAAAATTCGTCTCAACAACACATCCACAATCCTAATCCCAGTATTACAAGCACTACATTATCATAAGGATACTAGAACATGGACTGCACAGTTTATATCAAAACACCAATATGGTACATTCCAAGTCAAAACTAACTGGTATTCAATCAAACGAAAGTACTTTCCTTCCACGACACATTATTGACTTACAAGCATTGTCATGACACCTTCTCAGAAGTAATATCAACTCCCAAAAATTCATAACAAGGATGACATATAAACATCTTGCATGAGATAACTATCCATTGACTTTACCTTTTGATAACTTCCACTATACAATTTACACTCCACTGGATATTGCAATTCATGATAACAACAATAATCCACAATTCCATAACGTGACATCATACCATCAAGGATGTCAGTTCATAGGGAACAAACAATCATATGTTCATAATAGTCCTTACCACCCATTAATGTAATCACAAAGGTGTTCATCAACAGGAATATAATTTCGTTTCAATCAATAATCCATATGAAATCAAGCCATCATGAGTCTTGCTAGTAGTGCATCATGATCATATAGTTCAATCAAGTCAATTCGTACCCACATTTTTTTTCACTATCTTCTTAGACATAAGCATATGGAAACACAAAGTACATGAGGAACAGTTACGAGGAATATCATACACCTATTGCAACCTAATGTGTAATACAGTCATGTTACCTATATTATCAACTCACATAACATTTTCAGGGGTACACTCACACTAAACCCTTGATGACCCTTAATAGTTACCCTAAGATGTGATACCATAAACTGACCATAACTTTATCTATCCAATATATATGTGATCACACTATGAAGCTTTATCATTGACTTGTCTGAACTTAAAATTCCCAATGGATCTAATACAATGAGGAACAACAGAGTTCAAGATCAGGCTGGAGTTCTTCAAGAATCCATTAATGCACTGGGTAGAGTACTTTATGAGGTCGTATACTAAGAGACAGAAAATGTTACTACTAACAACACTGACATGGTTAATCATTGTGACTACCTCAATTAATACACAAATGAGGAATAGGAGTAAGTAGAACATGGGAAATAGGAATCATTAAGGAGGAATACCCAAGTACATGAACCACACATTTCTAAAGTGTAGGGAAAATCCGTCGACCACGAATAGGAATACTCTAGCACCTTGAATGTGATATGGGATTCAAAATACACGAAGTTGAATTACACTCTTAACATTACTTGACGCACAGAATCTATGCCACAAGCCTATAAAGATGAAAATAATTGAACGCTTATGAGATTACCATATTCTAGACAACTTAACACTTCTTGATAATTGATCATATATGATGGAACTAAAAATTACGACTATTTTTCATTCCAATCAACATGTTCATGATATGTACAAAAATCCAAAGTCATCTAATTTCTACCTTTCACGAGTGAAATCAATAGCAATGAAATCTTGATATTGGGACAAAATCATGAATTGGTTAGATGGTTCTAATAGTTAACACGACGCTCCAGGGAGAAGGCAAATAACACTCATATCTAGCCAAGAAGGTGAGATACCAAGGGTAGTAAACTCTCCACACATGACAATGACATAGTCCATGATTCTAGAAGTTGAGGGTGTGAAGAAAACCAAACACAATGAGATAGTGCACAATAATCACTGAAGGTTTGCAAATGTTCATTAAGAGATCTCTATAGGTTTTGACTCGAAAAAGGAAGTGTCATAGTGATACATAGAAGGGCATGTTCTCTTATGGTTGTCGTACAAGTGTAGGGAACTAGCACAATGAATTCACTAAATAAGGAATAAATTTAACACATTGTGGAGACATAAAGAGAAAATAATCATTGGTTATAAGCTGGACACATTTCTACTATATTAACTCCCCACTGCAATACATGACCATGCCAGGAGCAACCACAATACTAGGACAGAGTGAGCTACTTACTGCGAGATGTCCCAAGTGCGCACGAAAACCATGGCGACACAAGATATCGATGATGGGGATGTAAGGATCTCATTGATATGCACTCATATGATAGCCACTGAGATATGCATATATGTTACTAGACAGTGAAAAGGTTTCATGATGTTACTCGTAAGAGGGTAGATTGGTTGATCAAGCCATATAAGACACACACAACTAAGTAAAAGAGTGACTCGAGAAGGATCACAAAATCTTGGATACTTTGGATGGAACTTGACACCATATGTACAAACATTACGATGGGGCATGTATAGGCACAAGTGAGCAGAAGTTGTCAATTTAAATGAGACGTTTCTGTAAGAAATTCATCGGGAATAGTCCTTTGTTGAGAATTTAGGAAAAGCAAGTAGGAAGTATCAATAGTGCTATAACTCAATTCTAGAACATAATTATAGAGCTCAATTCCATAGGAGGTTGTAAACAATAGAACTATGATAGGGAAACTTTGTGAATAATACGTCTCATTCAAAGAGTAGGTGAATGTGCATGAACTGTTTTGTAATTTAGATTCTTTTTAAAAATATATCTATGCAAGGACAAGGAAATCATAAGGGTTTAACAAAAAGTTTAAACAATCATCACATTACCAAATAGAAAGAGATCACATAGCTTTCACATAATTTCTATACCTCTAGGCCGCATTTCATAGCACTTCCATAGGGTTCACATATCAAATTATTCACCTACACTCTTCATACAATAATAATAAAATCACAAGTACAAATCAAACACTTTAGATGTTCACCACATTATCGAATAAAAGAATCATACCATTCTTACATATATTTGTCCATCAACACTTTGGGCCATAATTATCACATCATACTTGGCACTAGGCCATATTTCACAACATAGTTTCTTCTTCCCCGCATTTCACAATATTTCCGCATATTTCACATCAACATCATAATCCGTTTCATATTCTCTCATGTCACAAATATTGCCAAGTACAATTTCATTTCGAGTTTTTGACACATTGTCTATACTCTATTTCTCAAAAATATTTGACTTATTTCAACATCTCTATGCACATAGGACTTCACACAGTTTTATTTAATATATGCTGCTTCAATTTCAATTTAAGGCCTTCGCATTTCAATACATGATTCAAATTCCTTGCACCCATTTTAAGTTGTCAATAATAGCACATTGATCATATTGGAATGCATCTTTCACAAACATCGGGTCACAACACCAATTCATGTAAAGTATCAATCACAGCTAAAATCCAACATTTAGTCTTACACATTCTTTATATGTTACCAACAACTAGACGCAATCAATCAAATACCTTTGGTACACATAAGAACATTTTGGATGAATCAACCATAACAAGTTTTCTTACAATATATGGCATCAATATATCAATTTAAACTTGACTTCAAGTCTAGGCATTTTAGCACATAGTTCACATTCTTTACATATCCTCATCTACCAAGAATAGTATATTAAACAAATTAAGAAGTACCTCCCACATATATTTTCACAACAATAATTCGCTTAACATAACAAAATGAATACTGCATCAATTATATTTTGAACCTACAACATTTACGCGGACACCATGGAAGCTTAATTTCTAAGAGACGGGGTTTTAGCCGTACATACCGATGATATACTACATGATCTGGTGGTGCAGTGACATTAGTAGGAACAAGGGTACTCTCCTTAACAACAAGTTCTACCAATCACTTCATGGCTCAACACATTCTTCTAACAAGTCCTTGGGTGATCCACTTGGACTCAATGGTGAGATAAATCTCACCTTACATGCTTCAAATTCACAGATTATGGTATCAAAATTACCAATATTGAGGGTAATACTTAGAGAGGAAATTAGCTCCATATCTTGAGCCATATCGCACGATCCGGAATATCAAAGAAATGGGTAAATTCCTAAATGCCCGTGCAGCCCCCAACTTATATGATGTGGTCGACAACACACCGATAAGAAGGGCGCTACTAGACACGACTCCGAGACATCCTAGGACACTTTAAAACCTGGCTCTAATACCAAGTTTGTCACGACCCAATCCGAGGGACATGACCGGCGCCTGACCCGGTAGCCCCAGTCAAGCGGACCTGGGTGCCTTTCTATCCCATGCGTTACCCCTGTGTATTTTATTACTCATAAACCAAGGACTTTACCACTTTATAATAAATAAGCATACCTTTAACAACATAACAACACACATTACTTCTTAACAAGTTTACAATTTTTACAAAACCTGACATATATACATATATAGGCCATAACCCCAGAGCTTACTATCTTCGGAGCCTCTAGGATTACAAGGAGGATACAATATTTGCCGGTAACAAGGCTCCGGCTATACCTTACACAAAATCCAAAATAAAGTCCAAAATGAAAGTAGCATGAGCCACACAGGGCCCCGAGGAAGAAATGGGCTCACCAAAACGGGCAGTGAAAGATGAAGGATACTACTGCCGATGAGCTGAAGTGCCTGCTACCGATCAACCTACAATCATAACATGAATGTAGCGCCCCCGGCAAAAGGGACGTCAATACACTAGAATTGTACTGGTATGTATGGACAACCTTTGTCCCAAGTAAACTCAACCCAATAAATTACATCAAGAATTAATTAAGCCAGCCAACCATGTTTTCCTCATTTTCCCCATTTCAGATAATTCTCAACACAAAGCATGTTCTAAGATCAACATATAGAACAATAACAAATCAATCACGTAAAACACAAGTAGTCAAACAAAGGGGCAATCAGTGCCCCACAGGTTGCAAACTCTCCTGCTGTCTCCTTTCACAATTTCACATCATTGATTTTTATATCAATTTTCAATAGCGATTTCGATCGCTTTCCATCCTTATTACCTCGTCCACCCTTATTACCTCGGCCACCCTTATCACCCCAACCCACACCTTATTACCTCATGTTGCGGCGTGCAACCCGATCCCACCGTACAGTTTCAATCACAACAATTACAAACAGCAAATAAGGCACTACACACAATTACACCAAATTCAAATAAGCAACTTACAATTAGATTCATATTCTCAAATACTTTTCAAACTGATATCACAACCAAGTTACCATGTTTCCATATTCGAGAGTACTCACACAAGTATGATCAACAATTCACCACAATTCAAGTGTTTCATCTCTTTCCACAAGAAACCATATATGCCACCACAACAATTGTTCTCAGTTCCTTACCAATTCCAATTCCCTTGTTATCTTTCAATTCATATTTCATACCACACCACATGTAGTTTAACATCAATTAGATACCCAACAACAAAATCAACAAATTACACACAATCTCTCAAATTAACACATGCCAAATGAATTGCACACATAAGGGCGATTTCACAAGAATCAAAGTTAGCCATACATACCTCGATTGAGCTTTCCTTAAGTTACTACAACACTCCAAAACTCTAGCAATTCCAATCTACTATTAGACATAACAAAATTAAACATATATTAGAAAGATATTCATGAAACTAGCTCATTTGAGCATTTTATCAAATACTAGTTCGGCATCTTGATTTCAAATTCCCTTTTCAAGAATTTCTTCATTCCCTAACCCAATCTTTACTTATTTATGTTCAAAAATCTTCCCATAAACCTAAGTTGTACATGAATGTATACACAATACTAATATACCCAAGAATCATAACTCAATAACTCATCTTATACACCAAACTCGAAATTAAAACCCTAGGGTATAGAATCTTACCTCTTAGATGAAGAACTTGCTATTGGGTTTTTGATTCTTGAAGATTGATGCAAGATTTGGATGATTTAAATGTTGGGTTCCTCCTTCTCTCTCTAAAATGCTCTCACCACTCTCTAAAATCAGTAAGAAATGACCCCAAAATGAACCCCAAAGCCTATATATTGAAATGGGGTCGGGTTATAAAAATAGAAGAATTAACTGGACTTCTCGGGTTCAGTTTGCGATAGGAATGCGACCGCATTGTTAACAATGCGACAGGAAATATGGTCGCACATTTGACACAAGACACCATTTTCCAGCCTTTGGTAATTTGATCATAACTTTGTGTAGGAATGTCCAAATGACGAACGGTTTGAAGCGTTGGAAACAAGACTAAAAGGGATTTCATTTGATATGCTATTCACCACATAAAACCTTATACATAATTATATATGATCCTTTGAAGTGGAGCCATGTTCGAATCCATTTGGAATTTTGGCGTATTTCGAAAAGTTTCCCATTTGGCTTACACTTGGGCTTCCATTTGGACCTCATATCACTTACCATAAGACTTATACTCATATTTAGCAAGTCTAATTGATGTCCATCATGTTCATAGCACATAAAATATAATAATTAGCCTACGTGGTACCACAGAATCCTATATTACTTAGCGAAATTTTCTAGGGCCTTACAGAAACCTTAACCAATAGGGACACTTTGGTAAAAGCTTAAGCAAAGAATCAAAAAGAACCTTCCAGCACATGCTGGAAGGGATCTTATAACAGAAAATGTGGTCTAATTGTAGATTTAGTAATTTTTAAGGGGGGAGAAATGGATTTAATTCCTATTCTTTCCCCCTAAGAAATCTGCAATTCCTATACCTATAAATACCCCCTAAAAGAGTTAAATATGGGCTGGTTTTTCAACATAGAAATTCAGAGTGAAATATAGTAATATAGAAAGTAGTTTTCCTGCATTTTTTTCGAGTAAGAGTATCTGGTTTAGTTGCCTATTCTTGTGGTTTTCTGCTCGAGTTCTGCTTGGATTTCTATCTGCTGTTGCTGTGGTTTTCTGCTCGTTTGGGATACATCTTACATTGTTGCATTGTTGTTTGAGTCTATTGCTGATTACTTGTTCTTAATCCCCCTAGAACTCATTGGCTTCTATTTTTGCTGAACCAGGTACATTCCCTTGTTCAATCGAAGATGTAAATGCTGAAATGATGAAATGATGTTCCAGTTTTCAATTCATTTGTTGTTATGTATTTGTAGTTACTCTTTTCATTAGCTTTTAGTACTAGTGTAGATATGTAGTTTAAATCGTAGTGTAGTATGTATTTGTAGAAAAACAAAAACAAAAATAGTGTAATAGATAGCTTAATAGTAGTAGTGTAGTGTAGATAATACACCTAGTAAAAGTCGGTAAAACTCTTAAAAATAAGTCAATTAACCATGGTTTAAATCGCTAATAGCCCTATCACAGTCGTAGTATAAGTCATGTTCATATAGTTAATCTGTTTAAGAAATCAATGTTCAGATTTGAGTAAGTTAAAAAGAGAAACAACTAAAACGAAGTGACAATTCAATTAAGATCGGATTTGTGGTATCAAAACAAGTTTAGTTTATGGTAAGATCAGTAGTTAATCACATTTGTTGAATCGTATATATAGATACAAACAAGCTAAAGGGAAAAACAGTTAGCAGAAGTAACGAGTCATTTGTAATTGGGTATGTGATAATAAGTGAGTACAAATCATAGAAAATCCAGTAACACAATCTCGTATATATATCATTAATCCATTAGCCTTAGATAATCTAGTCATCATTAGTAAGTGTTTGGACTGTTTAGATAAAACCTCACATAGATTAATCATTTGTTTTCAACTTCCTTGTTAAATAATTTCAGTTTTAGTTTAAATTGGCTCTTTAAAAAATAGAAGTATAAGGGTAGTTGGTCTTCACTTGGATCGAATTGTTATGGCTTAATGTTAATATTAGTCAACTTGTACAGTGTTTTTCCTAATAAATAAAAGTATTTGATCTTAACTATGTGTATCTGTTTCTACCAAGAATTTTCATTTTTACTCTTCATTATTATTATTCCAATTTGGTTTGGGCCCAATATGTAACGTGGGCCTGAACTGTGGTACGAAATTGACTGGGCTGTCGAGCAGAAGCTTGAAGACAGCCTGGGTCTCTAAGACCATGGCAGATCCAGTGCTTATTTAAATATGGATGCAGAGGCCCAGGCCCAATCAAGGCAATGACAATGGCCTGGGCCCAAGTCTGAAAGGATAAGTTGAAATATAACTAAGGAAAAAACCAATATAGATAACATAGCATGTATACATTAAGATTGAACCTTTAAAATTAAATTGGGATGAGCCTCACACAACACCTAATAGTGGGGCCCCCTTTAGTAACAAAGTTAAAATATAAATAGAATCGGGAGAGCTATTAGTAAATTTCCTAGCTTCTCCCAAAAGAATTAAAAGTCGATAGACTCTATTAGGCACGATTAAATACACCTTCCTTAAATACGAGTGTGCACTTGGTGCGACTCAAATCCCAAATCCCGACAAAGCCAAAATGTACTAAAAGTCACAGGTGTACTGGTTGCGGTGTAACTCGAGGTGCGTTTTCGCGATGTCGCAATTCTTTAAAATGTCAAAAGTGAGAACATATACATATTGTTAAAATCTATAACAAGTCAAATAAGATTCGAGAACGATGATTGAGCGACCGTGCTAAAACCACGGAATCCGGGAATGCCTAACACCTTCTTCCGGGTGAACAGAGTTCCTTATCCAGGTCTTTGTTTCGCGGACTATAATAACAGAGTCAACTTCCACGAATTCGAGATTAACCGGTGACTTGGGACAACATTATTTTCCCAAGTGGCGACTCTGATAATTAAATAAAAATTCCGAACCGATTGTCCTTTATGTGGAAAAACACCTTCCTCGTTGTTGTTATATCCGTCTCGGGTATTTGAACACTGAGGTATACCCTATGTATCTTTCCAAACGGATCGGTACAAACCCCTTTTCAGGTATGTGGGGTAGTAAAAAGGGTGGTGTGACAGCTCTGGCGATCTGCTGGGGATCCCAACCCAGAACTTCGGTTTCAGGGTTTAAGAACTCGAGCTCCTTAGAATCGCCGTCCTCGATACTATTTGATTTTGTTATATGTTTTGAACAACATGCTATGTGTTTTATCGCTTTGATGCTACGTGGATTGTATATAAATTGTGCCGAAAACCCTTCTCTTCTTCACCCCCGGGGATGTGCTTACTTGTTGAGACTCCCCTTTCTGTTAAGTTACACCTGAAATTAAGAAACAGAGGCCAGATAAGTTACAAAGCCGATTGACTCCGCGAGTCACCGGTACGTAGCACCCTCCTCGATTCGAGTTGTCCGCTTGGGTACACGGTCTATCACTCTATGAAACTTTAAGATGTTGAACATAGGTCTAGGACGATTATTTGCATCATATCTGACGTAGGGGACTCAACATAGGGGTTAGGTCCGTCTAGGACAGGTGACCCGGTAATTAAAAGACCGAGCATATTATGTGTTGCATTTTTATTGCCCTTGATCGATATGCGGGCCGGCAAAATTCCCGAGTATAGAAAAGTGTTCAAAAGAAAAAAAAAGAGAGAGAAATAAAAAAGGTGCAATCGGAAAATCTGAAAATTTGAAAAAAAAAAATGGCTTTGCCGGTGAAATAATTGGTCAACTAATCTGACGGAACTACGCAGGTTTGATTCTCGCCATTAGGTGGGATACGTAGGAAACCCTCATCGGGTCCAACCACCCCTTTTAAAAGATCAAAAAAAATGTGTGTTTAGTTTTGTCAATAAAATCAAAGTGATGCCATTTTTGAAAAATAGCCAAATGTACCGAAAGGACGCCGGAAGGCTGTTTTCGCAAAAATGGCTACTTTGAAGACTTTTCTTTTCTTTTTGAATAATGGCCTTGAAATATTCCATGTGGAAATGTTGAAAGGCCGCAGCCTCAAAATCAAGTTTGGGTTCCCACCCTTTTCAAAAAAATCAAAAAAAAAATGTGTCAATAAAATCAAAGTGACGCTATTTTTGAAAAATAGTCGAATGTTCCCAAAAGGACGCCGGAAGGTTGTTTTTGCAAAAATAGCCACTTTGAATCATTTTTAATAATTTGCGAGCACAGCCTTGAAATATTCCATGTGGAAATATTGAAAGGTCGTAGCCTCAAAATCAAGTACGGGTTCACACCCGTTTGCAAAAATAACTAAAAAATGTCAAAATTTTTATTTCGTTATAAATAAGTAGGGTGATGCTATTCTTCTTTAAAATCAAGCCGAATAGCCCGCAAAAGGACACCGGAAGGCCGTTTTTGCAAGAATAGCCACTTTGAGTCATTTGTAAATAAGGTTTGGGCACAGCCATGAAATATTCCCTCGCGGAAATGTCGAAAGGCCATATCCGCAAAATCAAGTTTGAGTCATCACTCAACTTTTCAAAAAATAGCCACTTTATCAAATAAGCCATTATATGGAAGGGATTTTGCTGAAATAGCCACATTTTTGCATTTTAACTTCCTCAGTCTTGTGATGGCCTGTGTCGGTGCTGAACGATGCCCCATAAGTCCCAGGATAAAAATTTTGAATTTGTATCTTCTTAAATAAAATTTTGCAAAAAGAATCACTTTGTCTAAATAAGCCATTATATGACCAATTTTGTAAAAATGGTCAATTGACATTAAAAGCTTTTCAATCTTGTGTTCGCTTGTGGCGATGCCGAACGATGCCCCATGAGCTCCAGGATGAGGAAATTTTCAAGCTTATTTTTCTTAAACAAAATTTTACAAAATTAGTCATTTTGTCAAATAAGCTATTACATGGCCATTTTTTGTAGAAATTATCATAATCGACACTCAAAATATTTTTTATTTTTGTAGAAATCTCTGGCACAAGATATGAGAGTTTTTCATCAAAGTTTGTAATTGGAGTCGGCTTCTACAATTTTCCTTCAAAGAAAAAAAAAGAAGGAAAAAAGAAAAAAAAGCAAGAAAGGAAAAGAAGAAAAAAAAAAGAGAATGAGATTGGTTCAAAAGGCCGGGATGATGCATGACGATCGAAGGAAAAATTGTGATTATTCTAAAATCGTTGCATCTTTATGTGCTAACTACTAACAGGTGTTGCTGTTTATGAGAATCAGATTCTAGCTGGCAACTGGCATTCTGGCTACTTATCCCTACAACACAAGATCTAAGACAATGACAAAGGCCGTATCTCAAGAAATTGAACCAACAGTCATGGACCCCCGTCCAAGAGGAGGAAGTTGTGGACGTAACGGGAATGAAAGAAGAAATGTACAAGCTTAAACAATAGATGGCTGAGATGTACCAGGCTTGGTCGAGGGGTCAACCCTTACCTACTTATCCCGCTAACCCAGCGTACGTCCCTCCAGCCAATCCCAATCCTGAGCCGCCCACTATGAACTCATCCTCTACATATCTAGACTATCACCACTATTATGCCTCCACCTCTCAGGTACCACCGCCACTGTCAAAACAAGTGCCACCGCAGCCACCACAGGTCGCCCCGGTATATGTAGCACCTCCACCTGCCGCCTTGCATAAGTCATCCAGTGAGCCGTTGTTCCATGTACAAGATACCCACTACTACCCACCTGAACCAAACTTTCGGCAGCATGAATCCCACACCCCGTTGATGGAGGCAATTGAAGAAAAACCTGTCAAGAACTTAGAACAGGAGGAGATGGCTAGGAAAATGAGGAGTTTGGAGCAGTCCTTTCGCAACATAAAAGGACTAGGTGGACAAGTAAGTGTGGTGTACAAAGCCCTATGTCTGTTTCCAGAAATGCAACTCCCTGTCTGGTTCAAGTTGCCGAAGTTTGACATGTACAGTAGACACGGAGATCCGGTAGCCCACCTTAGAGGATACTGCAGCAAGATGCAGGGCGCAGGGGGAAGAGATGAGCTTCTGATGGCATACTTTAGCCAAAGTTTAAGTGGTTCTGCACTGGAATGGTACATGCGCCAAGATCACACCAGATGGTTCATCTGGGATGATCTCGCACAATCCTTTACTAACCATTTTAAGTACAATTTGGAAATCATACAGGATAGGTTGTCACTCACTAAGATAGAAAAGAAACCTGGTGAAAGCTTTCGAGAGTATGGTTTTAGGTGGAGAGAACAGGCGGCAAGGGTGGATCCGCCGATGAAAGAAAGTGAAATGGTAGACTGTTTCTTGCAGGCCTTGGAGCCTACCTACTATGGACATCTAGTGTCAGCCATTGGCAAGAATTTTAATGAAGTCATAAAAATGGGAAGTTTTATGGAAGAAGGATTAAAAACTAACAAGATTATGAGCTTTTCTGTGATCAAGGCCACAAATCAGGCCATCCAGACAGGGAGTGGAGGAACCATTGGGAAGAAGAAGAAAGAAGAAGTGTCAGTTGTGGACAATAAACCCTGGAATCGTAGTCAATACCATCACCCGCCTCGACCATATCAGTCGTACCCGCCAACACCATACAACCCACCTCTACCATACTATCCACCCACTACCCCATACTACCATAATCCACAAGCCTAAACTTATCCACCACAACCACAGGTATGGCGAGCCCAGGTCCCGTAGAATGTTTATCACACACAAAATACCTACCCTTCTTCTACAACCTACAGAAATCTGAACAGACCCAATTTCATGCCCGACCCGTAGATGAGGAACAGAAACCAGGCGAAGAAAACATTCACCCCGTTGGGGGAATCCTACACTAGCCTCTATCAGCGACTGAAGGAATTAGGGATGTTGAGCCCAATCGAATCAAAGCTTCCGAACCCACCTCCAAGGAATATCGATCAGTCGGTCAGGTGCGAGTATTGCTTTGGGGCACCGGGACACGACACCGAAAAATGTTGGCATATGAAGACTGCTATTCAACGGCTCATTGATAGTTGGAGGATTGAGGTACAGGCTCCAGAGGCTCCGAACATTACTCAAAATCCACTGCCAACTCATCATGAGGCACATATGATAGAATTGGCACAAGAGGAGAGCAGCACGAAGCCATCCCAGTCGGTCATGATGATAAAGGCCAGCAGCAAAGCAGAAAAGGAAATTGAGAAAGGGGAAGCAGTAGTTGAAGTACCAGTGAAAAAGCAACCAGCAGTTGAGGCTTTGAAAGTTGTGGTGCCAGGTGTGAAACCAGTGTTGACAGTGAAAGGTGCGTGCATGGAATCGGTAATTATAAGGCCAGTGGTGCAGATGCCGGTGGTAGATACTAAGACTGTACCTTGGAACTACAACAAGGTGGCAGTAGTGTACAAAGGAAAAGAAGTGACCGGAGAGATCAACGAGACACACGGTCTAACTCGTTCCGGGAGGTATTTTGCCCCGGAAGAGTTAAGCGAAATGAAGGTGGTGAAAGAGAGTCATATGAAGAAGCCTGTGTCCGAAGAAGAAGCAGAAGAATTTCTCAAGAAGATAAAATCTCAAGATTACTCGATAGTAGAGCAGTTGAGGAAGACACCTGCACAGATCTCTCTGCTCTCATTGTTGATTCATTCGGAGGAACACAGAAAAGCATTGATGAAGATATTAAATGAGGCGTATTTCCCTGAAAAGATCTCGGTCTCTCATCTCGAGAAGATTACCAACAAGATCTTTGAGTCCAACAAGATTACGTTCTCAGATAATGAATTACCCATTGAGGGGACTGAACATAACAAGGCGCTCTACCTTACTATGAAAAACGAAGAATCAGTGGTCACTCGGGTGTTGATAGACAATGGTTCGAGCGCAAACATTTGTCCACTTTCGACTCTTGGGAAGCTGAATATCAATCCTGACAGAATTAGGCGGAATAGTGTGAATGTGCGAGGATTTGACGGAGGGAGCAAAAATACTTTGGGAGATATCATCTTGGAGGTCACCATTGGGCCAGTAGACTTTACGATGGAGTTTCAGGTGTTAGACATTGCTGTGTCCTACAATCTATTGCTGGGTCGACCATGGATCCACGCAGCTAAAGCCGTGCCATCGTCCTTGCACCAAATGGTTAAGTTTGAATGGGAGCAACAAGAAATCACAATGCATGGAGAGGGAGACACCTGCAATGCCATAATGCCCTTAGAGGATGTGGATGGAGATAAGGGTCCCTGGGTGTACCAGGTGACAGACACTGTAGCAGTGAACAAGATCGCTGAAGGAGAGAAATTGCCAATCCCTAAAGCGGCACATGCCGTTGTGATGGTAGCCAGGGAGATGATTAAAAATGGATTTACACCAGGGAAAGGGCTAGGACTTGCCTTGCAAGGAATAACTCAACCAGTCCATCTGCCAGTGAACAATGACACCTTCGTCTTGGGATTCAAACCCACCCATGCCGACATCCAGAAAGCCAAGAGAACCAAAAAGAAAAACTGGACCCTTCCTAAACCTGTACCACAATTGTCCGACACCTTTGCCAAGCCTGGTACAAAACGACATCTGCTGTGTCTAGGTATGCTGAGACTAGACCTGATGAGGAGCTCTTGTTGAGGTTTAAAATGTTATTTGGGGACGTGAACATGGTAGAAATGGGAGAGGGTACCAGCAAGATAGACGTTCAGTTCGTGGGTCTGGTGTTGCGCTCAACAACTGGGAAACCACTCCTTTCCCAATCAAGAAGGAGTCTTGGTAGTTAGCTTTTGAAATTCATTATCATTTCCCCAGAAAGCAATTTTACTTTCTGTAGTCACCCACCCCCCATTGAAATCAGAATGTACCCAATCTTTGTTCATCTTTGAAATATCAATGAAATTCAGTTTCTTCTTCTTTCTTCATTTTTGCCTTATTTTTATTTTTATTTTTTCTCTTGTACAGTTCCATATGTGCTGATTCTGATGATATGTCATGCATGAAGAATTCCCGGCCCAGTTCTGACAATCGAATTGTTATACAAGAAATTGAGAATGATAGTGAGATAGAATTTGAGGATGAGGAAACCCTGGAGGAAATAAGTAAGGACTTGAATCAATATGAGGAAAAACTCAAACCGAACTTGAGTGAAACAGAATCTATCAATTTGGGGAGTGAGGATAGTGTCCGGGAGACGAAAATCAGTGTACATTTAGAAACCTCCCTCAGGGAAGAGTTAATAAAGTTGCTGCATGAATTCAAGGACATCTTTGCTTGGTCCTATGATAACATGCCCGGACGTAGTACTGATTTGGTGGTACACAAGTTGCCTATTTATCCTGAATGCCGGCCAGTGAAGCAAAAGTTGCAAAAGTTCAAAACGGACATCAGCGTAAAGATAAAAGAAGAGGTTGGCAGCAGTTTGCCATGGGCAATTGTATCAACGAAGAATGGCAAGAGCGTATAATAAGAAAGTACGTCCTCGGAAGTTTGAAGTTGGACAACTCGTATTGAGGCGTATCCTATCGCATTGGGCCAAAGCGAAGGGCAAATTTGCCGCAAACTGGCAGGGACCATTTATGGTATCACGAGTGTTGTCTAATAGGGCATTATATTTGACAGACATTGAAGGGAAGTGCGTAGAGACTACTATCAATTCAGATGCGGTCAAAAGATACTATGTATGATTCCATTTCAATTGCATGATTGTATTTTGTTGTGATTTTGGAATTGAAATGATGAAGGCATTTTATTCTCTATCCAAACACTTTATCCATTGACACCCCTTTGAGCCATGTTTGATATATATTCTTTCATACCCCTCTCTCAGAATTGTTTATGACACAATACAGAAAAATGAAAAAATGAATGAATGAAAAAAAAGTAAAGGAAAAAAAAGAGAAAAAGAAAAGAAAAGAAAAAGACAAAGAAATCGTGAAAAAGTCAAAAGAAATTCATACATTTATGGCGTAGTAGTGAACTACGTTTGACTTGATCCCGAAAGGGTACGTAGGCAGCCTCACAAAGGTTCAGTCACAATAAAGGAAAAATCCAAAATTCCCCACATATTAAAACTAGGGAAGAAGTTATGTTTATAATTCCGAGAGTTGTAAATATTTTTGAACCCTCGTAAATTTTGAGCCTTTATACCCTTCTTTCTTAACCCATCCAAAAGCCACATTACAGTCCAAAGAAAGACCTTCTGATCAATTTCAAGAGAATAACAAATGCAATGAAATAAAGGAAGAATGAAATATTGGACAACATGAGTGGTACATAAAAACAAAAGACAAAAGGAAAAATGGAAAATGAAAAAAAAATGAGAGAGTCTCATCGGTGAAAACCTTAACCGGCATGGGACGACCGTGAGGTTGAGAGAAATAAAAATGAGAGAGTCTTGTCAGTGAAAACCTTTAACGGCACTGCAGGACGATTGTGAGGCTGAGAGAGAATAAATGAGATAGTCCTATTGGTGAAAACCTTTCGAGGCACCATAGGGCGATCGTAAGGATTATTATGGAAAAGAGAAAAGGCAACAAAAAATAGGATCGGTTTGGGGTCAAGAACAATTTGGAGTCAGAATAATGGGTTGAACGAACTGGGTCGGAGTTTAAATACATGGCATGGTCTACGGAATCAGCCGACCTACCCAGATAAGTTCTACCATTCCTCCGAAACACCCGTACCCCTTTTGAGATTCATTTTTCTGCATTTCATTGTTTGTATTTTAAAAGCTAACTACCAGCTCCGATGATAAAATTTGAAATAACACTGAATCAGAAAAGAAAGGAAAGGAAAAGTTGGAAAGAAATAAAAGAGTTTGGAAAACAGAGCCAAAAGAAAAGAAAACAAAAAGTGAAAAAACAAGAAAATACAAAAAGAGCTTGCAGAAGATACTCAACTGAAAAAACCACACAATTGGAGAAAAATCAAAAAGAGGAAAGAAATAAGAAGCAGGGACGGCAGATGCTAGTTGCCAGCTGCTTATTTCTAATAAATTTTGTTTTGTGATTTAGACAGGAATAAATCGTCACTAACCACTTTAAAGTGAAGGTGACCAATGTGGAAAGATAGAAAACGTCAAAAAGAAAGTTCGGCAATAAGTGAAGGAATTCATGGGTGAAAGTCATTCAGTCAAAGAAAATACCAAAAACAAGAGGAAGGTATCATCTTTTAAAATCCATTCCCCTAGTTATCAAACTGAGGGAATACATTTCTGCAATTTTTAATTTCATGCATCAGGCGCCAACCTGGATAACAAGGGAATACTTTTCTGCAATTTTTATTTCATGCATCAGGCGCCCACCTGGATAACAAGGGAATACTTTTATGCAATTTTTAATTTCATGCATCAGGCGCCCACCTAGATAACAAGGGAATACTTTTCTACAATTTTAATTTCATGCATCAGGCACCCACCTGGATAACAAGGGAATACTTTTCTGCAATTTTTAATTTCATGCATCAGGCGCTACCTGGATAACAAGGGAATACTTTTCTGCAATTTTAATTTCATGCATCAGGCGCCCACCTGGACAACAAGGAAATACTTTTCTGCAATTTTAATTTCACGCATCAGGCGCCCACCTGGATAACAAGGGAATACTTTTCTGCAATTTTTAATTTCATGCAACTTTGGTTTGTGTTAGCTAACATGAGTAACACCGTAACAATGAAAAGCCCATACTGGGGCAGAAGGAAAAGTTTGTTGTGTTGTTTTGTTTTGAGCAGGCATCAGTTTGAAGGCAAGAAGTATCATCGGAAAAAAAAGGGAGGGAAGCAAGAAAAAGAAAATCAACCAAAAAAAAAGAGTCAGCATCATAGAAAGTCAAGGAAAAAGAGACAAGGAAGAGTAAAGAGACAAGAAGCTAGATAGGAACAATTGTAACTCATAGAATCATAGTTTAGAATAGCATCTTCATTTTACATTTTATCCCCCGGTGTAATAAGGAATAAGTCAACGAGTCTCAACAGTGTCAATGCAACAATGAGTCTGGTAGTTTTTAACTGCCAGACCTTCCCGAACTACACTGACCTGATTTGTGTTTAGCCGAGGATATGTAAGCAACCTCTAAAGCAGGGTGCGGTCAAAAGGTTTTTTAAAATGCTTTCACGGAATATACCAATGTGCAAAAATCTCTCATTACCGCTCACTTGTCTTTGCACTGAAACTCTTCGTGTTCCCGAGCAAAGAGGGGCAGCTGTGAGCACATGATTTTTGCACTAGGCAAACAAATTCCAAAATTAAAATAAAATAATATTTTTGAGTGTAATTGCATGTCTTGTTTGAAATCGGATACATTTTATGTGTTTGAATAATTAGAAATTAGAAAATTTAAAAAAAAAATACGAGAGGTACATGTATTTTTTATTAAGTAGTTAAATAAAATTAACAAAAAATAGTTTTAATTAGCGGAATATAGTAGAAAATATCAAAAAATATCAGAAAAAATGAAAAAAATAGGAAATTAAAAGAATTTGAGTAATTGGAGAAGGACATAAAAATAGGAAATAAAATACAACAAGAAAATACATAAAAAAATTAAAATACTAGAAAAAATACAAAATACATAGGTGTAATAAGAATTGGGCCAAATAGGCGCCCGAATTGATGGCCCAATGCCCTAGCCCAAAGAGCCGGTCCAATTAGCTTAAAATAAAACAATCTCAGCCGTTCATCAGGCCAAATCCAACGGCTGAGATAATTGATGGATTTAATTAATTAACTAAAATTCAAGGACAGATCTGAGTCGTCCGTTTAAATTGATCTAATGGTTGAAAGCTTGGGTCTCGTTTATAAATGGAACGGCGTCGTTTATGTAACGCCAATGATGACCGTTGATCATCAGCAAATCAACGGCCCAGATCTCCTAGTTGGCCACAACTATAAAAGGCTTTGGTCTGTGAAGACCTGCCATTTTGCATATACCCCAAACCCTAGCCGCCCAAAATCCTCCCTTCTCTCCCACCTTCTTCTTCGTCCCCTCACTCTGCAACTTCACCGGAGGCCACCACCTCCCACGGTGGTCTCCGGCCACCTCTTCACCTCTCCTATTCCTTTATCATCTTCTCCACCTCAAACACCACCCAGGACTCCGAAAACCCTAAAAAACCTCCCACGTTCTTGGATTTTCGGTCATCGGAATCTACCTCCGGTGACCATAACCTATGATACCCCACCCCAAACTAACACCAAAGAACCAATATAGCCTGATCTATTCCCCCATGACCTTGGTTTCCCTCGAATCTACCCCAAGCTTCTCGAATATTCAAAAAGAAGTCGCTGGAACCCTAACTCCGGCGACTCAAAATAAACCCATTTGCCAATATCTAACCTTTACCCCTCTGAATACACCCACTCCAAACAAAAACCCCAAAAGACTTCATCTTGAAGTCTAAAAAGAAAAACCAGAAAAAGAAAATAAAGAAAAAGAAATAAAGAAAAAGAGTCTGAAAGAGACTGAAAAAAAAGAGTGAAAAGTGTGAAAAAGGGAATCTCAGGGGACCGGCCCTGCAAGCTAAGTCCCCTTACCCTTCTGTGTTTTATTTCTTTCTTCATCTTGTTCATTTTCATATTTTTCTTTTGTTTTGTTGTTTCGATCTAGTTTTAGTTTCTTTGGTTTAAAAAGATCTGCCTTGATCTCACTTTCCTTTTTTATGCTTCTGTGTATTATGATTCTTGATCTGTTAGCTTTCCATAGCGAGACTGTTTTTCTCTTCTGTTTCTTGGCATGAGTAACTTTAGCTCTAGTTCACTTGTTTGGCTTTTATTCTTCCTCATCTTTATATTAGGTTGACTTTTGTTAGCTTGCAATAGCTTGAATGTTTTTCTCTTCTGTCTCTTTGCATGTTTAGTTTTAGTGTTAGGTTTAGCCGTTTGATTCCGCCATTCGCCTTCATCTCCATTAATAGGGTTATTTTGTGGCTTGCCTCTATGTTCTTAAAGATTTCCCTATTTCTTCTTCACCCATTGTTATATTTAGGGTTTTCTTATTTGTTGGTCTTCAACATCTCATATATCTTCTGTTTCTCTTCACGTTTTAGCTATTTGACTCTCAATTAGGGTTTCTTCTATTAGCTCTCAATGTCTTTACTGTTTTCTCTTCTTTACATGATTCTAGGTTTAGCAGTTTGATTCTCATGTTCACTCAAGGGTTTTTTTTCTCTAATAACATCTCTCATATTCTATCATTTGCATTTTAGTGATTATGTTTCTCTCTTCTGTTACTTCACATGATAGATGTAGAATTCTTCTTCACTGTTTCCTCCTGTCTCTTCTATTCTTTATCTTCATCTTATCTATCTCATATATATATCAAGCTAGGGTTAGTACTTGAAAATAGATTCTGATTACCATGCTTATGTTATTTTGTTAAAGTCCATTGTCCTTATGTCTAAAATGAGCCATGTTTCATTTCTTATTGACTGTCTTGTGAGATTTGGCTTCTATGTGTGTCTATGCCCATGAACTTTAAAGGTTTTGGGGTTTTTTCAGTGTATCATCTGACATGAATTGGTTGTAACTAAGTCTGATTGATATTAATTGACACTTTGCTACATGAAATTGAGTTATGTGAGTTGATTAGTTAAGATTCAACATTATCAAACTTCCCTCTGAGTTTTAATTGATTGATGCACAATGTTTGGTCTCATGTGGCTATGTGTGCAATTGTATATTGAAATGGCTAAGTTTGCAATAGTTTATTGTTAGTATGAACAATGATTAATACCCATTAACCTAAGGGGAATTGGTTATAGATGTAATAGTACTAAGTTTCTCAAATGGCTATTTTGGAAATAGGTTAAAATTGGAAATGACAAAATAGGTTATAAGATAAATAAATGACCAAGAGTGGTCAATTTTGCAAATTGACTAACTCTGCAAGGTCCAACACATATTGGCCTACCAGTAAAATAGGCTAGTTGTGTGAAATGGTTCAAGTCTGCAAGTTCAGACTTACCAAGGCTCAATTTGAGCCCTGAATCACAGGTGGCTAGGTCTGCAAAGGCCTTGGCCCAGCCTGTGTTCAGTTAAATGGGTTAGTTGTGTGAATAATTGGTTAAGTCTGCAGGTTCAGACTTACCAAGGCTCATTTGAGCCCTGAATCACAGGTGGCTAGGTTTGCAAAGGCCTTAGCCCAGCTTGTATTCAGTAAGTGGGCCTCAATTGCCAAGCCAAGTCTCAACTTGAGACTGGCTATATTTTAAATAGGCCAAGTATAACAATAAAGCAGGCTAGTCCTGCAATTAGCTTAAAATGGAATAAAAGTTTTAATTAACAGAAAATGAAACAAAAAGGGTTAAAATTTAAATAGTTCTTTAAGATAGAACTGGCCAGTCCTTAAATACCAATGCAATGACTGGCCCTTAGTTAAATAAGTCCAAAAATGCTGAAAACCTGACCTAGGTAGGTAGGGTAATTCAGTAGTGTCCTTAAGGGCTTAAATGGAAAACAAATTGGTAAAATGGTAGATTAAATAGAGCATATAGGGTAATGGGAGTCATTTGTACCCCTGATTTCTGCAACTTTGTAGAGATTGAAGGGTATAATGGTCTCCCTAAAAAGGGAAATCAATAAAAATCCTTAACCAATAGGACACTTTGGTAAAAGCTTAAGAAAAGAATAAAAAAGAACCTTCCAGCACATGCTCGAAGGGATCTTATAACAGAAAATGGGGTCTAAGTGTGGATTTAGTAATTTTTAAGGGGGAAGAAATGAATTTAACTCCTATTCTTTCCCCCCAAGAAATCTGCCATTCCTATACCTATAAATACCCCCTAAAAGAGTTAAATAAGGGCTGGTTTTTCAATAGAGAAATTTAGAGTGAAACATAGTAATATAGCAAGTAGTTTTCCTGCATTTTTTTCGAGTAAGAGTATCTGGTTTAGTTGCCTGTTCTTGTGGTTTTCTGCTCGAGTTCTGCTTGGATTTCTATCTGCTGTTGATGTGGTTTTCTGCTCGTTTGGGATTCATCTTATACTGTTGCATTGCTGTTTGAGTCTGTTGCTGATTACTTGCTCTTAATCCCCCTAGAACTCATTGGCTTCTATTTTTGCTGAACCAGGTACATTCCCTTGTTCAATCGAAGATCTAAATGCTGAAATGATGAAATGAAGTTCTAGTTTTCAATTCATTTGTTGTTATGTATTTGTAGTTACTCTTTTCATTTGCTTTTAGTACTAGTGTAGATTTGTAGTTTAAATCGTAGTGTAGTATGTATTAGTAGAAAAACAAAAACAAAAACAGTGTAATAGATAGCTTAATAGTAGTAGTGTATTGTAGATAATACATCACCTAGTAAAAGTAGGTAAAACTCTCAAAAATAAGTCAATTAACCATGGTTTAAATCGCTAATAGCTCTATCACAGTCGTAGTATAAGTCATGTTCGTATAGTTAATCTGTTTTAGAAATCAATGTTCAGATTCGAGTAAGTTAAAAAGAGAAACAACTAAAACGAAGTGACAATTCAATTAAGACCGGATTTGTGGTATCAAAACAAGTTTAGTTCATGGTAAGATCAGTAGTTAATCACGTTTGTTGAATCGTATATATAGATACAAACAAGCTAAACGGAAGAACAGTTAACAGAAGTAACGAGTCATTTGTAATTGGGTATGTGATAATGAGTGAGTACAAATCATACAAAATCCAGTAACATAATCTCGTATATATATCATTAATCCATTAGCCTTAGATAATCTGGTCATCATTAGTAAGTGTTTGGACAGTTTAGATAAAACCTCACATAGTTTAATCATTTGTTTTCAACTTCCTAGTTAAATAATTTCAGTATTAGTTTAAATTGGCTCTTTAAAAAATAGAAGTATAAGGGTAGTTGGTCTTCACTTGGATCGAATTGTTATGGCTTAATGTTAATATTAGTCAACTTGTACAGTGGTTTTCCTTTTCCTGATAAATAAAAGTATTTGATTCTTAACTCTGTGTATCTGTTTCTACCATGAATTTTCATTTTTACTCTTCATTATTATTATTCCAATTTGGTTTGGGCCCAATATGTAACGTGGGCCTGAATTGTGGTACGGAATTGACTGGGCTGTCTAGCAGAAGCCTGAAAACAGCCTGGGTCTCTAAGACCTGGGCAGATCCAGTGCTTATTTAAATATGGATGCAGAGGCCCTAGCCTAATAAAGGCAATGACAATAGCATGGGCCCAAGTGTGAAAGGATAAGTTGAAATATAACTAAGGAAAAAACCAATATAGATAACATAGCATGTATACATTAAGATTGAACCTTTAAAATTAAATTGGGACGAGCCTCACACGACACCTAATAGTAGGGCCCCCTTTAGTAACAAAGTTAAAATATAAATAGAATCGGGAGAGTTATTAGTAAATTTCATAGCTTCTCCCAAAAGAATTAAAAGTCGATAGACTCTATTAGGCACAATTAAATACACCTTCCTTAAATACGAGTGTGCACTTGGTGTGACTCAAATCCCAAATCCCGGCAAAGCCGAAATCTACTAAAAGTCACAGGCGTACTGGTTGCGGTGTGACTCGAGGTGCATTTTCGCGATGTCGCAATTCTTTAAATGTCAAAAGTGAGAACATATACATATTGTTAAAATCTATAACAAGTCAAATAAGATTCGAGAACGATGATTGAGCGATCGTGCTAAAACCACGGAATCCGGGAATGCCTAACACCTTCTCCCGGGTTAACAGAGTTCCTTATCCAGGTCTTTGTTTCGCGGACTGTAATAACAGAGTCAGCTTCCTCGGATTCGGGATTAACCGGTGACTTGGGATACCATTATCTTCCCAAGTGGCGACTTAGATAATTAAATAAAAATCCCAAACCGATTGTCCTTTTTGTGGAAAAACGCCTTCCTCGTTATTGTTATATCCGTCTCGGGTATTTGAACACTGAGGTATACCCTACGTATCTTTCCAAACGGATCGGTACAAACCCCTTTTCAGGTATGTGGGGTAGTAAAAAGGGTGGTGTGACAGCTCTGGCGATCTGCTGGGGATCCCAAAATCAAGTACGGGTTCACACCCCGTTTGCAAAAAATAACCAAAAAATGTCAAAATTTTTATTTTGTTATAAATAAGTTGGGCGATGCTATTCTTGTTTAAAAGCAAGCCGAATGTCCCGCAAAAGGACACCGGAAGGCCGTTTTTGCAAGAATAACCACTTTGAGTCATTTGTAAATAATTTTTGGGCACAACCATGAAATATTCCCTCGCGGAAATGTCGAAAGGCCATATTCGCAAAATCAAGTTTGAGTCATCACTCAACTTTTCAAAAAATAGCCACTTTATCAAATAAGCCATTATATGGCCGAGATTTTGCTGAAATAGCCACATTTTTGCATTTTAACTTCCTTAGTCTTGTGATGGCCTGTGTTGGTGCTGAACGATGCCCCATAGGCCCCAGGATAAAAATTTTGAATTTGTATCTGCTTAAATAAAATTTTGCAAAAAGAGCCACTTTGTCTAAATAAGCCATTATATGGCCAATTTTGTAAAAATAGTCAATTGACATTAAAAGCTTTTCAATCTTGTGTTCGCTTGTGGCGATGCCGAATGATGCCCCATGAGCTCCAGGATGAGGAAATTTTCAAGCTTATTTTTCTTAAACAAAATTTTGCAAAAATAGTCATTTTGTCAAATAAGCCATTACATGGCCATTTTTTGTAGAAATTGTCATAATTGACACGCAAAATATTTTTTATTTTTGTAGAAATCTCTGGCACAAGATGTGAGAGTTCTTCATCAAAGTTTGTAGTTGGAGTCGGATTCTACAATTTTCCTTAAAAGAAAACAAAAAAAAAAGAAGCAAGAAAGGAAAAGAAGAAAAAAAAGAAGAGAATGAGATTGGTTCAAAAGGCCGGGATGATGCATGACGATCGAAGGCAAAATTGTGATTATTCTAAAATCATTGCATCTTAATGTGCTAACTACTAACGGGTGTTGCTGTTTATGAGAATCAGATTCTAGCTGGCAACTGGCATTCTGGCTACTCATCCCTACAACACAAAATCTAAGACAATGAAAAAGGACGTATCTCAAGAAATTGAACCAACAGTCATGGACCCCGTCCAAGAGGAGGAAGTTGTGGACGTGACGGGAATGAAAGAAGAAATGTACAAGCTTAAACAATAGAGGGCTGAGATGTACCAGGTTTGGTCGAGGGGTCAACCCTTACCTATTTATCCCGCTAACCCAGCGTACGTCCCTCCAACCAATACCAATCCTGAGCCGCCCACTATTAACTCATCCTCTACATATCCAGACTATCACCACTATTATGCCTCCACCTCTCAGGTACCACCGCCACTGTCAAAACAAGTGCCACCCCAGCCACCACAGGTCGCCCCGGTATATGTAGCACCTCCACCTTCCGCCTTGCATAAGTCATCCAGTGAGCCATTATTCCATGTACAAGATACCCACTACTACCCACCTGAACCAACCTTTCGGCACCATGAATCCCACACCCCATTGATGGAGGCAATCAAAGAAAAACCTGTCAGGAACATAGAACAGGAGGAGATGGCGAGGAAAATGAGGAGTTTGGAGTAGTCCTTTCGCAACATAAAAGGACTAGGGGGACAAGTAAGTGTGGCGCACAAAGACCTATGCCTGTTTCCAGAAGTGCAACTCCCTGTCAGGTTCAAGTTGCCGAAGTTTGACATGTACAGTGGACACAGAGATTCGGTAGCCCTCCTTAGAGGATACTGCGGCAAGATGCGGGGCGCAGGGGGAAGAGATGAGCTTCTGATGGCATACTTTAGCCAAAGTTTAAGTGGTTCTGCACTGGAATGGTACACGCACCAAGATCACACCAGATGGTTCATCTGGGATGATCTCGCACAAGTTTTTGCTAACCATTTTCAGACTTACCAAGGCTCATTTGAGCCCTGAATCACAGGTGGCTAGGTTTGCAAAGGCCTTAGCCCAGCCTGTATTCAGTAAATGGGCCTCAATTTCCAAGCCAAGTCTCAACTTAAGACTGGCTATATTTTAAATAGGCCAAGTATAACAATCAAGCAGGCTAGTCCTGCAATTAGCTTAAAATGGAATAAAAGTTTTAATTAACAGAAAATGAAACAAAAAGGTTTAAAATTGAAATAGTTCTTTAAGATAGAACTGGCCAGTCCTTAAATACCAATGCAAGGACTGGCCCTTAGTTAAATAAGTCCAAAAATGTTGAAAACCTGACCTAGGTAGGTCGGGTAATTCAGTAGTGTCCTTAAGGGCATAAATGGAAAATAAATTGGTAAAATGGTAGATTAAATAAAGCATATAGGGTCATGGGAGTCAT
The DNA here is from genome assembly GCA_032618575.1 of Nicotiana noctiflora. Classification (NCBI taxonomy): domain Eukaryota; kingdom Viridiplantae; phylum Streptophyta; class Magnoliopsida; order Solanales; family Solanaceae; genus Nicotiana; species Nicotiana noctiflora. The sequence goes on from JASVEL010000230.1 coordinate 451,577, forward strand.
TTGTACCCATGATTTCTGCAATTTTGCAGAGATTGAAGGGTATAATGGTATCCCTAAAAAGGAAAATCAGTAAAAATCCTTAACCAATAGGGACACTTTGGTAAAAGCTTAAGAAAAGAATCAAAAAGAACCTTCCAGCATGTAAGGCCCCGTAAAATTTTTGTGCATAAAACCAAGTAGCTGTTAAAGTATTGTGGCGTAGTCAACAAGTTGAGGAGGCCACATGGGAAGCGGAAAAAGAGATGAAGGAAAAGTACCCCCATTTGTTCGATCAAGCCTAGAAGAAATTAGGTGACCCTTCTACTCCTAGTAAACTGCTATCTTGTCCAAGTTGTTTCCCTCTTAGTATTAGTAAAGTCTCCTTCATTTTGTAATGAGTTAAATGTGTTGTTGCCCTGGGTCACTTGAACTTTTCTTGATAAATGAAATCCTTATAAATATTCACGTGTTAAATAAACAACTAATAGTAAGTGTAGATTGGTAATGGTTTGTTGAGTGTACATGGTGTTAAATTGGTTTAATAAGGTAAGAATTCATTGAAGTGACTAGTTTTTGTGCAATTGTAACAATGTGATAGAATATGTGCATTCGTTGAGGTAAGAAAGTGTATACCAGTTGTGAGAAATATTGTATTTGTGTATTGTTTCTTGATAATGAGTTTCGGGGGCCCTCTGACAGGTGGATATGTCCATAATACAAAGTAAACTCTGGCGAAATTTTTCTAAAATATAAGGGTTAGTTAAAATTTTGATAGTTTGCATAGCATGTCTTTCAAAGCCAACTCATTTTCAAATCCTCATTCGAGGACGAATGATCTTAAGGGGGGGGATGTAAGGCCCCGTAAAATTTTTGTGCATAAAACCAAGTAGTTGTGGTGTCATGGTCCGAATAATGTGTTAGGAATGCGTAGAATTCTTCGCGGCGAGCTTTCTCGCCGCGGTTCGGACCCTTGGTAGTGATTTAAGTTCCAAAAATTTAGAGAATTAATTTTTCCGAAAAGTGTCAAATATGCGGTCAAGAATGCGACCGCAAACCTGACATGCGGACCGCATTCTTGCCGCAAAACATTCCAGAAGGCTTCCCAAAATCATGTCAAAAATGCGGTCGATATGCGATCGCATAATGAATCTGCGGTGCATTTTGCGATCGCATATCACGCATGCGGACCGCATTCTGGCCGCATTCCTTAACAGAACCTGTGTAAATTTGGGGCAATTCTGCGGTCACTATGCGGACCGCATGTTGATTCTGCGGTCGCATAGTGCACCGCATAACTGACCCCGGCCCAGATTTTTGTAACATTTTGACCCGATCTCTTCTTTAATATAACACCTTTCTTCTTCATTCTATCATATCATCTTACCAAAATTAGAGAGAGAAGAGAGGGTTTTTAGAGCGAGAAATCTTTCATCTTCAAAGATTGTTCCAACCATCTTAGTTCAAAGGATCCTAGGGCAAGGATTCAACTTCCCCAATCTTTTCAAGGTAAAAACCCTAACTATTTTCTTTGATTTTCAGTTTTAAATTGGGTAAAGAGAGGTTTGCATATAATAGCTTTTGAAAATAGAATTTTTACACTCATGCATGATTATTGAACTAGATTTCTAGTAAAAAGAAGTGAGTAGAAGTAAGAGTCTTCAAGAACAAGGTTGGCAAGAGTAGGATATCTGGGGTAATCATAAAGTAGGAAGAAAACTCATCACCAGGTATGTATGGCTAATTTTGATTCTTGTAAAATCGCCCATATGTGTGAAATTGTTTGGCATGTGTTAATTTGAGAGATTTTATGTGATTTTTCGATATCATTGTTGGGTATTCAATTGATGATTGAACTACATGTGGTATGGTTTGAAATATGAATTGAAAGATGACAAAGGAACTGGAATTGGTAAAGAACTGAGAAAAATTGTTGTTATGGCATATATGGTTCCTTTTGGAAAGATATGAAACACTTGAATTGTGTGAATATTCTTGATTATGGAAATATTGTAACTTGGTTGTGATATTGGCTTGATAAGTAATTGAGGACATGAAACAATGTGCAAGTTGCTTATTTGGACTTGTTGAAATTGTGTGTAGTACCTTATCTGCTGTTTGAAATTGTTGTGTTTTAAACTGTAAGGCGGGGTCGTGTTGCGCGCCGCAACGCGAGGAAATAAGGTGTGGGTTGGGGTGATAAGGGTGGCCGAGGTAATAAGGGTGGTCAGGGGCAATAAGGATGGAAAGCGATCGAAATCGCTATTGAAAATTGATACAAAAATAAAAAATGTGAAATTGTGAAAGGAGACAACAGGAGAGTTTGCAACCTGTGGGGCACTGATTGCCCCTTTGTTTGACTACTTGTGCTTTACGTGATTGATTGGTTATTGTTAAATTGGTTGATTGTAGAAAGTGCCTTGTGTTGAGAATTATTTGAAATGAGGAAAATGTGGAAACATGGTTAGCTGGCTTAATTAATTGTTGATGTAATTTAATGGCTTGAGTTTACTTGGGACAAAGTTTGTCCATACATACCAGTACAATTCAAGTGTACCGACGTCCCTTTTGCCGGGGACGCTACATTCGTGTTATGATTGTAGGTGGATCAGTAGCAGGCACTTCAGCTCATCGGCAGTAGTATCCTTCTCCTTCCACTGCCCGTTTTGGTGAGCCTCTTTCTTCCTTGGGGCCCTGTGTGGTTCATGCCACTTTTGTTTAGATTTCATTTTGGTTTTGTAAGGTATAGCCGGAGCCTTGTTACCGGCAAGTATTGTATCCCCTTTTTTGTATCCTAGAGGCTCCGTAGACATGTAAACTGTGGGACTCCAGTCTTATGTATACATTATGTTATGTCGGGCGTTGTAAAAACCGCAAACTTGTTAATGAATCACTTGTATGGTTTTAATTGTTTAATGTGAAATCATTCATGGTTAGTAAGATATTTGGTTAATGAGAAACAATCAACACAGGGGTAACGCGTGGGAATGAAAGGCACCCAGGTCCGTTTGACTGGGGCCACCCGGTCAGGCGCCGATCATGTCCTCGATTTGGGGCGTGACACAGCACATGCTGGAAGGGATCATATAATAGAAAATGGGGTCTAAGTGTAGATTTAGTAATTTTTAAGGGGGAAGAAATGGATTTAACTCCTATTCTTTCCCCCCAAGAAATCTGCCATTCCTATACCTATAAATACCCCCTAAAAGAGTTAAATAAGGGCTGGTTTTTCAATAGAGAAATTCAAAGTGAAATATAGTAATATAGCAAGTAGTTTTCCTGCATTTTTTTCGAGTAAGAGTATCTGGTTTAGTTGCCTGTTCTTGTGGTTTTCTGCTCGAGTTCTGCTTGGATTTCTATCTGCTGTTGCTGTGGTTTTCTGCTCGTTTGGGATTCATCTTACACTGTTGCATTACTGTTTGAGTCTGTTGCTGATTACTTGTTCTTAATCCCCCTAGAACTCATTGGCTTCTATTTTTGCTGAACCAGGTACATTCCCTTGTTCAATCGAAAATGTAAATGCTGAAATGATGAAATGAAGTTCCAGTTTTCAATTCATATGTTGTTATGTATTTGTAGTTACTCTTTTCATTAGCTTTTAGTAATAGTGTAGATCTATAGTTTAAATCGTAGTATAGTATGTATTAGCAGAAAAACAAAAACAAAAACAGTGTAATAGATAGCTTAATAGTAGTAGTGTAGTGTAGATAATACATCACCTAGTAAAAGTAGGTAAAACTCGTAAAAATAAGTCAATTAACCATGGTTTAAATTGCTAATAGCTCTATCACAGTCGTAGTATAAGTCATGTTTGGATAGTTAATCTGTTTTAGAAATCAATATTCAGATTCGAGTAAGTTAAAAAGAGAAACAACTAAAACGAAGTGACAATTCAATTAAGACCGGATTTGTGGTATCAAAACAAGTTTAGTTCATGGTAAGATCAGTAGTTAATCACGTTTGTTGAATCGTATATATAGATACAAACAATCTAAAGGGAAGAACAGTTAACAAAAGTAACAAGTCATTTGTAATTGGGTATGTGATAATGAGTGAGTACAAATCATAGAAAATCCAGTAACATGATCTCGTATATATATCATTAATCCATTAGCCTTAGATAATCTGGTCATCATTAGTAAGTGTTTGGACTGTTTAGATAAAACCTCACATAGTTTAATCATTTGTTTTCAACTTCCTAATTAAATAATTTCAGTATTAGTTTAAATTGGCTCTTTAAAAAATAGAAGTATAAGGGTAGTTGGTCTTCACTTGGATAGAATTGTTATGGCTTAATGTTAATATTAGTCAACTTGTACAGTGGTTTTCCTTTTCCTGATAAATAAAAGTATTTGATTCTTAACTCTGTGTATCTATTTCTACCATGAATTTTCATTTTTACTCTTCATTATTATTATTCCAATTTGGTTTGGGCCCAATATGTAACGTGGGCCTGAACTGTGGTACGAAATTGACTGGGTTGTCGAGCAGAAGCCTGAAGACAGCCTGTGTCTCTAAGACCTAGGCAGATCCAGTGCTTATTTAAATATGGATGCAGAGGCCCAGGCCTAATAAAGGCAATGACAATGGCCTGGGCCCAAGTCTGAAAGGATAAGTTGAAATATAACTACGGAAAAAACCAATATAGATAACATAGCATGTATACATTGAGATTGAAACTTTAAAATTAAATTGGGACGAGCCTCGCACGACACCTAATAGTGGGCCCACTTTAGTAACAAAGTTAAAATATAAATAGAATCGGGAGAGCTATTAGTAAATTTCCTAAATTCTCCCAAAAGAATTAAAAGCCGATAGACTCTATTAGGCACGATTAAATACACCTTCCTTAAATACGAGCGTGCACTTGGTGCGACTCAAATCCCAAATCCCCGCAAAGCCGAAATGTACTAAAAGTCACAGGCGTACTGGTTGCGGTATGACTCGAGGTGCGTTTTCGCGATGTCGCAATTCTTTAAAATGACAAAAGTGAGAACATATACATATTGTTAAAATCTATAACAAGCCAAATAAGATTCGAGAACGATGATTGAGCGACCGTGCTAAAACCACGGAATCCGGGAATGCCTAACACCTTCTCCCGGGTTAACAGAGTTCCTTATCCAGGTCTTTGTTTTGCGGACTGTAATAACAGAGTCAACTTTTTCGGATTCGGGATTAACCGGCAACTTGGGACACCATTATCATCCCAAGTGGCGACTCTAATAATTAAATAAAAATCCCGAACCGATTGTTCTTTATGTGTAAAAACTCCTTCCTCGTTGCTGATATATCCTTCTCGGGTATTTGAACACTGAGGTATACCCTACGTATCTTTCCAAACGGATCGGTACAAACCCCTTTTCAGGTATGTAGGGTAGTAAAAAGGGAGGTGTGACACACCTTTATTATCACTAAACAGTTCTAAGAATAACCGTATAGGTAAGTCATCTCTACGATGATAGTCCAGTTCCATTCCACTACTGTCTCACACTAATCCAACACTGATCTAGTCCTGTTGTGGCGTGCAGCCCGATCCTCACTCAAACTGCTGCGGTGTGCAGCCCGATCAAATATATATGTGTATATATATAATGTTACGGCGTGCAGCTCGATCCAATATATATAGTGCGCTCACTGGGGGTGTGTGCAGACTCCGGAGGGGCTTTCAACCCAAGAGCTATGATACTGCAGCGTGCAGTCCAATCCATATATAAATCTATATATATATATATATATATATATATATATATATATATATATATATATATATATATATATATATATATATATATATATATATATATATATATATATATATATACCGATCCGGTATATATATCAATACTTCACAATGGGTCCTCGGCCCTTCTCAGTCAATATAGACTCGGCCTCTCAAGCCCATTCAGCTAGAGCAGGATATTCAACCCTAGGTATTCTCACTTTGAGTACACATCTAGTACTGGTTCATGTCATGCTATACAGCTATGAATACAACTGAGAGTATGTGTTCAACATGATATAAGGGTCATTTAGCTCTACAGGCTTCCCTAATACTCTACAAATCGACACAAGGCCCCAAACATGGCTACTAGCTCAAATATACAGATATAAGCCCGGTCAGTCATTATGCACAGTAAACTATCAATCGGGAAGGACCAAGTCCAAATCCCCAGTCACGTCATCTTAGCATAGCACTGTATAGTGCAAATACGGGGTTTTAAACCCTCAGTACATCATTTATTACCACCACTCACCTCGAATCGGCAAAATTCATAGCTCGCCTTGCGCTTGCCTCGCAAATCAACCTCCTCGTATGCCAAATCTGATCAAAACCAATAAGAATACATCAAAATTGGCTAAATGAACATAACCCAATCGAAATAACTCGAATAACATCAAAAATCATGAAGTTGCCAAAATCTGACCCTCGGGCTCGCTTCTTGAAAAATTACAAAAGTTACAGTTTTAGAATCTTTATCTCGACACAAGTCCATACATATAAAATTTATCAAAATCGGACTCCATTTGCCCACTCAAATCGTCAATTTTCTATTTCCCAGGCTTAGAGCAAAATCTCCCATTTTTACACCTTATTTCCTCCATTTTCGGAGATTAAATCTATTGATTTATCAGTATATTGACATAAATTGAGTCCAAGAGTGCATACATAATGATACCCCTTGATTTCCTCCTCAAAATCGCCAAAATTGCCTCTAAGTTCGAAGACCCAAATGTGTTTATGATTTTGAAATTTGACCATCACTGCTACATTAAACCTCAGTCGTTTTTTCGCTTTTGCGATATACAGCTCGCTTAGGTGAGACCGCTTTTGCAGTTAATTGGTCGCTTCTGCGACCCATGTAATAGATCACGACCGCTTCTGCGGTAAAAGTAGCGCTCCTGTGAGTCCTCTTAAGCGGACTACCTCCCGCTTCTGCAAGATTTCCCCAACAAGCCACTTTCCACTTCTGCGGAACATATCCGCCTCTGCGGTTTCGCGTCTGCGACCAGCCGTCCGCTTCTGCGGAATTACACTGGCCAGCCCCAAAATTGCTTCTGCGTGCAATTTTCGCTTCTGCTGTCCTCCATCCGCAGAAGCGAAAACCACTGCTGCAATGAATACCAGCAGTTTCAAACACCAAAATTCATCCGTTTCATCCTCCGAAAACATTCCGAGGCACCCGGGACCTCAACCAAAAATACAAATCCAATCTAAATCATCTCACAAACTTGTTCCAATCATAAAAACATACCCTTAACGTATGAATCATCAAATTAAAGCCGGTTCAAGCCTAAGATTCAACCAAAACTTCTGAAACCTACATCATATCAAAAGCTTGACCAAACGATGTCCGAATGACCTAAACATTTGTAGACATATCCAAAATCACCTAACAAAGCTACTACAACTATCGAAATTACATTCCGACTCCCGGATCAAAATCTCACCTATCGATCGGATTTCGCCAAAATTCCAACTTAGCCAATTCAAGCCTATTTCTACACCGGGCCTCCAAATTGAATTCCGATCACTCTCCTAAGCCACAAATGACCTCCTGAAGCTAACCAAGTCATTAGAATTTGATTCCGATCCCTATAACTCACAAGTCAACATCCGGTTGACTTTTCCCAATTATTCCTTCTTCAAAGAGACTATTTGTCTCATTTTCCTACCAAACTCGATCTGAATTGACTCAAACTTGCCAAACACATATATTGAAACATGAACAAGCATATAATGGGGGAACGGGACAGTAACTCACATGATGACGGACCGGCTCATCACATTCTCCTTAACTTAAACCAACGCTCGTCCTCGAGCGGACCCAGAGTTATACTAGAAGCAACCCAATAGCTGAATGACCTTACCAAGCATATACTCGGGTTGATCCCATGTCACTCTATCTCACATAAGCCCGATAACATAATATAGCTGGAATTCACAGTCCATCCAAACCATAAACCACAGTGCACTTCCCGAGATCATATACCAAATTCGAATCCCACATCTATACTTAGAATATGCCCGAACCGACTATAATAACCCATACTTGCCACTCCCGGTGAGACCATATGATATGCTACACCACCCAACACTCGAGGCGATGGCATCTACCCATAACAATTACCCGCAATAACCAAATACCAACAGAAGAACCTTTTTCATTAGCTAAAGTCTTATTCCAACACATTAATACACTACCCACGGCAACCGAAACACGCGATATATCGAATCCATCTCTCAAGTCAAACATTCATGAATCCATTTCCCTTTTGACTGATACCACAATAGATCTCGGAGCTTAACCTCAATATTACCTTTCTAACCAGCTAAAATCGCATATGCTCACACTCAATAATGACTCCAACGGTCCTTTCGATTGTAATACACTACACTGGTGATATGACACCTCCACACCGACCTAAGCCATGACGAGCACAACACAGGCTCCAATAAGAAACGTCTCAACATACTCAAATCATAACAACTGACTCAAACAAAAGATTTGTAATTCAATTCCTCCGTACCATCATAACATAGAACTAAGATCCCGTCTCACATCATAGAGTATTTGAATCCTCCTCGAAATGTCATAACATCACGTGGCCTTGCCACGACTCATGATTCCATCCAAACACTATTACTCGTGAAGCACCTCAAGTCACCATGCTCAAAACGGTCAGCCACGCACATATTTAGGTCTGAACGCAAGCAATCAATCACACCCCCGTTGATACAATTTATACACGCTATAAAATCCTGAAAGAACACAACCGATGTGCTATTCGTCGAGCGATACCCAATACGGACTTTTCCTCAGAAGCCAGGAAGTATTGTATACAAGGTAACATATAGGAAACTATTCTCAACTTCACACTATTGCGGCGTGCAACCCGCTCGAATAACATACCCGTGGCGGTGTGCCACCCGATCCAGATACCATACCTGTGGCGGCGTGCCACCCGATCCAAATAATCCGTGGCGGCGTGCCACCCGATCCACGCATAAATCTCGCAAAAGGAAATGCACATCGAGTCAAGTTTCTCATTACTATCGACATATATGGCCTCAAGCTCGGCCACAAGAAACACATCCGACAAAGTTCCTCAATACCGAAACTGAATCAATGGCAGAAACCTCTTCACTGACATCGCCACGAAGGCCCAACTGACAAAGCAATACCTACCAGCCGTCCGCTGGTCCTGGGGTACATCTACCCTGCTGGAAGATAATCGGATGCACTCTACTACGCAATTTGTGACATTTTCCGACATAGTCCATATCACATTACTCTAGACAACCTGACTTATGACAACCAGTCTGCAATCAAATTTCATAACCAAAAATCTTCATATCAAGTAAAGAGAGAGCCACTAGGGCTTCTAATTTCCAATAACCGCTAAACGGTGTCGATGCATACGATATACCACCACTGCGTAGGCAGATTACGAGAACTTCTAGTCTCCAGCACATATATAGCACATGAATCACTTTGCCTGATTCCACACTCCACCGTACAAATACATAACACGCATCAAGCATCCACTCATACCACGAAAGGCGTTCAAATATTTCCTTATCCCATCAACAACTTAATCATTACAGTCGATTCAACAAGAAAATATCGCAATACCACCGGATATTATCAGCTTACATTACCTTGCCCCCTTTTTGAACATTACTCCATCCGCTCACTAGAATAGTAGTTCCATTTTCTTTAATCACCAGAAAGGTTGATTCTCAGATTATCTGCAGCTGCCCGCGCTGCTTGAGAATTTCAATGACTTCCCATATAATATGAACTGATCTCAAAACCTTGGACATGCCATTATCACCTTTCCATAACACATTGCATATACCCTACCACACTAAGATACATGGAAACTTCTATCCCTCTCTTAAACCGCAAACATCGACGCACTCAACTAGTCTAGGACCTTCATGATCCCATATAGAAGAAAAATTCATTATACATTCCATGTTTCGCATACCAACAGGAAATATACTCATTTTCAAACCACGGTAAAACACATCACAAACTCTTTCTCATGATTCTATTGCACAAACTATACTGCGAGGACTGAGTCCTTCTACCCACATCGAGCTACGTAACTGCCAGCACTCAAGAGCTTTGCTGCACAATACCTACAAGACACATTACTTCAAACACATACCAGGAATTACTCGTGTCTTTATCATACTGTTTCGGTTTATTATCAAGCTATTCCATTTATCCTAATTTTCTTTCTGATTCATCTTTAATTTAATATTCTCCTTTACTGAAGCATCACAATACCTCAACTCAGGTTACCACACGAGACTCATACACAAGACTACACGGTCTAAGACTCACAGGCCGCTGAATACTCTCTCAAATGTTTCCCAGAAGTACCACCTTCTACAATACTTTATTTTGAAGAACTTCCTGCGATTCTGAATTCGTTATCATTACTTTCCAATACGGATACCTAGAATCCCATGATTAACATAACATATCACAAGTCTTGATCCTTTCTAATGAAACCATAGTCTCTAGCCACATACACAACCTTAAGACACCTAATTTTTACAAGCAAAATCTTGAACACCGCAAGACCATTCTCGGGCGTCATTCACCCTTATTCAGTTGTAATTCAGCTGTCTTATTGACAGATCCACTCGTGCCTTGTTAGAACTCTGACACCACAGAACATGATTACATACAGATACAAATAGCTATCTTTATTTACTATACACCGAGCATTCTTTATCAACATCATCTCTAAAACATCCTAATATTTCTTCACATCTACGACGCACCATGTAACCTTTACCAAAATGTCCAACGTACTTAGGGACAGAATTAACATAGCACACAACCATGCAATCAGCTAGTCAATTGCAACCTCCCCAACTTGGCTTGAAGCCATATATCAAGGCACTTTTAACCACTCATGGTATTCTTACTCAAATGATGCCACACTGTTATGGTGAGATTAAACTCAAGTCATATACAAGTCTTATGGAGGCTCGAGTCATCAAAAATCTTAACGCTTCTGTAATTCATGCATTTTACTACACACAACAGTTAAGCCTACTCTTTAGGTGACAGAAAATATTTTATTTTTCTATGTCCCAAATTTTTCCAAAATTTCGACAGAGTTTCCTTTGTAATTTGAGCCCATCCACCTGCCAGAGAATCACCAAACCATTCTAAGAACACATCTACAACTCGACAAGACATCACAATGTTTATCAACAACAATAATCTCAATACTACACGAATTATATTAACAAAATTGATACATGAACACGCGCTACACCTGCTCGAATCATAACACATCAAATACCTCTCACCATGATACACCTAGCACAACCAATTCGGTCTTCATGCGCCTGAACTCATACTACCACACATAATGCACTTTACCTTTCCACTAAGAAACATGAACATATTCACAACACCCATATCTAGGGCTACATAATAGATCACAATAAGAATCGAACACCTTACAACTCACCCATTATCAAACTACCATTTCCACAATTAGGGACAATACTAATCGTATGAATTTCATAACACCAGCTCGCGAAATTAGCACATTGGTGCTCAAACCATAGACAAAGATACGGCCTCAAGTCCTTCTAACTGGCCCAACATGAACTCACATAGATTATATCTCGCCCCTTGATGGGGTAATCATATACCATCAAGGCAAATTTATCACTAAGCACTCGAGTGCGCTTATAGATGTGTAGAAGAAATTTCATGGATTACATCTCAAGCTGAATCAAGTACGCACAATAAGAATTCCAAGAATGTGGAGTGTTTCCTAAAAGGTCTACAGCCTCCCGAGGATAGGTACAGACATCTCCGTACCGATTCCCGAGACACTACTAAACCGACTCATGACTCGCGAGACCTAGTAACCTTGGCTCTAATACCAACTTGTCACGACCCAAACCCCGGTTGTGATGGCGCCCAAGGTATTGCTAGGCAAGCCCGACCATATTTTCCAGATAACCAGCCAATTATTAATGAAATAATGATCCACTAGAGTTAATAGCTTGTTTTTATAACAGAAACAATAAATGCGGAAACAAAAATACATGAAGTATAGCCCAACGAATCCGGTGTCACAAGTCTGAGCCTCTAACCGAAGGAAAATGCCCTATATAATCCAAGTCTAGATAGAGTTACAAAAACATAAAAGGAAGAAAGGAGAGAGAGATCGGGTCATGCGGACGCCGGCAACTACCTCGATGTCTCCTCGGATAACAGTAAATAGCAGCTGCGGATAGCTCAACTGCCCTCTTGAACACATGTATCTGCACATAAAGTGCAGGGAGTGGGGTGAGTATCTTTCAACTCAGTGAGCAACAATAATAAGTAATGACTGAAAGTAAGAACGCATGTATTATCACTAAACAGTTCTAAGAATAACTGTACAGGTAAATCATCTCTACGATGATAAGTCCAATTCCAGTCCACTTCTGTCTCACACTGATCCAACACTGATCTAGTCCTACTGCGGTATGCAGCCCAATCCTCACTCATACTGCTGCAGTGTGCAGCTCGATCCAATATATATGTATATATATAATGTTGTGGCATGTAGCTCGATCCAATATATAGATAAACTGCTACGGCGCGCAGCCCGATCCAATATATATAGTGCGCTTACTAGGGGTGTGTACAGACTCTGGAGGGGCTCATTCGGCCCAAGCGCTTTGATACTGCGGCGTGCAGTCTGATCCACAGACATATTACTGTGGCGTGCAGTCTGATCCATATATATATATATATATATATATATATATATATATACACATTGTTGCGGCGTGCAGCCCGATCCGGTATATATATGAATACCTCAAAATGGGTCCTTGACCCCTCTCAGTCAATATAGACTCGGCCTCTCGGGCCCACTCAGCTAGAGTAGGGTATTCAACTCTAGGTATTCTCACTTAGAGTACACATCTAGTACTGGTTCATGTCATGCTATACATCTATGAATATGGCTGAGAGTATGTGTTCAACATGATATAGGGTTCATTTAGCTCTACAGGCTTCCCTAATACTCTACAGATCGGTACAAGGCCCCAAACATGGCTACTAGCCCAAATATATCGATATAAGCCCAATCTTAGTCATTATGCACAATAAACTATCAATCGGGAAGGACCAAGTCCAAATCCCCAGTCACAATACCACCACGCTCGTCACATGATGCGTGTTTCATCTCAGCATAGCACTGTATAGTGCAAGTACGAGGTTTCAAACCCTCAGTACATCATTTATTACCACCACTCACCTCGAATCGGCAAAAGTCCTAGCTTGCCTTGCACTTGCCTCGCAAATCAACCTCCTCGGATGCGAAATCTGATCAAAACCAATAAGAATACATCAAAATAGGCTAAATGAACATAACCTAATCGAAATAACTCGAATTATATCGAAAATCACGAAGTTGCCAAAATCAGACCCTCGAGCCCGCTTCTCGAAAAATTATAAAATTTATATTTTCAGAATCCTTATCTCAACACGAGTGCATACATATAAAATTTATCAAAATTGGACTCCGTTTGCCCACTCAAATCGTCAATTTTCTATTTCCTAGACTTAGAGCAAAATCTCCCATTTTTACACCTTATTTCCTCCATTTTCGGAGATCAAATCCATGATTTATTAGTATATTGACATAAATTCAGTCCAAGAGTGCTTACCTGATTATAACCCTCGATTTCCTCCTCAAAACGCCAAAATTGCCTCTAAGTTCGAAGCCCCAAATGTGTTTATGATTTTGAAATTCGACCATCACTGCTACATTAAACCCAGTCATTTTTTCGCTTCTACGATATACAGCTCGCTTAGGCGAGATCGCTTCTGCGGTTAATTGGTAGCTTCTGCGACCATGCAATAGATCATGACTGCTTCTGCGGTAAAAGTAACGCTCCTGCGAGTCCACTTAAGCGGACTACCTCCCGCTTCTACGAGATTTTCCCAACAAGCCACTTTCTGCTTCTGCGGAACATATCAGCGTCTGCGACCAGCTGTCCATTTCTGCGGAATTACACTAGCCAGCCCCAAAATCGCTTCTGCGTGCAATATGCCGCTTCTGCGGAGCAGCTTCTGCGGTCCTCCATCTGCAGAAGCGAAAACCACTGCTACAATGAATACCAGCAGTTTCAAACACCAAAATTCATCTGTTTCACCCTCCGAAAACATCCCGAGGCACCCGGGACCTCAACCAAAAATACAAATCCAATCTAAATCATCTCACAAACTTTTTCCAATCATAAAAACATACCCTTAACGCATGAATAATCAAATTAAGGCCGGTTCAAGCCTAAGATTCAACCAAAACTTCTGAAACCTACATCCTATCAAAAACCCAACCAAACGATGTCCGAATGACCTGAAAATTTGCAGACATATCCAAAATCACCTAACAAAGCTACTGCAGCTGTCGAAATTCCATTCCAACTCCCGGATCAAAATCTCACCTATCTATCGGATTTCGGCAAAATTCAAAGTTTGCCAATTCAAGCCTAATTCTACACCGGACCTCCAAACACAATTCTGATCACTCTCTTAAGCCACAAATGACCTCCGAAGCTAACCAAATTATCATAATTTGATTTCGAGCCCTCTAACTCACAAGAGTCAATATCCCGTTGACTTTTACCAACTATTCCTTATTCAAAGAGACTATTTGTCTCATTTTCCTACCAAACTAGATCCGAATTGACTCAAACTCGCCAAACACATATATTGAAACATGAACAAGCATATAACAGGTGAACGAGATGGTAACTCACGTGATGACAGACCAAGAGCCACTCATCTGAGCCAGCAGATTCGAATTCTGCTATGCCAGTGCTCAAAGCAAGGACGCATCGACTGCGTAAATCTTTGGTGTGTCTATCATTGCCCATGTTGGGCTGACTCCTTTTTTTAGGCAAGAGGACCCCTACTGATATTGATTGACCGGCTATAAGTAGGCCGTTTGCTATTGCTATAAGTGCGACTCGTTTAGATCATGAGCTGGCACAAAAGCAAGAAAACAACTTTTACAGTATCAATGATCAGTACCGGTGAATGGGATAGGATGGAAGAAGGAACTCCATTCATTATTAAAAAAAAAAAAAAAACTCTATCATATCCCTCTATTGTGTATGAAGTTTATGGTTTCCGTTGGTGTAAATCCAATCACCTGAATTTAAGATGATAAGAAATTCTCCTTTCTCTAATTCCAACCGGAGCGATGTTGGGAACTTGCACTCCTGATAACAAACAAAAGTAAATTTGAATTTATTGATAATGTTCTTAAATTTGAATATAAAAAAAAAGAAATTTATCTTTTTTCTGGGTCAAGTTATCATAATTAATTCGATTAAGTCTTATTCAAAGAGTTATTTATTATCTCAATATTTAATTGTTTTGCCATAAATATGAGTTATTATTTTACTTCTTGACTATTTTTGGATTCAATGACACCGGCAAGAATGGTATTAAAAAAGAAAATAGAAGAAATTGCAATAAAAATCATGTAGTTAATATCCAACGATTATCTATATTTACTAAGAAAGTATAAATTTTAAGATTATTTACATACAAACAAAATAACTTAAATATTTGACATGATTAGTGTCCATGCATCCACGCGGGTACTAATATTAGTTATTAAAACACCCCACATTTGGGCATGTTATCAAATTATACACCAGCCGAAACCAACCCCTGATACCCGTCCACGCCAGCCCAATCCCAAAAGACCCCACCTGATCCAGCTAATAGTCAAACGACGTCGTTCATGTTCCACCAAATCTAGGTCGTCGAGGATACATGATCCAATGGCTCAGAAGCCAGGGTACATTAAATATAAAAGTAACAGATAAGCCCTACCCCCCTCCCCCAAGTCTTCTCTCTCACTCCCACTCTCATCAGAGATAACCTCGTCGGCTCTGCCCTAGACCGTCGTCGAAAATTACCCCACGGCGGTGGCAAACGTCCAGCAACCACAAAATTAACACCCATGAACCACCTTCCTCTCCTCTTTTCGGACCCACAACCCCTTTCCCTCAAAACCTAGCAAATCTTCTTGAATATCAAATTGAAATTTCGGCCAAAACCCTAAATCCTCCAAATCTCACAAAATTGACACCCTTATACTCTCCTAACCTCCCTATTCCCAAATCCCAAACCAGAACCTTTCAAAATCAAGTGGAACCTTACAAATTTCGATTCTTGGGTTTGAAGAATTTCAACCTCTTTTGGGTGTTCAAGTGTTCGATTGAGTTTTCGTTAATGTTATTTATTTATTTATTGTTGGCCAAATAGACATATAACATTAGTGGAAGAACAAATTCAAAATCAATCAAATCAAAGCTCAAAATCAGTGAGCTTTTCTTAAATTTCTTTTTCTCTTTTTATCTGCAGATTTCCCCTTTTTATGCATTAGCTTTCTGATTTTATTTTATTTTTGTTCGTCTTAGTATTTCTTTTATTTTTAGGATTGATTTAGGGTTTTATTGGTTTTTATTACATTTTTTTCATTTGATTTGATTGTAACCGTATGATTCCTGTTTAACTACTTGGTTTGATTAGTTTGATAATTTGATTAGTATTTCTGCCTATGGTTTGATTTGATTTTCCAACATTTGAGTTTCTTTTCTTCTATAGTCATATTGTTTCTTGTGTTAATCACTTTTTAATTTGGTTGATAATTGATAGTATTAGCTTTTAATTCTGATTTTCCGTAGTTGATTCAAGTCCAAATTAGAGTTGTTTGGATTTACATTCCAATATTGGGGATTTATTATAATTGAATATTTGTTTGTTTGTTGCTGAATAATTCAAACCCTTTGAATTTAACTGTAGTCAAATCCTGACCAAGGTAAAAGGTTTGGGGTATAGTTTGATTTAGGCTATGTAATTTAGAGGTAAGGATAAGGGTTGTATAGGCATTCCTAAATAGAGAATAAATGCTGTAGTTGAAACTAGAACCTCCTAGAATATTCTAGAAAATGATTTTAGTTTGAATATCAGTAACTTAGTGCACTAACTTAGGCAACAAGCCAAAACCTTAGGGGCTAACTAAGCAAAACTGAAAAATAAAAGAGGGACTTAGGGTTGCCCTTAGTTTTGCCAATAAAAAGGGCTGCCCTATGCCTTGTTTCATAAGTTTGAAGGGCTAAAAATTTTTAAATTCAAATCTAAAAGAAGATTTTCAAATCTGAGAGTAAACATTTCAGTATAGATCTAGATTTCCAGAAAACCAAAAAAATATAGCACAAAAACTCCAAAAATGCTGCTACATTACAATTTTCTTACAATAATTTCAGTTTCAGCTCTTAATTTGAATTTCTAGCTTAGATTAGGTTGACAAAATGGCTTGAATAGTCTTGTTTCAGTAATTGTGGTCTTCAAAAGTTCCTGAGATCATTTATGTGTTTATTTGAGCTCATTCGAGTTAGTTTTAGGTGTTCAATTTGGTTTTCCTCATTTAAAATTAGCTGTTGTTCGGTTGAGATATCATTTTGGGTCAAAAATCAGTTCAAAGTAGCTAATTGTTGATTATTGCTATTGGTTATTGCTTACTGCTGCTGATTTCTCCTTCTTCTTATTTTGGTTTAAATTCTAGGTAAAAGTCTTGAATCCCTGATAATGTATGCCTGAGTTGAGAAATGAAATGGAAATGGCTTATTTAGCTTGGTTCCCTGCTTGCTACTCCTGTTCTTCGTTGTCTTCTCTTTTACATCCGTTCATAGTTTAGTTCAATTAAAATTGGAGTAGTTGAATGTTGTAATTAACTCGGACTACTTAGACTGGTTTGTAACTGATGTTTCGAATTGTTGTTTGGCACATTAGGAAATCTAGTAGTAATTAGTTTTAGTACAGTTTTATATCATTTTAAATGTGATATCATATTTATATGGACGTTTAAATTGGATTTAGGTTTAGAGTCATGCCCAACAAACGCTGCAAATGCAGTATACATGTTTAGATGTTTGTTCTAAAGTAAACTCTTCAAATAAGCATGTATATCTACAGGACATGTACAATTTATATGAAAGCATGCAATTTGGATTTAAATTGGCTTGCAAACTGATGCATTTTACCTGTTTACTTTGAAATGTGTATGATGTAGAAATATGTTTAACTTTGGTTTAGTTGATTTGAAACATGTTAATTACACAAGAGTCAGATCATGTATAGTTTAGTTGTGTAGTTATTCAATAGGTCAAGTTAGTTTAAATAATTTAATTAATGTGATTGTTTAATCGTTGTAATTAGGTTAATTTGTTAGTTAATTCAGAAATGAGGCTCACATAAAATCATGAGTTAGACTTGGGCTCATTCAGGAGCCCAACAGATAGCTTTTCGTTTTAATGAGTCTTAGGCCCAATTATATGTTAACTGACCCAAGTACCACTAACGTGAGCCAACCCATCTGGCTGGGTTATAGACTGTTAGAGACAGCCCCAGATTGAATTTATGCCATAGCCCATAACTGGACGGCTTCCTACGAAAACTGGCCGAAATTTCCTCTTATGGACCAAATTCGAAGCCCAAAAATGCTGAAGGGTTTTATTAAGGCTATGGATTTAATTATGTAGTGCAATGTTGGGCCTCCCAAGTTAAGTAGCACAGTTCAATTAAGAGGTCTTCCTCTTGTTTAAGTATGGACTTGAGCTTAAGGCCCAAGTTTTTTGATTGCTTTTTAGTAATAGTAATTAATAATGCTAATTAATTAAGGCCCTTTTAAAGTCAATACTTAATGAAAAATCGTAGTTCTTTTAGGATGGCCTTTAAAAATAGAACGAGGTGCATTGCGCCAAATGAAATCACAAACTGCGTGGCCCTCTTTAATACTCATAAAAATTTTGGAACTTGGGACGTGTCATTTAGCGAATTTTCATGGTCCCCCGCAAAGTTAATAACAATTTAGTCACTTTTGGCACGTTCTTTAATAATTTTACCTTCCTAAATTCGGGTGTGCATTTCATACGACCCAAATCCAAATCCCAAAATATTGAATAAAATATGTTGAGGATTCAGGTGCATTTCATGTGACGTGATCCAAACACATGTTTTAAACGACATTCAATTTCCTAAATTTTTTTATTATTAATTAAAAGCCGTAAATAATTATAAAATTGCACAGATTTTAAGTTAATTATAATAGTTTAAGCGATCATGCTAGAACCACGGGATCTAGGAGTGCCAAACACCTTCCCTCAGATCAACAGAATTCCTTATTCAGAATTTTGTTTCGCAGACTTCACTTGGAAAGTCAAAAAAATTCCTCGATTTGGGATTTAAGATAAACCAGTGACTTGGGACACCAAGAGCCAAGCTTATCCCAAGTGGTGACTCTAAATAAATAAATAATCTCATTTTGAATAATGTCACTTTAAATGAAAAAATTTCCTTACACATTATCCTTTGATGTAGGTGTGTAAAAAAGGGGTGTGACAACTGCAACAAAAGCTAAGCTAATATAAAGAAAAGACTTCTATTTGCATAACCCTACACTTCTATGAGCTGATACTTATAGTAACTATAATTCGCATTGTCCATTAATTTCTTGACACATGTACCTTAACCTGGATCCCAATTGTAGTCCAATAACACCTTGTTGGGCTAATTATTGGGCTAATTCATATTCTGACTCATGCGTAACTCATTCCCAAGCCCAAGTAATTCGTTGTGGTTTGTTCTGTGTTTTAACAAAAAATCACATAATTGAAAATAACCTAATAATATAAAATTCCTCAAAGTTTTAGTAAAAACTTTATTTGAAGAAAGTGGTCAGAGTGTTAGTATAACCAACAAAAGGAACACAACTTCTGCTAATAATGTAAAATTCCTTATTAAAGTAAAAATCTCTATCAATAATATAGAATTCCTCGTTGATACAAGCATTTATAATACGTGTGACCAAGCTACAAAAATCAGCTTATTTTGAGAATATTTTTTTTAAATACTTTTGATGAGAAGCAGTTTTTATTTGACTAATTAATTTAAAAAATACTTCTAAGCAATAGTTAATGTTTCACAAAATTTATAAAAATTACTTTTAAGTTTATTTTTCTCAAAAATACTTTTCAAAAAATATTTTTGTAGAAAAAATAAATTTTTTTTTATTCTTCAAAACTGCTCAAAATCAATATTTTTCCAAAATCTTACCCAAACACTTAAAAAGAAAAAAAGGCTTCTAGAATTGGAGCTAAATAATATATATTCTTAAACAGTACATTTGCCTCGTTTCCCTCACAAATCTCAACTTTCAATTTCCCCAATTCTTACAAATCCCTAAATTTTACTGAACAAAATCAAAACTGAGGGATTATTATCAGAAATGTGCCTTGCTCTGATATTTCGACTTAGTAACAATGGCACAAAAAGGCATCTCCTTTCCATAAATTGCACCAAATTTCAGCTCTTTTACTACTCCACAGCTCCAGCAAATGTTACAAACAGCAGCAATTTATTGGTTGATTTGCTTGTTAACTCAGTCGGATTCTCCAAAGAAAATGCTATTTCTACTAGCACTAAGGTAACTTGCTTGAAGTCCGGAAACAATAAGCCTAATTTAGTCCTCAATTTCTTCAAACAAATTGGTTTACACAAAACCCAGACTAAAACCCTAATTTCTGCATACCCCGGATTGCTATTTTCCGATGTTGATAATACCCTTAAACCTAAAATTAAGGTTCTTCAAGAACTTGGCTTATCTGGGTCGAATTTAATTAGAGTAATTACAAAAAGTGGTGCTTTGTTTCATACAAGTCATGATACTTGTATTAGAAATCTTGATTATCTTCGACAATTATTAGGTAGTGATGTTGATTCCGTAGCTGTGGTTATAAAAAGAGCACCTTGGTTATTTTCTCGGAATCTCCCTAAAATTATGCCACCCAATATATTGTTGTTAGAGAGAGTAGGATTTTCAAGTATAGATATTAACAAGTTTTTTCTTAATCGTCCATTGGGTATGGTTCAAAAGACTGAGTGGCTTGAGAGCGTAGTGCGTCGAGTGGAAAAGGATTTTGGCATTCCTAGAGGGTCTCCTATGTTTAAACATGGAATTGAAGCTATTGTAAATTTTGGTGAGTCTACACTAAAGATGAAACTAGAGATTTTCAGGAGTTTTGGATGGTCGGATTCAGATATTCTCACAATGGTGCAAAAGCTTCCTTACTGTTTGACCGCGTCTGAGGCTAAGCTTAGAAATGGATTGAAGTTTTTCATGAATGAACTTGGATATAAGTCTAGTTATATTGCCAGTCACCCTATACTTTTGAAGCTTAGTTTGGAGAAAAGGGTCTTGCCAAGGAATGAAGTCTTCAAACTTCTCAAGGAGAAGCAACTTTTAAGGAGGAGGCTATGTCTTTACACTGTCGTGTCATATCCGGAATCAAAGTTTATAGAGAACTATGTGTTGCCGTTCAGCTATGAGTTGCCCGAGTTGTATGAGTTATATATGAAGAGTAAGGGCTAAGAGAAAATTCTTTTTGGTTGAGATACTGGCACTAGACCATTGTTTGTTTCTGAGGTTTATCCACTTTTCCGATGACATTGTTTTTTCATCTTCAAGCTCCTTCAAGAATATTGCTGCTATTATATTCCTTTGTTGATGAGCCATTTATCAGCAAGCTTCCTTAGATTATTTTACTGCATTTCCGACGAGAGGATAAGCAACAACATTATTATATTATAGAAAGGCTCTTTCAAATAATGTTAAAACACTTTGCTGCAACATCTTTTTCACAGCAATGCTAATCAATTTACCTAACTCCCTAAAGACATACCGTTATAATTGATTGAAAAAGAAAATCGTACAGTTGGAGTAAAGATGCTAAACCCGTTCCTGACTTTGTAATCAGATGCTATGTAGTTCATTCTGTAAAGACAGAATGCTGTTTTCTTTAGTCAAGATTGAGGTGTATCTTAGCCCTTGTCCAACTTCTTGTGGTTTCATTGATTTTAGTTCTATAGAACAAAACCTTGTATGATTGACATCTACTGCTGTTTTTGTTCTGACCGTTTCTATTTGAATTTTCTTATCTTGCGGTCGATAGTGTAAATGTATTCTTCTTCTGTTATTTGCTTCATTTTTCCTTCTCTATGAGACGGAGATAGTACGTGCATAAATGTATTACTGCTCAAAACCGGTAGATTGATCAAGTAGCCTTAAAATTCACTCTTCATTAATTAATGCCCTTACTCTTATTCCAACCAAGAGGTTGTGAATTCGAGTCACCCCAAAAGCAAGATGGGGAGTTCTTGGATGGAGGGATGACGAGGATCTATTGGAAACAACTTCTCTATCCAAGGGTAGGGGTAAAGTTTGTTAGGGGTAAAGTTTGCGTACATACTACCCTCCCAGACTCCACTAGTGGGATTATACTGGGTTGTTATTGTTGTTGTTGTTGCTCTTATGTATAATTGGCACATTTTGTACATTCACCAATGCATCTTATCTTGCCTTTTATGTATGGTTGTAACAAAAACTTTCTTTAACTCATCCATTTTAATCGAAAAGTTAAAAGGAAATTCCTATTCAAATGATACACAAAAAGGCAAGATGCTCCTAGAAAATCTGGTGCAATGTTTGATTTCTAGAGATTCTTCATTTCTTTTGCCTGAAAGGTGAAATTCAAAGGCATGGACGATAGTAGTTTCAATTATGAGGCGACATCTGCTGAGGTTACTGAATTCTTTGGTGTTTGCTCTGCTACTTCTTCTATCATTTGTCTAGTAAATACCATGTTTAGCAGTGACAGATCTGGAAGCTAAGATGCGGGTTCCCGAGAACCCAATTGCTTTTCCTAGAATGGAATCGTCTTGACGAACCAATTCACTATCCGAATGAATCTATTATTGATTGCTCAATAATACTAGACTGCTCATACATGTAACTATTCTCTTTGGCTAGTGGTTGAGCATTTTAGGTTTTGGTACAGCCATTTTTGTTGTTTTGGGAAATTCCAACTCTTTGGAAAAGTGAAGTCCTAGGAGTAATTTTTTGGAAAAAAAAAAAAAAAAATAGAAGCTGTGTGCTGGTGTTGGGAAGGAAGAAAAATATGATGGGGAAAAAACAGTTTGTGTTGGTGTTGGCCGTTTGGATACATTATTCCTTGCCTTTTAACACGAGGAATAATATAAATGATAAAAGATACTATTGGCTAAAATATGCATGGTGATTTATTTTCAAATGTCAAATAGAAATTCCACGAGAACCATGTTCTCTACAATTTGGATCAATTTTTTCATGTCCTTAGCGTTTTCAAATAGTCACAATGTAAGGGGAATTTGCATCTATACCCGCTTTTTCTGTTACGTTTTAACTTATACCTGTTTTACAAAAAAAATATAAGTGTACCTACTTTTTGCGTAACTTTAGGCATACGGGCATGAAGTAACAACAATCACGCAAACTTCAGCATTTTAGTAGACGAACCTGAAGTAGCAAAAATTGCTGAACCAAGTGTTGGCTGAAGATTTTGTTTATAATTGTTGAATTTAAGAATTTGAGTGTCTGAAGT
The DNA here is from genome assembly GCA_032618575.1 of Nicotiana noctiflora. Taxonomy (NCBI): domain Eukaryota; kingdom Viridiplantae; phylum Streptophyta; class Magnoliopsida; order Solanales; family Solanaceae; genus Nicotiana; species Nicotiana noctiflora. The sequence continues at coordinate 475,095 of JASVEL010000230.1, forward strand.
TTTGTTCTCTATTTGCTGAACTTTAGCATGTTTAGCTGAAGTATTTTCGCGTAACTTCAGGCATATATGCCTGAAGTAGCAAAGGCAATCACGTAAACTTCATCATTCTTGTAGACGGGCTTGAAGTAGCAAAAATTGATGAACCAAGTGTTGGTTGAAGTTTTTATTTGTAATTGCTGAACTTCAGCATTCTACTAGCTGAAATTTTGTTCTCTATTTGCTGAACTTCAGCATGTTTTAGCTGAAGTTTTGTTCTATATTTGCTGAACTTCAACATGTTTTAGCTAAAACTTTGTTATGTTTGTGATGAACTTCAGGGCTGTAGTTTTTGTATTTGCTAAACTTCTGCATTCTAGGAGCTGGAGTTCTAAAACAACAATGACAAGTTGTCATTAAGATCCAGTTGCTATAATAGAAATATTAGGAAATTCAACATTAAGAACAACCATCTTTAACTCTTTTGTGGGGGAATAAATCATATGAACTTAACACAAAATTCATACCTTAGTGTTAAATCACTAACAGATCTTTCGAAGAGATTAAATATAAAAATGACAAAATTATATTTCAAGCTCTTTATTCACTAAAAATTAGCCTGAAAAGCTAAAATCTCAAATATTGCAGAGAAGAGTAAAGAAGGAGCGGCGCCGGCGATGAGACGGTCGCAGGAAAAAATATGTCGCTAGTGGTTAAGAAGGGGAGAAGAGCGAAGGGGAGAGAAAGAAAAACGGGCTAGGAGAGAGAATAGGGAGAGAGGAGAGCGAGGGAGGCGGGGATGGCGCTTACCTGGTCTGCTTGTTGCAAGTGCCGGCACTGGAGAGATTTACCGCAAGAGGTGGTGACCGTTAAAATTTGGTGAGAAAAGGAGCGTTAGTCAAGAAATTTTTGTGAATAGAAACTTTGAAAAAGAAAGAATAATCAAAATACAAATGTCTTGTGTCCTAACTGAAAAATTAATATTGTATAAATTTTATACAATAACCAGCCGAACCAAACAATTGACAACACTATTTAAAATGGGCTTAAGTCATTTGGGTATTAAAATTTAGTTTGATGATTTTTAAGTGATAAAAGAAAAAAGACTAGTGCTTTTTGTCCTGTGAACGTCCACTTGGATGAAATAACTAGTTGTTTCCCTTGGCGTCTCGTTATGGGGTAAAATTTAGGAAATCATGTATCCATATCCAATTAGCATTTAATTTGACTAGTTAAAAATTAAACTTGAAACTATATAATAATTGGAACAATAGTCTAAATGACACTTATACTTGTGCCGCTTTGTGTCACGATCCCAAACCCAGTCGTGATGGTGCCCAACACAACTGCTAGGCAAGCCCGACCATTTGCACTCTCAACCCGAGCATGAAGCTCAAAATTCCATTTATTTGAATATCAATTAATAAATCATGAAGAATTGCTTCCCAAAGATCTGAGGGTCATGAGTCTAGAGCCTCTAACAATACGACGTAATAAAACTCCAATAATACAAATGACCAAAATTGCGGAAATTAATAAAGAGATAGGTAAAGAGTCGGGTCCTGCGGATGTCAGGCAGCTACCTCGATAACTCCAATAAAACTCTAAAATAGCGACGAGCTCAGCTAAGCTCCCAAAATACCTGCATCTGCACACATGGTGCAGGGAGTAAAGTGAGTACTTTCAACTCAGCGGTAATAAAAATAAATAATGCTGAGAAGAAAGAACCACGTAAGAGCTACTACCTCATGCTATAAAATGCAGTACAACACATATTATACAGCAGTAGTTCCATGAAAGTCCTTTATAAAACATCTGGCTTAGTTTAAAAACCTCTTTTGAAAACATCTCTTTCTTTCCTTTGTAACAGTTAAGCATATGACAACAACATCAAGTAGTGCAAGTCTGCACACAAATCAGCCCCTTGGGCTCAGCACTCATTTAACAATTTAAACCATAGTGTCTGGTCAACAAGGCAAGTAATACATGCGTGCCAATAATATATATGAGTGCTAAACGTCATGCCACGTAGTACAAACAACAACCAATGCATGAATGCAATGCAATGCACATGATCACTACGGCACGTAGCCCGATCCATTTGGGTGGCCGACGCTCACTGTGAGGGGTTCAGTCTACGGAGGGGCTCCTACAGCCCAAGTGCAATATAAATATCACTCTTGCTGTGGCATTCAACCCGATCCATACATAGTCATGAATGCATGTAAGCCCCTTGGGCTCTAGTCATATAGCAGATCTCAGCAAAACATCAGTAAAATATCAATTAAGTCTTCAAATCTTAGAAAGATGGCTGAGTTTAAAAAAAAGTATTTTTAAACCTTGGTTCGAGACAAAACGTACTAAGTAATACAAAAATAGTGACTTAATCCCTAAAGGATTCAAATATTCGGCACGAAGCCCAAAACATGACATTTAGTCCAATTCATGAAAACTAACACCTTTAACGGATCTCAATTCAACTCAAGCAATTTAGTAGTGTTTTTATTAAGCGGGACGGACCAAGTCACAATTCCCAATGGTGATCTACCCCACGCCTGTTATCCGACGTGCAATTCACCTCAATATAGCACTATCGTGTGCAAGTCCGGAGTTTCAAACACCCAGGACATCATTTACAAGTATTACCTACCTCGAACCGGTAAGAATTCTAGCCCGTGACGCCTTTCTCCTCAAAATGACCTCCACGTGCGTCCAATCTATCAAAAATCATAAGTAATACATCATAATATGCTAATGGGACATAACCCAATTGAAAGAACCCGTAGAATACTAAAAAACACGAAATTGGCAAAACCCGAGCCCGGGGCCCAGGTCTTGAAAATTTTTGAAATTTACATTCACAGACTCCTCGTCTCGCCACGAGTCCGTACATACCAATAACTCCCAATTCGGACCACAAATGGCCCCTAAATCCTAATTTTAAGATTTTTGCTCAAATCCCTAATTTCTTAATTTTTAGCCATTAATTCATGAATTCCATGGATGATTCTTGTATAAAAATATGTAATTAACTCATAAAACTTACCTCCAACGATTTCCAATCGAAACACCTTCAATTCTCTCGACAAATGCTCCCAATCTCGCTCAAAAATGGTGGAAATGAGCTTGGGGTCGCGGATGAAAGGTTATAAAACCTTTCTGTCCGCCCAATTAAATACACTATGTGATCGCATCACCAGACCTGCGATCGCATAGAACTATATTTTCCAGCCTAAAAAATGACTTACGCGATCGCACTCAGCTCTTCGCGATCGCATTGGCCAATACTCTATGCGATCGCACAACCACTTATGCAATCGCAGAACACAAACTTGTCCAACTATGTGATCGCACACCACTGAACGCGATCGCATTGAACAAAATCAAAGCCTCCCCAAGCCTTCTATGTGATCGCAACTGAACCCCTGCGATCGCATTGAACAAAAACCTGCAACTTTATGACAGCAAAATATGATATCCTAGCTCAACCAAAACGATCCGTTTGAACTCCCGAAATCACCCCGAGGCCCTCGGGACCTCAACCAAACATGCCAATACATCCCATAACATCATACGAACTTGTTCCAATCATAAAAACACGTCCTTAAACACAAAATTCATCAAATCATGACAAATTCAAGCCTAAGTTTTAACTATAACTTCCAAAACAAACATTCAATCAAAAACCCGAACAAATGACGACCGAATGCCCTAAATATTTGCGGGCATATCCAAAATCACCTAACGAAGCTACTGCAACTCTCGAAATTCTATTCCGACTCCCAGATCAAAATCTCGCCTAACAACCGAAATTCACCAAAATTCAACCTTCGCCAATTCAAGCC